>JAJEJO010004224.1:631729-771469 GCA_020662805.1 Glaucomys volans
AAGCTGATTGGACAGCACACAGAAATGGAAGCTGATTGGACAGCACATGGAAATGGAAGCTGATTGCACAGCACATGGAAATGGAAGCTGATTGGATACCAGCACACAGAGCTAGCATTTGATTGGATCTCAAACTGGGGAGCCACCAGAACAGCCCTGCATCTTTTCAATTATTGTACTTGATTAAGCTCCTGTTATTTTGTTTGGAGTAGGAGAGCCAAACTTAGATCTGAACACAATAGCTCCACCTTGTTTGCAAGGATTTTTAAAGAAGTCCTTGTTGTTCATTATGTATTTTACATTAGTTGATCCTGCTTCCCAAATAATCCAGAAAAGCATATAAATTCCAATGACCTTCTTCATAGAAAGAGAAAAAGCAGTCATGAAATTCATTTTGAAAAGTAAGAGGCCCAGAATAGCCAAAGCAATACTTAGGAGAAAAGTGAAGCAGGAGGCATCACAATACCAGACTTTAAACTATACTACAGAGCTATAGTAAAGACAACAGCATGGTGTGGGCACCAAAGCAGACCTGAGGACCCAAGGAACTGGGTAGAAGACACAGAGACGCACCCACATCAATATAGTTACCTATACTAGACAAAGGCACCATGAACATACATTGGGGAAAAGATAGCCGTCTCAACAATGGTACTGGGAAAACTGGAAATCCACATGTAGTAGAATAAATTTCAACCCCTATATCTCACCCTGCACAAAACTCAATTCAAAGTGGATCAAAGACCCAGGAATTAGATTAGAAAACCTGCACCTCCTAGAAGAAAATGTAAGCCCAATATTCCAACCTGTCGGCTTAGAAACTGACTTCCTCAACGAGACTCCTAAAGTGCAAGAAGTAAAATAAAAAATCAATAAATGGGAGGGCAGCAAACTAAGAAGTTTCTTCATAGCAAAGGAAATAACCAGGAATGTGAAGAGGGAATCTACAGAATGGGAGAAAATCTTTGTCGCCCGTACCTCAGATAAGGTGTTAATTTCCAGAACTCAAAAAGCTTAAAAACAAATAACCCAGTCAATAAATGGGCAATGGAACTAAAAAGACATTTCTCAAAAGAAGAAATATGAATGGTCAAAAAACACATGAGAAAATGTTCAGCGTCTAGCAATTGAAGAAATGCAACTTAAAACTACCCTGAGATTTCACCTCACTCCAGTCAGCCAACTTTTAAGAATACAAGTAATAATAAATATTGGTGAGGATGTCAGGGAAAAGGTATGCTCCCAAGTTGCTGGTGGGACTGCAAATTGGTGCAACCACTCTGGAAAGCAGTATGGAGTTTCCTCAAAAAACTAGGAATAGAACCAACATTGGACCCAGTTATCCCACTCCTTGATTTATACCCAAAGGAGTTAAAATCAGCATGTTTTAGTGAGGCAGTCATGTCAATATTTATAGCAGCACATTTAACAATAGGTAAGCTATGGAACCAAAGCAGGTATCCTTCAACAGATGAATGAATAAAGAAAATGTGATGTATATACACAGTGGAATATTACTGAGCTCTGAAAATGAATGAAATTCTGGCATTTGCTAGTAAATGGATGGAACTGGAGACTATCATGCTAAGTTAAATAAGTCAGTACCCAAAACTCAAAGGCCAAATGCTCTCTCTGATATGTGGATGCTAATACCTAATAAGGGACGGGGAGGAAGTATACAAGTTCACTGGATCAAACAAATGGGAATGAAGGGAAGGGAAGGGGCAGGGAAATAGGCAAGACAGTAGAATAATCTAGCTTTCTTATGTTCATATATGAATACACCACAATGAATCTCTCCATTGTGTACACCCACAACACTGGGGTACTAAGTACTATAAGATATATTCCATGTTTGTACAAACATGTCAAAATAGACTCTACTATCACGTATGGCTAAAAAGAACAGGTAAAAAATAAAAACTTTTAAAAAAAGGTTGCTCTGAGCTCTGCAGAGGCTCAGCCTTCCTAGAGCTAGCAGGACACCCACCACCGTGCAGAACACCACCCATGGCCACAGTAGGAGACAGACCCAGGGGTCCCCTGAGTCACAGGCACCACTGAAATCTAGTCATGTACAAATCCCAGGGCTATGCCTTAGTTCAAGACTCTTACCAGGTAGCCAGGAGAGATTGCAGGGAGTGATCGCGAAGCCTGTCATCAACCACAGTTATGAAACCCAGAGCTCAGGGAGCAGAAGTAGCCAGGGGGCTGGTGACTGGAGTGGAGTCCCAGCCTGCAGGAGACGGTCACAGAACCACACACACACACACACACACACACACAGAGTGATGAAATCTGAGTCGGGTCTCTAGATTGCTCCAATGACAACTTCCTTGTTCTGATATTACATGACAGTTGTAAACAGTGTGACTTGGGAGAGTGCTGGAGACCTCCCAGTCCTAGTATTGCACTTCCTGTAAGAACCTACAATTATTTTTACATAAAATTTAGAAAAACCAAATGACTTCAGAATTTCAGAAGATATTATTAAGTCGACTAATAATCTGCATGATTCTGCATTATTCTGCATTATATGCATTAAATGTATAAACTGTGCATTATTAATTCTCTTCACTTTCCAAGGTATCACCTTGCCCTCCTCACAATTCTGAGAGTTAAAAGATGTGGTCATTGTTGGCATCTTTGTGCATGTAGAAAAAGTCTTCTGTTAGACTATTCAAGACCACTTAAGAACAGAAATAATCAAAGCATAAGAGGGGCTTCTAAAATCTATCCACCTTATTTCACTTTGCATGATATTTTCCAGTTCCATCCATTTATTATTCCTGCCATAATATTCTTCTTCTTTACGGCTGAATAATATTCCATTGTGTATATGCACCACGGTTTCATAGAAACAAAAGTTGTACCCTGTTTGTGTACAATGAATCAAGATGCAGTCTGTAAAAATTAAAAAACAAACAAAATTAAAAAAAATAAAGTCTACCCACCTTTGACATGTGTTGTGACGGGATATTTTTTCTGATCCTCCCCCAGCGTCTAAAAATCATACAGCATGGAGACACACAAGAAGCATCAGGCATGGCCACACGTGTCCTATGAAGATCCTGTGATGCATGTGTTTTAGAGTTGAGCACAGCAGCAATATTCTAAAGCCCAAATAAAGAAGGACCAGTCCTTTTTTATTTTTCTTAAAACATATGGTGGAAAAACTACAGGTCCTAAAAATCTCTTAAAACCTTTTTAGTTCCCAGGCTGCTTCAGTGATGGAGCCCTTGCCTGGGACATGGGAGACCCTGGGTTTCATCCTGACCCCACTCACTCATGCACACATTGACAGAATTGATGGTCTCCAGCAATTGCCAGCGATTAATTGGAACCGATCCTGATTCTCTATTGAGGAATTTAATATTTGGACTCTCATAGATTTTTTGCATTAATTGTGATTTTCAAAAAGCCTGAGTTAAGCCCATTTTCCTCCTGATTACTGATGATGCGGGTGTCCCCTTACACTTCCTGCCTGAGCAAGTACCTCTCTTGTTTTACCCTGAGTAGGAGGATAGATGACCTTCCTGATTTAAAGAGGAGGAAAGGTCATCACCTGCAGATTCCTGCAAACCTGTAGTGCCACCTTACCTGATGGTCTCAGCCTGGGCACACACCTGACCCTGTGCTTCAAGATCAAAATGCTTCTTCACATCTCTGAGCAGATGAGCCAGCTCCTCTGTGGTTGAAAGCAGATCCTCCCTGAGGCGACACAGTGGTTTTCCCTTAGCAATTTCACATACAGTTTATTTAGCAAACTAAATAAGACGTGTGCGTCTGCATATCTCAGAAAGCTAATTTCAGCTGTCTTCAAATTTTTTTGGTTTTGACCTGACGTTGGAAACTCTGAATTTTAAAATTTATTCTTTTCATTTTAAGCTGTCTAACACCTGTTAAATCTTCAAGAGATGTGCATCGGAGCCAGTTGTTAGCTTTTAGATTTATCGCAGCATTTCCAAAGGTAATCTAAAGTTAATGAGTTAATAAAGTTTAAAAATTCACCCACATGTGAATATCCTGCATTTGGATAGGAAGTTTTATTTTCCTTATAAATTAACGTTGGGAAATTTCATTGTATACATGACTGAATGTCATATAAAAGGCAAGACATTGTACTCGAATGCTCTTCCATTTTTCTCAGTTTTCTTGTTTTGAACAGGAAGGGAAAATTAATTTGAAAGTGATATAAATTTATTTTCCTGAAGCCCTTGTAGAAAACTTTTGGGAAAAATTGTTCAAAGCTTTATCACACCACGGTCGCATGGTCACATTATTCTTGGATAAAGGAGTCTCTTTAATATCCTATTATTCAATGTAATTATTCATCATCCCACTTACACCTAGGAACCTCCAGTTGGCTGCCTGGTCTTGGGTCCGGAAAGTTTGTTCTGTTTATCACGTATGAAGGCTAACTTGCTATTTGCCTGAGCATCGATGAAAATAATTTAAGAAAAAACCCTGGTTTAGGATACCAAGGGATCTAAAATCACATAGAAGTCAGAGTCTAAGAGATCATATATACAATATATTTTAAAAATCCTTTCTTTAAACATAAAACCAAGACGCAACTTGAAGGGATCTATTTGCTTTGCATTGTATTAAAGTCTATATTCATTTCCTGTATATCTTAATTTACAAAGTTGTACTGTACCAAAAGAGAGACCTAAAGCTTGTTAAAAAGAATTTAAAAGTCAAAATAATTTTAAGAATTGTTCTTAGAGCCAGGCATGATGGGGCACACCTGTAATCCCAGCTACTCAGGAGGCTGAGGTAGAAGGATCTTAAGTTGAGGCCAGCCTTAGCAACTTATAAGATCTTATCTCAAAATAGAATAAAAAGAACTGGGGATTTAGCTCAGTGGTAGAGTGCCCCTGGGTTCAGTCCCCAGTACTGAAAAAAAAAAAAATTGCTCTCACAATTAAAATAGCTAACCTGGAGAAGAGAAGGCAGCAATTTAACTCCAGGGCACTTCAGGAATGCTTGCTATTCAAAAGGTATTCACATTGCAGACCCGATACACTGATGAACAGCATCCATTACTGGAAAAGACTCAAATGACAATGATCTCTAGATGCCTTGTGGAAGATTAAATTGTATAAAAATATACTTACTTCTTGAACAGAATCAGGTTTTTTACATAATTTTTTATATTATAGGATCCCTTGTCTAATATAGCTTGAGTTTGGTTCTCTACAAACACTCATCCATAGTTAGATATACTGAAGTTGCTTCTAGAACTTTGAGTTCCTGGAAGTAAGAAATTTAATTTTCAAACTCTTTAAGCAGAAGCATAGTTGTACCGAACTAAAAAAAAAAAAAGTAGAGAAATCCCTCTGTGTCATAGTATGCCCTGATGGAAATTAGGAAATAGGAAATACTATATCCTACATAATGACATTTAATCATGCTAGGAAACAACTCATTGTTTCTGTTTTGAACATCGTGAGTTCAATTTTGAAATGTATATGTGGCCCTAAATATAATTCTAAATATATTTTTTAAACTTTGGTAGAGAAAAAAAGATCCCATCAGAGAATACAGTTTCATTTGTTAGTGATGTTGCGCCAGTTCCTCAGCTTGGAATGCAAGTATTCCAGACTATATTTAAATTTTCAGAATTCTGTACATTTGCTCTCATTGGAGATGCTCCTTGCTCTCTTTTATGGGCAAACAATGTCCCAGCACTAGGAAAGGACACTCTGCATGAGTCTGCCCAACATCCAAGGGACCGAACTCCCTGAGAGATTGGACCAGGTCATGCCTTAAGGAAAACGTTTGGTCCCCGCACCCTTGAAGCAACCAAGAGCTTTTCTGAACAGAGGGTCCCTCTTGAGCCTGCCAGGGCCAAGTGCGTTGAGCTCCTGATAGTGTGGATGCACTCGCTACATTTAGAGTGAGACTTTTTTTTTTTATGTTGCTAATCCAGATTTAAATTGAACTTGTCATGCTGGAGTGCATGTGTCCTGCTTTTGAATCTCTTCTGTTCTTGTTGCTATAGTGACCAGCAGAAATCAGAAGGGAAGTGGAAGGAAGAAGAGTCTTCCTTCAGTGGCCACCTCCATCTGGTACCCCTTTAAACAGGAGCTTCTTGGCTTCTTTACCTTTGAAGGCTCATGTAGCCCAGGGCGTTACCTTCTTTTGCACTTTCAGCTCTTATTCTCAGCACTTGAAAAAAAAAAAAAAAAAACTGAACAGATTTGCAGTGACTTCCAAAGCAATAT
Source organism: Glaucomys volans (assembly GCA_020662805.1). Taxonomy (NCBI): domain Eukaryota; kingdom Metazoa; phylum Chordata; class Mammalia; order Rodentia; family Sciuridae; genus Glaucomys; species Glaucomys volans. The sequence continues at coordinate 637,960 of JAJEJO010004224.1, forward strand.
TTGTAATTTCAGAATTTAAGGAACAAGAAAAGATCATTTCTAGTCTGGATGAGAGCTTCCCCATTTTCTTCATAAAGAATTCTGTGTTTTTCACTATTTTCATTCCAGTTTTTAAAAGAGTGCTTTTTCAATCAGGGACAAATTTGTACCCCCGGGGGATATTTGGCAAGGTCTGAGGTATTTTTGGTCTTCATGAAAATGAGGGTCGCTGCTGGCATCTCGTAAGGAGAAGACAGGAGACTGCTGAGCAGACATCGATGCATAATGAATCATCTGACTCATATGTTAACCGGGCTGAGGATGTGAAGTTCAACTTTACGGCAAGTGCAGCTCATTTTTAGAAATAATACTGCACTGTGAGTCTCCTTGGTTGCAATTTAACAAGGCTGAATAGGACTGATATTCTAATTTTTGGTGCAAGGTGAGCAGAAGAAAGACAAGCTCTTGAGGTTTCAATCCAATAGGTTATTCTGGACATCCATAAAAGATGAAGTAGTTTCCACATACTTGAAACAAGTAGTTTCCACAGAAAAATATTTGATTCTTAACTCTTTCATCAATCCTATTTCTATAACTCATTAACTTACAAACCTTTCCCCATTTTTGCTTGTCTTTTAAAAAATGCAATATAAGATTGAAAAGGAGATAAGATCTCAGTGTCATCCATGTGGTTAATTCCTTGGGGCCCACCCTGGATTTCTAGGAGCTGGTGTTCATGATAGTAAATAGCAGACTCTGTTGAGTCTGGGTTTGTGAAACCCACCTTGAATCCATGGTCTGCCAGTGGATACGTTGGACTTTGGGAAATAGAATACTGGTTCACAGAAAGTTGGTTTTCCTTACTCAAGTTGCTTTAAAAAGCCCAAGGTTAAGCATCTTCCTATCAGAGATAAATGAAGAAAGGGGAGTGTTGAGTTAGCATAAGGCCATGCTCAGAAGAGATGGATTTTGTAAAGTTTGCCATACTTAGAACTAAATAAAGGAAACAGTAGGCCAAGGTGCCCATTCTCCCGTCCTCCCTGACCACTGAGGTTGCCCGTAGTACTTCAGGGACTCAGAGTTGGAAACACCTGATACTCTTCCAAAAGGAAATTGAGACAACAGATATGCATTGAAAGCCCCAGCCCTAAGATCAAAACAGCACAGCAGATTCTACATAATGGGCAAGGAGCCCATTTCTCTTAGACTTCTCAGAGATTCATGGTTATATGTAGGCTCAGTTTTAAAGGCAAGCGATGTGCAATCCCTATAGAGTAATAGATTTGCCTCCCCACAGTCATACCTTTTCCTGATGTCAGCGCTTTGATCATCCTTTGGGGAGCAGTCACCCTCATCTCTTAGTTCATGTTGAGTGATTGAGGTTGACCATCTCCCCAGCTCCCCTGCATGAGCATAGAACCCAGATCTTGCCACGAAGCATCTCCTTGGCCACAGAATCTAAGTCAGTGATGGGGACCCAAAGAAGAGAAGCCAGTTAGATACATACGGCTTATTGAACATAGTGACCTGTCATGTATAAACTTAAGATTAAGACAGCAGAGTGAAAACAGCCCAGAGAGAGAGCAAGATGAACTCTGGTCTGAGGTCAGTGTCTGGATTGAGGAGCACCTGGAGCCAGAGACCCCGGGATATTTTAGTTGTAGGCAACACTAAGTCCATCTCCGGTTTGTTGTAGCCATTTGGCTGGGCCTTGACCTGTGGGGTCTTTTTTCCTTCTGGAGGGGGTAAAGTGACAGAGGTCCTACTCCGGGAGAGCAGGTTCTAGACACAGTCTCAACTTTATTAAGGAAGTACAGTTCTTTTATAGAAGAGGGGAGTCCGAGAACCAAGAACCAGTAGTGTAACATGATATCTAGTGAGGATGGTCCAATTAGGAGTTTCACAGTTCTGCAAAGGGAGGAGGGAGAGTGAAGGACAAGCGAAGCTCACCTGGGGCAATGGCCACAGACAGGTCAGGTCATTTGGGAGTTTTCCCCCAACCATGAATAATCCTGAGTGTGCAGTCAAGGATTTTACCATTCCATGGCCTATGGAACGTGTGCCTCAGTGGCTTCTTTCTACATTCCCACACCGGTTAAGCCAGCTTGGCACTATTATCTGCAACTTACAACCAAATCTGTTGAAAATGTAAGAGAAAATAGAAGTGTGAAAGAGCTGAAAATCAGAAGACATCATGTCTTAGAAAGTGACGTGCTTGTTCCTTTTATCTCTCCTTTAATATGCAAACTTAATTTTAAAGAGATGTTTCAACCAATTTAGCCAATTTGTTTCTCATTTGACACTTTTTTTTTTTTTTTTTGGTCCTAATGGATATGTTACACTTTGAAAGATTGACTCCGGCTCCACAGAGAGTTGATTTTCTTTGTTCTTGATATCACAGGATAGCCTTCCGATGAATAAAAGAAAAATTTCTTTCCCTGTTATCCATTGTGCAGTGCAAATGATTGACTCTCTAAACGTCAGCCAGGAGACCAGTCAATCTTGTCGATTCAACAAAAGCCTCACCTGCCACCACAGAGTCTATTCAGCTTCTGGAACCTCAAGACGTGTGTGGTAACCATGCCGGGAAATATAGAACACAGTTCAGGTTCTTTAACTTCTGAAATAGTAATAATTTGAGAAATAAGAGAGAGGAAATCATTCAATCAAACGGAAACACTGAACTATAAACAGTATTTAAAAGCAAGGAATTGCTAAGGTTCCTGGAGGATTTATGTGTATTTATCTGACCTGTTGTTGATTATGGGTCTATTGCCCAATAAAATGAATATCATCTGTATTTTGGAAAATTGAGCATTAATTATATAGTAGGATGCACTGGGATTCTTAATATCTAAGTTGTCAGGAAAACCTAAATGGTAATTGTTAATAAAAGTTTGGAGCAATTTCCATTGAACAGAACTGTTCTTTTGATCTTTAAATTGTTTTTTTTTTGTTGTTGTTGTTTTTTAGAAAGTTTTATTAGTGTCTTACAGTTAATACATAATAGTGGGGTTCATTTTGACTTATTTATACATGCATGCAATAGAATCTGCTCCATTACGATCCCCTTCCTTCTTGTCCTGCTCCCTTCATCTACTCTGCTGGTCTTCCTTCTGTTTATTTATTTATTTATTTTAGGTATTTTTATAGACTGCATTTCAATTCGTTGTAAACAAATGGGGTACAACTTTTCATTTCTATGGTTGTGCATGATGTAGATTCATACCATTGGTGTAATCATGCATGTACATAGGGTAATGATATCTGTCTCATTCCACCATCTTTCATATGCCTACACAATCCTCCCTCTCATTTCCCTCTACATAATCTAAAGTTCCTCCATTCTTCTTTCAGCCCCCCAGCCCCCCATCCCCATTATGTATCATCATCCACTTATCAGGGAAAACATTTGACCTTTGGTTTTTTGGGATTGGCATATTTCACTTAGCATGATATTCTCCAATTCCATCCATTTATCTGCAAATGCCATAATATTATTTTTCTTTATGGCTGACTAATATTCCATTGTGTATATATACCACAGTTTCTTTATCCATTCAGCAAGAATCAATAAATGGGATGGATTCAAACTAAAAAGCTTTTTCTCAGCAAAGGATACAATCAATAATGTGAAAGGAGAGCCTTCACAGAGTGGGAGAAAATCTTTTCCACACCCACTTCAGATAGAGCGCTAATCTCCAACATTTATAAAGAACTTACAAAACTTGACATCTTTAAATGGTTGATTCTCAAAGTTGGCTCCATGTTGGAACCACATGGATTTAACAAGAAACAGTACTGGCAATTGGGATCTATTATGTGGGGTCCAGTCTGCTTAAGGGAGAGTTTGCAAACCCTCCAGATGATACCAATGTGCAAGGTGTGAGAATGGATCCTGCATGCTGCTGCACCTACCCACTTTAATGTTTCATAGATCATGGGGGATGCTGTTGGACTCTGATTCTGAGTTGATGGGCCAGGTCTGAGTCCAGGCTTCGGTGTTTCTGCCTCCTCAGGTAAGGTGCATGTTGCCAGTAAGGGTACCATGTTCTGAGCAGCAGGGATCTGAGACTTGGGTTACAGTTTTGGAGTAAACAGGCATACGGGATTTTCCCAGTGTCCACCCTCTGCCCATCTTGAACTGAGGCTGGAAGTCTTGTGTTGTAGATATCTTGGTAATCAAACTGCTCTGCAGAAATCATTCTATTAGGAAAGTCGCTGAGGATTGTTATTCTTGCTAAAGGTACTACTTTCGCCAAGGGCTGGAAACCAGAGATGGGTTCTTCTGAACCTCAGGTTTCTTGACGTCTGGTTCTGTGGGTTCTAATGGGGAAAGGATTGGGCAAGATGGCAAAGCTCATGGGCACCCCTTCCTTTCCTTCCCCCATTCTCGATGTGCTGACCCAACTGCCTTCCACTGTGGGCTGCCTCTCTGCATCTGGGACTTTTAATAAAAAATGCAGTTTCATTAAATGGATTTTCAAGATCTTACTTCCTCTGTTTGCACCACTGCCTTAACCTTCTAATGGATTCCTGGTCGACTGGCCCATTTGTGAATGATTCAGAAATGTTACTGTCTCGTGTTTCAGATTAGAGATAAAATCCCTCCATTTTCTGCTCAGTGTTCTGCTGATATTTACTACATGCCCAGACAACATCATTTCTGAAATGAGGTACAAGTACCATGTTATACTTCACGGGCTGAAGAACTGTCTTCAAACCCAGTTCCTAAGTCTGGCAAAAACCAATGCAAATCTTCTACAAAGCCTATTTCAAGAATAGGCAACATGGGAAAAGTGTTCTTAGCCGCAAGATCATCCCCAATGAGGTGGTTTTCTTGGTGGTCTTATTCTGGAAGTTTAGATAGAGTCTTTCAAGAGGTCATTCTTGAGGAAAAACAAAAGCTTGCTCCAGAGTTAAATCAAATGCATTTCTTTGACCAGGTGAGAATTTAAGTTGAGAAACAAGAGCTGGGAGCAGCGGGGAGGGTTTGTCAGTTGTGTTGGGAAGAGGGGACAGAGATGGCTTTACTGACACAGAAGAATGGTTTTCCTGGGGGCCAGTAGCAGGGAGCTGAAGGAGGAAGTTCCAGGGCACTTCTTTGGCTTGGCATAGACTGGGACTCACCTTGTTGGCTTTTGTGGCTTCTGTCCTAGACTCTCCATGTCTCATGAAGGTGTTGGGAATCTGCTTCATAGTTTTAAAATGTGAGTCAGGTCTTGAGCACTCTTACTATCAGAGCTTTCCAGTGGCTGGCTCTCCTGTGTGCAGGGCAGACCCCCATGGCGCCTCCCATCCTCCTCCCTTGCACACTTTGCTGTTCTTAGAACATCAGTCTGCAAGTCCTTCTGCACCCTGCTTCAGCTGCATCCTGCCCCTCTGGAGGGCTGCCCTGAGATGCCTGCTCTGCTTCTCCTCCGCCTGCTCCTGGCCTTCGCTGGCTGCCTCCTTTCCAGCGGTGAGGTATAGAGGCTGACACTCCCTCCGGCCTCCCCACCCTTTTGCCATGTTGTTTGGGTTCCCATAGCGCTTCTCTCAATGTGCTCCAGAATTTGTTCAGAGATGACTTTCCAGTCTCCTCCACCCCTCCAATGGAAGATCCAGGGGGTCAGTGATTTATGTCTGTTTCTCCAGTGAGAAATTTCCAGCACCTACAACACCCTGGTTGAAACTTGAACATACAGAAATGGCCACTAAGACTTCCAAGTCGTCTACAGGAAATCAGCCAAAAACGAATGATCTGGACTCTGCTCATCATGTTGCTTTGGGCCAGTGGCCAGCAAATTTAGTCACTTAGAAATATGTGAACAGTCCGCCCAGTGATCCTTCCATCTCAGCTCTCATCACTTTAAAGACACATACTTTCTCCAAGTTCAGCCTCAATCATAACATTGCAGAATTAACACTGAGTTCTCAACAAAACCCATGCTGTCCAGGTGGGGCGCCATGCTGCTTCACAGCCCCTCGGTCCCTGCTGTCCCTCACTTCCACTGAAGCCCACGCCTCCCCAGGGCACCTCTGCGGATGCTGCTCCCCAGCCCCAGTGCTGCAGGTCCCAACCCCTCCCCGGGCTTTTGACCTGCACTTGACCTTCCTGCCTCTCTCCCACTTGCTTCTCGACTAGTTAGTCATTAGTTTTTTCTTCCTAGGACTTTTGCTTAGAGGCAAAAGGATCAGAGGTGAATTTCTTGCTGTGTTGTGACACAGCATTCCTTCTCTTGTGTAAGACAGGATGATGCCCCTGACCCAGGGACAGCGGTGACCTCAGGGTGAGCATCTCGGGAGATGATGCATAAGTAACATCCACAGCAGGGTGGCTGACAGGTGCTCCTTCCCCACTTCTCCTTCCTCCTTTAATAGCTCTGTTCCATCATGGGTTCATCAGGTCTTTAGTTTGAAAGAGACGTGAGGACCGTTTGGTTCTGGAAACCTTTCTCTTTTTAATCACCTTTGCCAGCCATCCTCACCCCGCTTCGGAGAACCTTTGTGTCTGCAGAGCAGCGTGTGATCCGTCTGGCTCCCACAGAACCAGTGTTGCTCTCTTATTGAGACTGAACGGCTCACCCCAAAACTTCCATTTTTAACCCTAACGTCTAAGGCTCATTGTTGTACAGGAAAATCTAAACTGATTTTCACTGCCTGATGAGCCTTCAGAGAGTTGGAAATAGTTATTCTTTCTGTGTTTTTAATCATACAGACTAACTCATCACAGAGATATTGATGGCTCAAAAATAAAAAGGATGCTTTAATTTTCTTGCCGTTGCTCTCATTTCCGTGTGGAATGGTGTCTTGTGAGGCAGAGAGCAGAGCGGCTCAGGGCATAGACAGGGAGTTCAGCTTATTTTAAGTCTGAGTTTTCCTGTGTTAGCTGAGTACCCCGGATTGGCTTCTCCAGTGTCTGACTTCATAGGTTAAGCATACACTGTCCCTGTCACCCCTACCCACGGGGACTGCGGGGATGAAGCTCAGTGTGTTACTGCACCAGGAGCCGTGCCTGGAATCTGGTTCCTGAAGCATGCCACCCTGGCTCCGCATGAGATGCAGCCTGCATGGAGCAAGACCAGAGCTCTGGACCTGCAGCCTCACCTGTGCCATCTCCCAATGAGATGTCGTGGACTGTGTACACCATCCAATCCACTCTTACTCCTCGTGAATCAATAGCCAAGGGACAAAAGTAACATGTTCTCAAGGAAGCATTCTATAAGCAGAAAAGGAAAAGAACGAGTGGAAACATTGATAAAAAGAAGTTGTGGTAAATACATGCAGTGGAATATTATTTAGCCATAAAGAAGAACAATATTATGGCATTTACAGATAAATGGATGGAATTGGAGAATATCATGCTAAGTGAAATAAGCCAATCCCAAAAAACCAAAGGCCGAGTGTTTTCCCTGATAAGTGGATGATGATATATAATCGGGTAGGGGGCATGGGGGGTGAGAGAAGAATGGAGGAACTTTAGATCAGGTACAGGGAAATGAGAGGGGAGGGGGTGGGGGTATGAAAGATGGTGGACTGAGACAGACATCATCACCCTATGTACATGTGTGATTACACAAATGGTGTGAATCTACATCATGCACAACCACAGAAATGAAAAGTTGTACCCCATTTGTGTACAATGAATCAAAATGCAGTATGTAAAAATAAAAAAAAGTTTAAAGAGAAGGACATACAAAACTTCACTTCTGTGAAGAGGGAGATTGCATGTGAGGTGGGATGATATGAGCGTCTGCATCCGTTCATTCAATTTTTCATCTGTCCGTCCAGCCTCAGTCGAAGCTGGTTTGCAGCACGAATATCTTCCCTCCCTCCTCTCTTCACTGCATTCCCAAAAGTGGTTGGGACAGCAAAGAATTAAATTCATTTTTCTGGAGACATGGTTATCTCCAGAACCTGAGAAATCCAGTATGAATTTTTTTAATGGGGTGATGACATTTGCAATCAAATAAGTTGAAAATATTAATGAATCCTGATGATGGTTTTTGGTTTTGTTTTTTTGATGCCCCACATGGCGGGGTCTCCTGCTCAGGGTCCCGCTGCCTCCCTTGCGGCGGTGGCCACTCAGGTGCATCCTGTAAACTCAGAAGCACGGAACTCACACAGCTCTTGTCTGCGCTTCCCTGGGAACGTGTGGGCTTTGAATTGTGTGATGAACTTGAAGCGCATCTTCTTCACACAGTGCAACCCTCTCAAGCTGATTATCAATCCCATTGTCACCTAAGTGGTTCTTAAGATACGGGCTTTATAACACCAATGGAATATCCTATAAAGATTCAGTAAGACTTCAAAGGATGGCTTAGCATGGAGGCTTCGTCACACGCCGTCCATGCCAGAGAGGTACAGCAGCATGTCAACCATGGGCAGCAGGGAATGGCCAACACAGAAGGTCATCGCTGCAAGAGTGCTGGCGTGGCAGGTCAGGAAACACAGGCCCAGACACTTTCCCTTGGACCAAACTGGAACTACAGAAGGGATTTAGGGATTTGACTCTCGTGTCCTGACACTGCCTGAGATGCTCCCAGGAAAACTTTCCTTCTGAATTGGGAACTTTAACAGCAAGAATACAGCAGGGGAAGGAGGCAGACCTGGGCATGGGCAGATAGACGCAGTTAAGACAGAAAGTGAGCACATGTAGCCCAGCATGGTAGCGCAGGCCTGTAATCCCAGCACCTGGGAGGCTGAGGCAGGAGGATTGCGAGTTCAAAGCCAGCCTCAGAAACTTAGGGAGGCCCTAAGCAACTCCGTGAGACCCTGTCTCTAAATCAAATACAAAATAGGGCTGGGGATGTAGCTCAGTGGTCAAGTACCCCTGGGTTCAATCCCCAGTACCAAAAAAAAAAAAAAAAAAGAAGAAAGAAAGAAAAAGAAAGAAAGAAAAGAAAAAGAAAGTAAGCACATGTAATTATTAGACAGTAAATGAGGTTGGAGCCGGGGATTTGGAGGAGGCGGCGAACTCTTGGATTCCAAATGAGCACGAAAATGATTTCAAATAAGGAATTTGATTTTGGGAATCGAAATCCGTACTCTGCAATACAGGTCTTACCTTCTTCTCCCCATAAATAGCAGATACGCAGTGCATCACAATTCTTAGTTCCCAGTGTCCAGGGCCAAAGGTCAATAGGCATGATTGAGAAAAGATGAGATCTGTGTAATAGAAACACAGGGAAGAAGGTTGGCAGAGGGAGTTTCTAATGTTTCTTGTTTTAACTTAATATTCAAATGAACAGAATGTAAAACCAAGGATTTCTGTGCTAATTTGTCTTTAAATATGAAGGAGCTGGTGAGCGCTTCATGCTGTGTAGGGATAGATAGGACATGGACTAAAAAAGCAAAATTTTTAGGTGGGTGTCCTGGTTAGAACCTCAGGATAATACTAGTACTTACCTTAGAAAGTTCCAAAGACACTTAAGTGCATGCATGTCATCTTTCCATTTCTACCTAAAAGGTGTCAAGAGAAATGAGCTGTGTATTAGAACAGAATCAATTTCCAAACAATCCAAAGAAACTATTTTTCTGGGCAAAGCTGGCCAAATGAGCACAACGTAAGCCCCTTCTTGGCCCTTCTTTTTCTCTGCACCATGCCAGCTTCCCCATGAAATGACTCAGAGGATAGAGAAGGGACTTGAGGGAGTAAGTAGGGAGGGCTCAGCCTACCCTGAAATACTCATGCAATGTCTGAAAATGTAAGCATTAAAAAAGGGCCAATTTATTCCCAATAAACTACATGCATAAAGTAGAGGCTTCTCCACCTGGTCTTTCAAACCTCAGCATCCCTTGTGAAGCTTGCTATCTGCTCAGGACAGCTCCTATGCAGCCTGGAGAGAACGTGTTGGATGGCCGCTCTCTTCTGGGGATGTAAGTCCAGTGGGGAGACCTTGAAATAGCTGTCTGTTGGCCAAGCAAATGGCTCGTTTATCAGGGAACAGCACACAGCCCAGTTTCTGGATGCAGAAAATATTTTGGAGATAGAAGCGCTTGAGCTCTTAGCTGAAACAAGGACTCCAGGGAAGAGGAACCCCTGTGCTTCTTCAGCTTGCATCTATTTTTCAAGTTGTTCGTTGTTATCTCTCTTCTCCACTCCCGTCCACCTAAGGGGTGGTTATTTGCCACATACAAGATCATTTCCTTCCATCTCTCTATGTGACTCACAGATCGAGTTCAGAAATATTTTGAAAGAGTCATTGAGGCAGGAACTTGCTAACAAAATGTTTTTGTTTGTCTTTTACTCTGCAACTGTTTATGGATCACTGACATAAGCCCTTTCTGAAATTTCTCGCAGTGGTGTTCAGGATTGGGTGGGGAGGGTGTTTCGAGTGTATGGGAAGTGACAGCTCAAACTTCCTGTGTTATTCTGCGTGCCAAAATTGATGTGCTCGGCTTGCAAATTTTGAAGTCTTATTGACAATAGGCTGAAAATTAGGTTGTCATTACAATACGAAGTGACTGTCATGACTGATTGTTTTCCTTAAACTCTTTGAGAATGAAAATCTTAGTTTAAAAAAAAAAGTCTAAGCTGGGCATGGTGGCACACACCTGGAATCCTAGCAACTCAGGAGGCTGAGGCAGGAGGATCACAAGTTCAAGGCCAGCCTCAGCAATTTAGAGACACTCTGTCAAAAAATAAAAATAGAAAGTTTTGGGGATGGAGCTCAGAGATAGAGCACCTCGGGGTTCAATTCCCAGTACCAAAACAAGAAGCAACAAACAAACAAACGAAAGTCTAAACACATACACACACTCACACTAATATCAACCCTAAATTAATGTTAGCTTAGAGTTATAAAAGTCTAATAGGACAGCTTTTGCTCCAATATTCATTTGAACTTGAACATAACAGTAAAATATGCCAACTCAAAGAACAGTTTTCCATTTCTCTCTTTTTTAAAGGGTCATCCTGGTTTTCAAACATGTGATACAAGTCATCAATTTTGCTGTGACTTAGCAATTTATTTATACAGTTCTGCTGTGGATTTAACAGCTGAGTTTGAGCTTGATGAAATATTGTTATCCACATAATTCATTTTCTGCTGCTTCAACAAGGTGTTTGGATTTGTGGAAGCTCCCATTTGAGGTTGAGATTGAATTGAAAATTCATGTGAGGGGTGTACAGATGAGGCAAGTCTGATGGTCAGAGAAGTGTCTGCTAAATTTACTCTCTAGGCCTGGGCCTTGAAAATCGCTTCCATTATCATATTGATTGGAGTCAACAAATATAACTCAAGTCTAAGGTGAGTATAAGTTTATTCCTAGGAATTTGTAATAAATTTCTAATGTATATTTTATGTTTTATATATTGGTCACACCAAGTTTAGTCCAAGTTATTAGTGTTTACCATAATGATTTATTGGTTCTTTATGGGCAATCCTTGCTTATTAAAGATGTTATTGATTGAGCTGAAATTAACAATTCCCTATTAACTTGCAATTCATCTTTTAGTGATAGTCATAAAATGAAGCAAAGGCTGCATCAATTATAAATTAATTTAGAAGCAGACTCATACACAAGATAGATATAAGTAGCAGCTGTTTTCTCATGGGGTGTTAAGTAACAAACAATAGAAAAAAATCCAATAGAGTAATTACTCTTCCATTGGGCATGGTGGTACATGCCTGTAATTCCAGTGGTTCAGGAGGCTGAGGCAGGAGGATCACAAGTTCAAAGCCAGCCTCGGCAACTTAGCAAGGCCCTAAGCAACTTAGCAAAACCCTATTTGAAAACAAACAAACAAATAAAGGGCTGAGGATGTTGCTCAGTGGTTAAACCCCTGGTTCAATCACCAGTATAAAAAGAAAAGAAAAAAAAAGAAAGAAAGAAAGAAAGAAAGAAAAGGAAAAGAAAAAAGAAAAAATACTCCAATGCAGTTTCCTTTTATGTATAGAAGTAGGGGTCATTTTGCTAGAATCTAGGACAAAAGCATTCTTATAATCTGTGAAAACTTAATATCAAGTTTTTTAGATCTTAGAGTTTTATTTTATTTTTAAAAATATTTTTAGTTGTAGATGGACATGATACTTTTATTTTATTCATTTGTATGTGGTGCTCAGGATTGAACCCAGTGCCTCCCACATGCTAGGCAAGTGCTCTACCACTGAGATACAACCCTAGCCCTCAAATTTAGGTTTTTATATAGTGTTCTATAACAAAACAAATATAGGGTGTTTCTTTGAGAACTGCCATTCAAAAATCTCAAATAAGGAGTTTTTAGCTTTCCATTGAAAAATCTTTCCATTGTTTGTAGCTCTAATCCAAAATGGCACCTTCTTACATGTTTAGAAGTGCGGAAGGTGGTGGACTGAGCTGGGAATCTTTTCCCCAGACCCTGCTGAAATCACAGTGTTGGCCAAATGCTGTGGAATGTCCTGCACCTTTGGGACAGATGTGCTCATTTAAATCCATTAATGCATCCAGTGGGTCTCATCTGCAAGTGCACAGAACAACCTCAGAGAGATGCAAGAAAAGCCATCACACTGGGTTAGCAGGAATGGCAAAGAGGCTTGAGAGAGTCTGCTATGGGAATGCAGAATGTGTGCATGATCCCATGGGGAATCCACCTCCAGCGCCCCTAGGGAGGTGGCAATAAATGCATGACTCAGAAGCAGTGCCCCAGCTTAAGGGATGACACAGGTCCTTGAATTAGTGGCTGTGCGGCATGACATTTTAAAACCCATAGATTTTCATTCATTTTATGCTGTCTTGCTTTCATGTTTAAACACTATTTTCTGTCCCTTGCAGAAAGTGTAACTAAGTTTTCCAAAAGGCTTTTAAGTGCGGCATTGTGGTCTCCCTGTCCTTCAGCTGCTTCATCCTTAAAATAGAGGCAGAAATCATAGCTACCTCATAGCATTACTAGGTTATGAAAACTGTTTAAAACGTAGTAAATTTAGCTGTTTTTCTTATTGTTGCTGTTATTGTGATTTATTTAAAGAATAGGAGTTACTGAGACAGAGAACCCAGGCTGCACTTCCCATTCTGATATTTATGAGTTTGGATGTTGGGCAAATTATTTATATTTGACAAAATCTCCATTGTACATATCGTAAAATAAGTAAATAAATAAGTCAGTCCACTTTTTTCAAGGTTTTAGGAGCAGAAAGTAACAACTCGATCCAGGGAGCCATTTCTGCATCCATTTCTGAACCTACCATGTTGTCAGAGGGCCGGAGTCATGCAAATTTATACAGAAAAGGTGTCTAGTTTGAAGACATGTCCTGATGCCGTTTGAATGAATTTTGGCACATTATCCAATGACTGAGTGCTGTGGTGACTAATAGGAGAGTAGAATATGTTTCTTTTACAGAACAAATGGAACAGCTTAAACATTGCACATAAAGCCCATTGGAAACTTAGTTTCTATAATCGCTACACTTTCTGATCAGGACAGCAAACAGTGTTTGAAAATGAGAGTAAGGCTGAATGTTTTCCCTGACAAGTGGATGATGATATATAATTGGGGGGTGAGGGTGAGAGAAGAATGGAGGAACTTTAGATTATGTAGAGGGAAATGAGAGTGGGAGGGGTATGAAAGATGGTGGAATGAGACAAACATCATTACCCTGTGTACATGTGTGATCACATGAATGGTGTGAATTACATCATGCACAACCACAGAAACGAAGAGTTGTACCCCATTTGTGTGCAAGGAATCAAAATGCATCTTTAAAAAGAAAGTTAAAAAAGACAGCCTAAAACAAAAAAAACCTGATTAGGATCAGTAGTCCAGGAAAAGAGAGAAGCAGAATTTCCTTGAATTGCTAATCTGCAAAGGGAATTTTTTTTTCTTCTAAGCACAAATTACATCCATTAAAAAATTATGTGCTGCCTCCGTTCATCCTTAAAATCTTTTGATGGGCAGAAACTGAGACTTGTATCCCTTATTTTTCAATGTCCTGACCTCTGGTGGTTCTTTTCCTGGTCACCCAGATTAAAGTCTGTCTCTAGTTCACTCTTGAAAGTTCCCTGGAACTTTCAGGGCCTTTGTGGCCTAGAGCCCTACTAAATCAAAGGGTGGAAAGATCACTGGACTGAGTCAGCCCTGGGGTCTTAAGCGAGTCTCTGATTAGCCTGGCTCCTTTTATTTAAAAGAGTTTCTATCACAGAACACCGAGCCTCTCCCAGTAACAGTCACCCTGAGCTCCTCAGTGCTCCCTCTTGAGTGCTCCCTCTTGAGTGCTCCTGGATCCTCTCCCAACACCCACCAGGGTCAGCAACTAGCAGGTGAAGCCGGGAGCCCTGCCCAGCTCTCTTCTCTCTGGCTGGCCTACCTGCTCCAACCCATTCCCTCTTAGGGACAATGGTGGGAGAGACTGATTTGAAAGAAATATTGGAAATCTTAGCTTATACATAAAATTACAAATATTTTGAAGTTGGAGATGAATTAAAATATTTTTAAAAATAAATGAGATTTGAAAAAGAGAATAGTCTCAGTGATGTTCAGGGTTTGCCCTGTACAACATTTTTTTTAAAAAGTCTTTAATATGGATATCCTGCAATTCTTAAAATAATGCATTTTAGTTGAACATGTAGATTGCTTCCAGATTTTTGCTTTATAAATAATCTTGTAGAATATTTTGCACATATATAATCTTTGCACATTTCTGAATTCTGGAAGGGCAAAGATGAATCATGGGAGTGGAATGGCTGCATTTTAAGAAAGGGTACAGATGGGTGAGGTTTGGTATGCATGTGACCAGTCTGACCTCTAAACCAAGTGCACAAATTTATGCCCTTACAACCTTGGGACTGCTCGCTCTTGTAAATCTCTTTTACTAAGCACAAAAATTAATTGGATATATTTAATAGCAATATATTTTATTATTATTAAGATTAACTTTGTTGCTGTTCAAATATTTGGATTTTGACTGGCTTGGGAATATTTTTTTTTCTTTTCTTTTTTTTTTTTTTTTTGGTTCCAGGAATTAATTGAACCCTGAGGTGTTACCTACTGAGCCACATCCCTTTTTGAATTTTCTATTTTGAGATAGGGTCTTGCTAAGTTGCTTAGGGCCTTGCTAAGTTGTTGAGACTGGCTTTGAATTGCAATCCTCCTGCCTCAGCCTCCCAAGCTGCTGGGATTACAGGTGTGTACCAGCACATTGGGCTGGCTCCGGAAATTGACAGTTTTTTGGGTTCAGTTTCCCCGAGGTCACCAGTAAAGACAGAACATATTTATTGGACTTAACCAGTACAAGAAGCCTCTATCTGTGCTCCTGCATCCAGTCCTGCATCTGAGGTCCTAGGCAAGCTTTTCTCCTGGTCCTGACTTACTTCCATCAGTGAGGGATCTGGCTGGGAAAGAAGGTCTGCTGGTAGCTTCCTACAACAATGGCTCTGCCCAAAGTTCCCATTCAAGGAAGGTGAGACGTGGGCTCAGATCTTAGAATACCATGCAAATTTTAAGCCCTTGCTTCCAGTCTGCATCTGGGTCCAGGTCTCAGACCTCTTTGAGTCCCTCTCTGTTGAACGAGAGTCTCTCCTGACCAGCTTTCACAGAACTGTCCATTGGAAGCTGCATCAGACTTCTCATTGGCTTACCTTCCACACCCACTCTGGGGACTCTAGGTCTAAAGACTCATGACTTGAGGTCAAGCTGATTAAAAACACAAATTTGAAAAGTATGCACATTTTCAGGTCAAGCAATCCAATTTCTGGGGCAGCTGCTAAGTATGTAATGATGAGTGAGATCCAAGATGGTACCCACTTGAATGGAGCTCAAAACATGAGCTTGACATCATACCAATTACCTTACTATCATAGTTTACACCAAAAATTGAGACTATTGCTTTCTAATGCTGTAGGTAGTTTTCTCTTCCTTGCTTCCTCTATTTTTCTCTTTCTCCCAAAGGAAACTAATCACAAAAATCTGTAAAAATTCCTTAATCTTGCTGACAATTGGTTCTCAGTTTTTCTTTTCTTGTGTCCCAGAACAAAATAACTGTAGAGAGAAATTTAAATTTCATTAATATATAAAGTGATTATATGTGCAAAGACTTTTGAAATCTTAGACCATGGTAGATGCTGATTTAAGTGCTGGGGATTCAGCAGAGGACACACATTCTGTGTTAGACTGATAAAGTCAGGGAAGGAATGAATCTGAGTAGGTATTTCAGTTGTAGAAGGTGCAGCAGAGGGAGAGGGTGCTCAGAGTGGGGAGTTGCTGTCTGGTGTAGGAGGATTGCGAGAGACTCCCTGGTGTGGTGACATTCCTTCTCCCTCATCCTGTTCATTTGTGGACTTCATGCCCAAGTCCACACACTGTTTCATCCTTCTCCTTGGAGTTAGTATGCACAATAACTGGGAAAGGGCAACAGAGCTAGGAGGAACGAAAATACAACAGGGTGAACTTTGTGCAAACATGTGAAGCATGATCCAGGGGCCACAGCTATAGGAGAGGCGTGGCAGGAAGAGCAGCCTAGGTGCAGAGAGGGGCCAGGGCAGTGGCCCTGCAATAGGAGCAGGCCTGGAAGGTGGAGATGAGATGATGTTACAAACCCATGACACCTACGGGCCAGGGTGGTCCTGGGAGTTGTGAGAAGTAGTCCCATTCTGCATGTATTTGAAAGTAGAACAGTAATCCAGTACAGTGGATTAAACATGTGAGGTGAGCAAAAATCAGGAGGAGAAAGCATGGCTTAGATTTGGGGCTGAAACCAATAAAGATGCATTTGCCATTTACTAAGCTGGAGAAGCCACATAAAAGTAGTTGACTCTCTCATGAGGTCCTTCATAAATAAAAAATATGAATCTTCAGATAAGAGGATCATAATTAGCACCATGAAACTAAGGAAGACTTGCATTTTCCATTTGCTAAGTTGAAGAAGCCACATAAAAGTAGTTGGCTTTCTCATGAGGTCCTTCATATATAAAAAATATGAATCTCCAAATAAGAGGATCACAATGAGTACCATGAAACTAAGGAAGTCTGTTTCCATCCCCTCTACCATCTCCTCTTCATTTGGGGGATACACTCATGGAGCAGAATGGCAGGCTAAACCACAGACGATACCTTCACCCTCATTCTCTTTATGGTGGGTGTGTATGATAGTGTGTGCACGAAGCAAACTTTTGGTGGGGAAGAGCTAGAATGGCAGCACTATATGACAGGACCTGCTTGATGTGCAGCACAGTTTCTATGTGGCATTCCTTGTTCAACAACATTTTATGCAAACATTTCATCCCCATTTGCTGCTGTGTAATATGGACCTTGATGATGTCGACCTTCATCCAAGCCCTTGATCCTGAAAAGCAGTGAAGATCCAGAAATCTCTCCCCACTTCTCACTGTGCTTCAAGGGTTCCTTTCCCGTATGCCTTTTACAAGACTTAGAGGTAACCTCCCCTGTCAGGGCAGAGACTTGACTCCAACTTGAGTCAAGGTCAGACACAGACTGTCCAGATTCTTCTTCCTCATGTCATGAGTGGCAAGCTCAGCGATCAGCCTACCTTGGCCGATTTCTGCAAAATACCCAAGGGTCTGACTTGATGGGACTTCGGTCAGGCTTCTCCCTCCCACAGACCCTGAGACTTGGACCCAATCCAGAGCAACACCTCCTTAATAATCCTGAGAACGGACATCAGAGAAACCACCCCCAATCAAGTGCCCAAAGATGCCACCTGCTCAGTCCTCTCCCACCGCCAGTTCTTCCCTCCCTGCAAGACAAGTCTTCCTGCTGACCTCTGAGACGCACTGATCTTTCAGTCATGTTCTCTCTCTAATTCAGTGAGTCCTCTGCCATCTGTTGCAAGTCTTTTTGAATCCAGGTCCTCCTTGCCTGAGTCCTTATTTGTTCTCCACCTGAAAACCTTTATTAAGTACCGGATTGCAATTGTACATTTCAATATCCATTTATATTCAGTAGATATGAGTTAGGAAGGCTGACATTCTGAATTCCTGGGAGAAAAAGCAGTACACAAAACAGACCAAAGTCCTTCCCCATCAGAGCTTATGTTCAGGTTCAAGGAGACCCATAAATAGGTGAATGATTTAATAGGTCAGTAGTGCTTCATGCTTGGGAGAAAATCAAATCTAGCATGAGGGAGCTGGCTTGCATCTTGTTGAGAGGGTAAATTATTAATTTTAAATTTTTAGAGTAGTACCACATGTTAGAATGGACAGAGAGGAGAGTAAGTCTCTCATTCTGGAGTCTATAAACAGTAATAGCTGAGGTTTCTAAGCACAGGTCATGCTCAAGGTCATGGAAAGACACCCTCTGAACCATCTGGACGACTATACATAGTTGTATTGCTTGGTTTGAAAGCAAGATTGTGGAAGTGAGTGGGCTTACGAAGATTTCCAGACTGGAGTTTTGTAGGATATATGTCAAAGATAAGTTCCCGTCCCAAACATCTCAGACTCGCAATAAAAGTTGGTGCTTAGATGGATCCTTCCCAGCTCATTCTGATCATTATTCTTTGGGGGCTTTATTGTTTCGAAGGAATACCATAGACCCATCAATTCCTACCAAATCCAAAATTACAATTAGTTGATGCTTTTGGAAGTTGGACTGTCTAGGGTTTTCTTTCAAGAGTCAGTGATTTGAAATGAAGTGTTTTGTGGTGTTTTGACAGTGTTTTTTTAACACTGTAATTTACTTAAGTAAAACATTTCCTTTTCAGATGCTTTCTGTGTTGTGTTTGTCAGACTCTGAGATGGTTTAAATGTGTTTTTTTAAATGACGCATGACTTGACACAGGTTTTGTAGAAACATAATGGCCAACAATCTGAGGGTTTGGAGGCCACATTTATGAATTAATTGGTATGATTTATAATTATTTGGTATGTCTCAACAGACTCATCCATTGTAATCAGATGTCATAAACCAAGTAAAGATAGGAAGAAAGATTATGTCTAGGATTTAGGGACTGAGAGACTACATACCACGGCAACAGTAACTATTTGGTATTTCTATTAGAAAGCCCAGGAAAGCAGCCTGGGTATTTTTTTTCTTATTATATCTTTCCCAACATCTTCTTTCAGTGTCTAATAAATTTCTCATAACTGGCTTTAAAATAACACCAGCGAGCTTTCAAATAGGTAGTGCTCAGAACAAAATGGAAAAATTGGAAAGCTCATATCAAGTCTGGTAGGTTGATCCTCTTTGATACAAGTATTCAGAGATACAGCTACTTCCTCTCCCCAGGCACTTTGAAGGTAGGTAGCTGAGGCTTAAACTTGCTCTGCCAACATAGCCAGGACCACACAAGAGCCAGCAACAGCAGGCCACCACTAGGCTGCTGCAGCCTTGTCCCACCCAGGATGGACGCCTTCACAGTTGCTGAAAAGGCTCAGCGTTGACTGTGCTTCTTTCTCCACCTCTGAGGGTTCCATGTTGAAAATGCCTCTCACCAAATGGGAACAGAGCAGAGCGAGTCTGCACATTTGGAGTTCTTCAAGTCAATAGGTAGACAGTCTGAATTATGCTGGTATTAATTAATGAATACTCCGATATGTATTATCATGAGGGGGAAACTCATTTAAACAGAGTTTGAATTTACTTTTCTGATTTTCCAGTTTTATTCCCAACAAGGTCAGATCCAAACAAACATCGGGACCTTCTCCTTTCCTATTCTTCTGTTTCCCCCCATTTGGGGGATATGTGGTCATGTGTAGGAACAGACAAAGGTCGTTAACTTTTTCATGTTAACTCACCTCCATTGTCTGAATCTTTGTGACAACTCAAGCCATGGGTTGGCAGCTTGATTGCTGAGCAAATGAACAGATGTTAATTTTTCTATTTGATCCAACCTTGAAATAATGGGGAAAAAAAAGGAATGTAACACTCATTATTTTCAGTTACTAAGAAAGCCAATTAGATTATCTTCTAGGCCATTGAGCAATTGAACAGTTATCCACCTGGGTAACAATAGGAGCTCCAAGTGGTCAAATATTGACCCTATCGTCATGGTTCCAATGTCAGGCAGCTTTTTATCACTGTGACCCAAAATACCAAACAAGAACTTAGAGGAGGCTCTGAGTTTCAGAGGTTCTGTCCATGGTTGGCGGAGTCCATTGCTATGGGTGCCAGGTAGGGTGGACATCATGGTGGAAGGAGAGGCACTGAGCTCAAGGTGGTCAGGAAGCGAGAGGGAGGAAAGGAAGGAGAGAAAGAAGGAGGGACAGAGGGGGAGAGAGAGAAAAAAAGAGAGAGGAAGGAGCAGAACACAGGCAAGATGAACCCTTCCAGACACCCCCCCAGTGATCCACCTCCTCCAGCCATGGCCCACCTACCTACAGTTACCACCCAGTGAGTCCATTCAAACTAGGATGGACTGATTAGATCATATCTCTCACAGTCCAATCATTTACCTCTGAATATTCCTTAACTCAGGAGCTTTTGGGGGGACACCTGAGATCCAAACCTTAACAGCCTAGTGTGACTAGAAATTTTAAAAGTGGACAGTTCCATTCCTTGATCAATGCATTATATACACGTGTGAACCATCTGCCTTGTTTTCCAATGAGGAGGATTTAATAAAGGGTGGTCTCTATTCAGTAACACTGGAGACTAATATGTTTCACAATGTGATGTGTGACCCTGGGCACACACGCAGTTTGGTGGCATCTACAGGGGACCAGCTTTATGCGGTGATTTTTCAAGTGGATGGATCATTTTAAAAACAAAAAGCCTCCATGCCTAAATTCCACCTGTTCTTCTGCTAATTGCAGCAATATTCAGTGGTTTCTGGTTGGAATGGCTGTTGTTTTCATTGCTGATACAATCAGTTTTCTGTTGGCAAATCTTCCAGGACAAATTAAATTCCTAGCAGTACAAACATCATTTATCTGCTCACTCATTCGACAACAATTATTGACAGCCTGCTCTGTGTGAGGGTTGTGTTAAGTGCTAGGGGTAAAGTTGTAAGTAAGTCAGTCTCAAACCTAAGGGAAATTCCTACCAAGTGAAACCCAGGAACAGAGCAATATTTCCAACTGAGTATAATATTTCTGCGGCTAATATAAGGTTGAACTTGTGAGAAATATGCTCACCTGCCCAAGCCCAAAGAATGGACTAAGACACACAAGGAACAGCAAAAAATGAGGCTTTTCTTTAGTGACAGTCTTGCCAGATCCGGTGCCTGGCAGTCAGGAACACACAGATTGGGTACGACCAGTTTTTTATCCTGTGGAATGCAAGATCCCTCCCTGTTTCAGTCATCTATTTGCTACTGTGACTCAGTGATCCAACCAGCACAACTGTAAAGGAGGAAAGGTTTATTTGAAGTCTCACTGTTTGAGAAGTCCTAGTCCATAGAAGGCCGGCTCCATTCCTTGGGGCTCAAGGTGAGGCTGAACATCATGGTGGGAGGCAGTGGTGGAAGGAAGCAGCTTACATCACGGTGATCAGGAAGCAGAGAGATACAAAATAATACCCCAAAGCCATGCCCCAGTTCCCACCTCCTCCAGCCACACCCCACCATTTTGATTAATTCCATCAGGGATTAATTCACTGATTGTGTTAAGACCCTCACAACCCAATCATTTCTCCTTGGAACCTTCCTGCATTGTCTCACCTGGAGCTTTTGGGGGACACCTCACACACAAACCATAACACTCCCAGGTTCCTCATTGGCTGAGTACGATGGGGTGCACAGTCTTCCTGAATGTCACCTAGGTTTCACTGTCTCCTATTGGGTCATTTAAACAAACATACCTTTGGTTGTCCCCACCTCCCTGGGTTCTTTTGTGGTGGGGAGGTCCCTTGGCTTGAGCACCTTTTTTCCACTATATAGTTTATCTCTGTTGATCAGGTCTGGCCCTTCCAGTCACCCCCTATTTGTCAAGGAGCTGTGAACTTTGACACGCCAGTGTTAACTGCTCATAACTTTTCATTCTGTTCTCCCTGCTATATCAAAGGTGATGTCTAAGCCAAGACACCTGGGAGAAGAGGTAGAAGTTAGTTAGGTAATCTGTGAAAATGCAAATGAGCATGTTTCCTACCCAGGAAGATCAGTGCATGGAAATTCCAGAACTGAGAAGGAGCAGGGGATGATCTCAGAGAAGCTGTCCATCATATGATGACATGTCAAAGATTACAAAGTTCCCATGGGCAGATTCGGGTTAGAGGGGGCCTGGAGAAGGTTTGGAAACAGAGCAGGAATTTGTTCCAGCATTTATGGGTGGGAGAGAGATTTATCAGCAAAGTTTTAAAAGCGAAACAGAAAACCCTTCAACTTTTTAAAAATCAAATATTTGCTTAATCTACTGGAATCACAAAATGCAGATGAGACTGAGAGCTTATAGATATTCTATATTTTCCTAACCCGTTAGGAAAAGTTATTGTGATTAATTACGGTGCCTGTTTGAAAGCAGTCATACCTCATATTTCACCAGGAGTTCTATCTTTTGTCTGCAGACTCAGCCAAATAAGAGCTTTGTTTGGACAATTTTTTTTCTTGTGATTTAAATTTTAACAGAAGTGAAATTTCAGTAGCACAATTATTCTCTCTTCTGTGGTAGGAATAGAGCTCATTTTTTAAAATTCCAGCCAAATGTAAGTAGTGATTATAGTTAAAACTGAAATTATTGCATACATCTGATTCTTTCCACAATTGCTTTAATTCTGGGATACATTTCCTGAGGAAAAGGAAACATTTTATTAGGATGGATTACATTATTATATTTTGTCAACTTTTGAAATTTTGATAAATTATTATTATTAGTGTATTCATGCCTAAACTTTCAGATCTCTGAATGTCTGGGATCTATTGCAGCAAATTCAAGATTGTGAAGACCCAGGATTTACCAACTCCAAGGATTTCCCACAGCATTACCCTTCTGCCTACTGTTGGAAATGTAACCCTTGAAGGGTGGGTCTCCCTAGTCCTGGTCTCAAATACTGCAATGTCAAAGAAACTTGGTCCACAGGTAATTTTTTAAAGGTAATTTCTTAATCAAAAGCTCAAGGCAGGACCAATAGATTTAGCAAAACAACAATGCAAAGGTAAACAAAAGGAAAATATGAGATTATGAGATGACCCCATCCCTTTGAAACCAGCTCATGCTAAATACAATTTGTTGCTCACCTGAAATTCAAATTTAACTGGGAATCCTACTTTGCATTTGTTTTTGGCAACTTGACCAAAAGGGGGTCTGAAGCATGTTCCATAGGGGCTCCGGCATTTCCTTTTCCCTCCTACCCACATGCTTCACCTGTGCTGCAAAATCTCTCCTCCCATAAGTGTTTCAGAATCTCTCCCCGCCTCTATGGTTAGATATGTGATATCCCCAAAAGCTCACGAGTGAAAGTTCAGAGGTGAAATGATCAGGCTGTGAGAGCCTAAACGTAATCAGTGTGTCAATCTACTGATATGGACTAATCAGGTGGTGAGTATAGGCAGGTAGGGTGTCATGGGAAGAGGTGGGTCACTAAGGTGCCTTTGGGGTTCATATTTTGTCCCTTGTGAGAACAGCTCTTTCCCTCTCTTTTCTTCTCCTCCTCCTCCTTCCTCTTCTTCTTCCTGGTTGCCAAGTCCTGAGCAGCTTTCCTCTGCCATGTCCTTCCGCCATGATTTTCTGCCTCACCTTAGGCCCACCCAGAGCCATGGAGTCAGCCATTTAGGGACTGAGACTTTGAAACCATGAACACCAAGCAAACTACATTGTTCTTTTCTGGTCCTTTGGCCATGGGGCAAGAAAAATTACTAAAACCTATCCCCATGGTGTCCAGCTTGTCCTAGGTCTCCCTTCCCCTATCTCTCAATCCATTTCAGGAGCCATTGTTGTGGCTCCTCTGCAGGGTGGGATGTACTCTCGTTGGGAAGGGGAGATGGGAGGCACCCCATCCGTGGGGTGGGGTGGTGGGAGAATGGAAAGACTGAAACTTCTCTCAATTCTTTGTGTCCTATTACAAATGTGGAAGTCCTAGTACCAGTGTGACTGTATCTTCCATTTCTAAGGCACTAAAATTTACAAGTGGAATAAGTTTTGTCAAACTGGGAAACTAATTCTGTGATTATTAGACGACTATCTCAGCTCTGTGGACTCTAAGTACTTTCTGGTCTGTTCTAAACTGGATCACATTGCTCTTGCTTTCCTTCACGATCTACATGTGATTCTGAGTCTTAGTGAGCTCCTGTTCTTAGAAATCAAAGCTAAGCTGTGAAGTGACAGTTAATTATGTTTCTAATTGTCAGACAAAAAAATCTACCTATGAATGAAAGCACTCAGAATTTACCTACAAATTAAATCAGTCAGTAACATTCAGAGTTGAGAATTATAGACGACAGTCACTAAAAGACAGAAACACAGAAGAAAGTTGTCAAAAGCTATTTTTCTTGTAGTTAAGAAAAATCCACAATTTTTTTTTCTAAGTCTTTGTAAATTCAAAAGGGCTTGGATAGCTGATTGTGTTTGAATTTCATGAGAAACGTCAAGTTCCCTGTTAGAAAACTGTAATGCTGTTAGAAATAATGGCAAAGTCACCTATTTACTACACCTATTTACTACTAATATACCTATTTACTACTCTATTACCTAGAGAGCTTATGGTTGGGAAGAAGTACCGGACAGCATCATAAAAGGGTGTAAGTGGTAGGACCTTTGTGCAGATGGGGAGAAAACAGTATTATTTTATTGTTACAATTGGAAGCTGACTTTAGGATCCTTGTCCCCTCATAATTACATTAAAGGTGGTTCTTCTTTTGGTTTTTTTTTGAGAATACATGTATATCAATATATTGTTAGTCTTTAAAATATTCATATCATTTTACATATGTACACTATATATATATACTATACACTATATATATATTATATGCTATATCTATAAATATATCTTTATATACCATATATGTTCTACATTTACATTCAACAAAAAGTTGTAAATTGAGAAATAATGCTAAATGGAAGAAACACATTTTCTTTTTTTTGTTTTTTAATGAAAAAAATGTACACTTCTTTTATATACAGCTGCTTAGAGATAAGGCAGTTCAATCAGTTACATAAACAAATCTCATAATCCCATCATGACAAGATCATCCTCTTCTTAAAATTACCAGATTTAACTTTTGCACATTGAAAAGCAAATATTTTCCAAATTACAGTTAGTCATAACTTATGAAGGATGATTTTTTTTAAAAAAAACAGCCTAGTACACAAATGGCTTCTATTTTTTTTTAATTTTAATTTTTACAGACTGCATTTTGATTCATTGTATACAAATAGGGCACATCTTTTTCATTTCTATGGTTGTGCACAATGTAAATTCACACCATCCGTGTAATCACACATGTACATAGGGTAATGATGTCTTTCTCAGTCTACTATAGACAGGTAGACCAATGGTACGGAATAGAAGACAGAGAGGCAAATCCACATAAGTACAGTTATCTCATTCTAGATGTAGGTGCCAAAAACATACATTGGAGAAAAGATAGCCTCTTCAATAAATGGTTCTGGGAAAACTGGAAATCCATATGCAGCAAAATGAAATTAAACCCGTATCTCTCACCCTGCACAAAATTCAACTCAAAATGGATCAAGGACTTAGTAATTAAACCAGAGACCCTGCACCAAATAGAAGAAAAAGTAGGCCCAAATCCTCATCATGTTGGGTTAGGACCAGACTTCCTTAACAAGACCCCCAGAGTGTAAGAAATAAAATCAAGAATCAATAAATGGGATGGATTCAAACTAAAAAGCTTTTTCTCAACAAAGGAAACAATCAATAATGTGAAAAGAGAGCCTACAGAGTGGGAGAAAATATTTTCCACTAGCACTTCAGACAGAGCACTGATGTCCAAAATTTATAAAGAACTTGAAAAGATTTACACAAAAAATACAAAGAACCCAATCAATAAATGGGCTAAGGAACTGGGCAGACACTTCACAGAAGAAGATACACAGGTGATCAAGAAATATATGAAAAGTGCTCATCATCTCTAGTAATTAAAGAAATGCAAATTCAAACCACCCTAAGATTTCACCTAACTCCAATTAGAATGGCTACTATCAAGAACACAAGCAATAAGTGTTGGCATGGCTGTGGGGAAAAAGGCACACTCATACATTGCTGGTGGAGTTGCAAATTGGTGCAGCCACTCTGGAAAGCAGTATGGAGAGTTCTCAGAAAACTTGGAATGGACCCACTATTTGACCCTGCTATCCCACTCCTCGGTTTATACTCAAAGGACTTAAAATCAGCATATTACAGTGAAGCAGCCACATCAATGTTTTTAGCAGCTCAATTCACAATAGCTAGATTGTGGAACCAACCTAGATGCCCTTCAATTGATGAATGGATAAAGAAACTGTGATTGATATATATATATATATATATATATATATATATATATATATATATATAGACAATGGAAAATTATTCAGCCATAAAGAAGAATAAGATTATGGCATTTGCTGGTAAATGGATGGAGTTGGACAATATCATGCTAAGTGAAATAAGTCAATCCCAAAAAACCAAAGGCCGAATGTTTTCTCTGATAAGTGGATGATGATAAATAATGGGGGGGCATGGGGGGGTAACAGAAGAATGGAGAAACTTTGAATGGTATAGAGGAAAATGGGGAGGGAGGGGGTGTGGAAAGATAAAAGTGCTTCTTAATGGGGCCGGGCATTTTGGAGGAGGAACTTTAATTAATTCATACATAAAATATCAAAAGATATTAGTGTTGCAAAGTTGAAAACATTTGTGTCAAAATATGTCAATTTCTGTTTAGTGGGATTGAACCCAGGGGCACTCAACTACTGAGCCACAACCCCAACCTTATTTTGTAATTTATTTAGAGACAGGATCTCACTGAGTTGCTTAGAGCCTCACATTTGCTGAAGCTGACTTTGAACTCATGATCCTCCTGCCTCAGCCTCCCCGGCCACTGGGATTACAGGCATGAGCCACTATACCCAGAATATATCAATTTCTTATAGACTCTCTTCAAATGTTTTCAGTTCTTCTTGTCCATTGCAACTACCAAAGAGGAGGTCTCTTGATAATCTTGGCCGACTGTGTACTGTAGTCACCCACTTCAACCTCTGCCCACCCAGCCTTTATTCCCATATAAGATCGCCTTTCCTAATGACGCCTGTCCTCATAGGTGCTGATGGATTTGCACTTGGTCTCTGCTCACTTCTTCATGCGTGCTCCCTCCCTTCCTCCACTGAGGTAGAGCAACTTGGGAGTAGCTGACACTTACCCATCTGTAGCAATGTCCTTTCTGAAGGCCAGGAGGGTCAGAGGAGCTCAGACCAGGAGTCAGAAGCCTGACTCTCACCTTTCTCAGTGTATGAACTTGAGTAAGTTGCAGTCTTTGAATCTCGTCTGAGAAACCATGATTGCAATGACTCTCTCATCAAGCAATTGTAAAGAGCAGCTAAAGAACTGTAGCATGTCAATCAACATCACAGGTGACATGTTAGCCAATGGATGGGAAATCCTTAAGGAAAGGCTCCCCTCACCTCCAGGTGTGCCAGGCTGAGATTCCTGACCCTGCCATTTTCAATGCCTAATTCTCTGGCTCCATCGACCTGTTCACCTTTAAGTTGTCATTCATGATTGTCAGGTTTTATGATAAGAACTGTTCCAAACCCTTTGTACATATTACAGCCACCCTATGATGAGCTTTCAGTGTTTGCTGCTTTGCTTTGGATGCATAAGAAAATGAGCCTTAGAGATGTTGTAGAACAGGCCGAGTGTGTTAGTTAGCTTTCGTCTCCGTGAAAAGAATACTTGGCAACAACTGAGAGAAGCGGAAATTCACGGTCGTTCATGGTTCACTGGATGGTCAGCCAGCTCCCTTGTTTGGACCCAAGGTGAACGGAACATCATGCAGAAGGGCACAGCAGAGGAGCACTCTTCCCCTCATGGTGACCAGGAAGCAGAGAGGAAGGAGAAGAGACCACAGGGGAGATGCATCCTTCCAGGGTGGTCCCTGGTGGCCCACCTCCTGCAGCCACCTACCCACAGGTACCACCCAGTCAGTGCATTCAAACCCACATGGCCTGGTGAGATCACAGCTCTCTCAGTCCAGTTCCTCCATTAACACAGGAGCTTTGGATTTGGGGGACACCTCCCATCCCAGCCATAACACCCAGCAAGTGGCTGGTATGTGTGTGGACAACAGTTTTATATCAGAACCTGATGTCGTGGCCACTGAACTCTTCAAAGAAGTTTCTGTTTGGGATGAGCTCTTGCTGTGCCTGAATGCACAGCATACCTCTGACTACCTTTTGTCACACATATTCACACCTCAAACCTAATCATTTCCATGTCCCCCTGCTTCTCCCATTTCTATGAAGATGGCTCTGAGTATTTTCCCTTCCACGCTGGATAAGTACACACAATCTAAGCTTTCTCCACCCTCACTGAGCAGACCAGATTATTATAACCAGGATCCACATGTTTTCTCTGATGATTGACAGGAACAGCAACACTGGACCAGCCTCAGGAGTGAGGACCGTGCCTCATTCCTCTTTCACACACCCTGAATTGTGTAGGAAAAAAAAATAAAGGAAATAGATAGTGCACAGATGCATAAAAAGAACAGTTGAGTTCTCTGGTCATCTTTTGAAGTCTGTGGTGTGGCAGTGTTTGGGAGGCTATCTGTTCAAGTCTGACCCATCTTTTCTGAACCGATTTCTATTCTTGAATAAGTCTAGGTCATGGAAAATAGATTTTCCTCGTCTAAGCCACTATTCTGCTGACTTCTTGCGCTGCTCAGTTTCTTTCAGTAATAGTGTCTCCAAAACCACAGCCCAGGACTTCAGCAAGACTGTTGGGGGGAAGGCAAGGCCTCCTGACGTGGCCCTTCCCCAGGGGAGCTGCAGTGTGGGGTTAACATCAACACCCTCTGTGACGTGTGCCTGGTCATCTGGGGAAAGCCAGCACTTCCTGAGGTCCAACCACAAGCTCCCCTCTCGACCTTTCCCTGTGACAGTGCCCTGCAGCTGAACCGCCCACGTTATCATGGGGTCCCACACGCTCCTGCTTGTCTCTGGGTGCAGAATTTCAGTCTCTGGAGAGCCAGTGGACTTATTTTAATGAGTCAATCTTAGGCTCCCGTGGGAACCAAGGGGCACCTCCTCATCCTCTCGATACCACAAAACCTGCCTCCAGCAGCCCCTGGTGTTCCCAAGTCCTACCCCGATGAGGGCCTGCATGGGACCATGTGCTCTCCTGGGACTTGGGTTCTGGGCATGTGGCTGACAAACTGTTGCCAGTCTCATGGGTCAGTGCCCAGCCCTCTCCATGACCCTCTTTTGCTGATGGGAGGCAATTAAAACAGGACCCCACCCGCTTCCCTCCCATACTGCCCCTGTTTAACTTATAGCGACCACTGACCATGACCTGGCCTGTTCTCCATTTGCGGTGGTGGTTTTTTTCATTTCAAAAATGTTACATACATGAAAAAGTGCAGCGCGTAAGTTTTGGGGATTAGCTCATTTTGCTCAGCCTGATTCTCTGGAAATTCCTCCTGGTTGCCGTGTATAAATACTGCCTTCCCAGATTTCCATCTTGTTGATGTATCATTGTTTACTCATCTACCACGGAAGGACATCTGGGTTGTTTTCAGTCTTTAGCTATTTCAAATCATGCTGCTATAAACATTCACATACAAATGTATCAGTTTTCCTATCTCTGGAATAAATGTCCAGAAGTATAATTGCTGGCTCAGATGGAAGTTGCATGGTGAGATTTTTTTTTTAAGAAATCTCCAAACTGTTTTCCACAGTGTCTGTATCATTTTGCACACACCCATCAGCGATGCATTCATGTTTCATTCTTTCTCATCCTTGCAAGTCTTTGGTATTCTCACTAGAATTTTAGCCATTCGGATATTGTGTGTGGTTATATCTTCGTCTGATTTAATTTGAATTTCCCTAATTGAAGTACATGTTCTTTTCCTGTTGAGCTTGGAGTGCTCTTTACATAGTCAAGACCCTGGTCCTTGGTCAGACATGGTTTGCAAATGGTTTGGCCCATTCTGTGGGTCAAAAGATTTGTTGAGTCACCTGTTTGAATCTCAGGAGTCACTGATTAGGAATATTTGGTGACTACAGGCTCAATAGGGGTGCCTCCAATTTGGTAGTCACCTGGCAGGTTTAAGATGGAGTACTTTACAGTTCCTATCAGAGTGTCTGCATGGAGTGAACCAGCATGCAAGGTTGAACACTAGCTGCATTCCTGGCTGGGTCTGTAAATGGTAGTTACTTAACCTCTCTGGTTTCTTTTGTCTGAAGTACTCTCCTGATTTACCATTCGATGGCTATACCAAAATATCACAGTAGCACAATGCCTTTTAGAATACCCTTGCCATTTGTCCTTCCTGGCAGTGCTCAATGAAGGTATCTCAGGGTTTTGCTTTTTATTTTAAAGGACCTTATAGTACTTTAGAGTCTGGTTTTGGAGTCTAGGTGGCCCAACCACTGAAATGGTATGTGTTTTGGAAAATTACTGAGCTACTATAATCCAAGCTGCCTTCTTGGCCATGTGGGGATAATAATAGCACTGACTTCAAGATATTTTGGTGTGAATAAAATGCGATAATCTGAGCATTCAGCATTCATTCCCATTTGTTTCCTACCAGCACATACTAAGTGCTTGATATACACCAACTGTCATTGTGGCTGCTGTTATTGTACTAAATTACCTAAAACAGGTGCCTGAGAAGCAGATGGGGAGGTGATAAGAGGAGAAGTATGTTATTATTTTTTTTTTAACTTCCATCAAGCAGAATGTGGCTCTCCACTGGTGGAACTCACATTGATTGTTGGTTATAATATTTGCCTCTCACCAAACTGTTTTAACAGTTACATTCGTTTCACCCATCTTGCCTTCATGATATCTTGAGCAAATTGCTCTTAAATCTGTTCCTTCCTTCTTTCCAAAGTCTCTGAACTCTCCCTCTGAGTCTCTTCTGAAGTCTTTCCACCATGCTGTCCGGGTAAGTGCTTTGCTAGGAGGCTCGATGTGTCTCTGCTAATCCTGTTCTCATCTTCTTCCCACCACCTGGTCGCTACCCATTCAGGAGCACTCAGGAGCTGATAGAGTGAGCAATGATGACCTCTTCTTGGAAGCAGTGGGTGATATTTCAAATGTTTACTACTTAATATCTTTGCTTTCTATCACCACCACATAAAATATTAGCAATAAACAGGGGGACTGCTTCTAGAAACCATGACCCAAAGAGCTTTGCAATGATTCCTCCTTTTAAAAATCTCAAAAGAATTTTTTCCCCCAAATCACAGCACTCACTACTGGCCTGAACACATTAGAAACATTGGCAAGAGTTGGTATATTGATGCTTTGTTAAGATTCTCATTCATTTCCCACTCGATTTCTTACATTTCCAGGCTGATTACTTTCCATTCCGGGAATGCATTTATTTCCTCTCTACATGACTGCGTTTGTTACTTCTTACACCTGTACAATAAGTAGTTCTTATAGCCGAGGGGTGAGATCATTAATTTAAAGACAACAGAACGAACTCATGTGGATTTTTCAAAGCAGAAGTTTTATTTCCCAGAAAGTTAAATTCTTCTCCCTTTGAATGGTATTAGTGAGTTAGAATCATACTGTACTTATTCTCTCCTTTCCAAAACTAACGACTGTGATGCAGGTAATTAAATTAAACGGAGAAGCTCAATTCTTGTCAGCTTCTCGCCTCCGGTATATGCATCATTGCAACTGGGGACATGATTTTATTGAACATATTAAATTTGGTGCAGGTTGCTTTTAGATATCATTTTTATCTGTCATGCAGGACCTTATCGTCCATTGACTTGCCCCAGGACGTGGATGTTAATGAATTGAAGCATGCATAAAGAGTGGCTAATGAACATGTCTCAGTGAGCAGTTCACTCAAGCATGAAACGCAGTCCCTGCCTGCAAGGGACTTACTACTTATTTGGAAACACTAGGAATATACAATAATGAAATTGCATTACCAGAAAAGGAATCAATAGCAATCTGGGTCAATGATGAAAGAAACCCACCATGCACAAATAATGTTCAAATAATGAGAGGATACCTAGAGTATGCTCCAGGATTCATAAGTGTCAGACTTACCTTTTTAATGAATGTTTGTTGGGGGCATTGTGGTACAAATGTCATGTTTGGTATGTTTCAATTTAGGGAAACCCAATCTTATGGTTGTTTGTAGATCTGTTTTTCATATGGGGTCAGTGCTTTTATTTGAGTGATGCTGGGTGGGAACTGAACCCAGGGATGTGCACAGATCAGCCAGCAACTCTCCCAACTGAGCTAGATCCCCAGTCCCACTCAGAGACTTTTAATAAATGCTGGTTAGTGACTCAGGTGAAATTAGAAACCAGAAGTATTTGGGTCCAAAACTTGGCCCGTCTTTGCTACATCATGTTATTAAAATGTGCCAAGCAATAGAGAGTTGGATTTGATCTGATTATTGAAAGAGTGATAGATACAGGGAGAAAGTGGCAGAGAGTTAAGGATGCAGAAGGAAAGAAAGAGAAAGTTTAGGTCAATATAGTATCAAGAGTAGAGGCAAAAAATGCATAAAAGTGTTTGGTATATAGTAATTATATAATTGGTCTGGACCAAAAATTGATTATGCTTACAAATAAGAATAAGAATTATGCTTAAGAATTATGGTTAAGAATGTAGACACTGGATTTCTGAAAAACTGCTTTGAATCCAAGCTCCTCCATTTATAACTGACCTCCCTCGAGCAGGCTAATAAGAGAGAAGAGTTGTGATGACTGAGAGCTGGTATGATTGGGATGGTGGTGATACAGGTACATTGGTTTGGGGAAATTCATTGCAATGTACAATTATGTGCCCTTCTCTGTGCGTATAGTACGTATCAATAAGACTTTGGTGCAAAAGGAATCAATACATGTGCATCATCCACTGCATGTGGAGTGACTGCTTTCATTGTGCTCAGGATTTTGGAGCAGTTGCCAAGGACCTGGGTGTCCTGGTAGTGTCAAGGAAGGATTAGGAAGGTGGTGTGTTCCTGGTGCTGTCCAGGAAGCTGGGCTTTGCATCTGTGTGCAGAGGAGATGGGAGTAACAGAGGGGCACACAGCAGTGAGACCGTTGAGGTTTAGTTGTTACAGAGGTGTCCAGTAATGTGGTCTTGAGTCAGGAGATGGCAAGAGAAAGGTGAGAGTCTATGAAGGAAAAGTCAGTGGAATCAGATACTGCACTAGGAAAAGAAGGTAGAATTCAAGAATAATTGATCTAGTTTTTTAATAGACCATGACTGAAAGAAAAACTATTGGGAAAGCAATAGAAAGGAAATTGGTTTTAGATGATTCAAGTTCCAAGTTTTACTTCCTTCCCTCCTTTCCTCCCTCCCTCCTTCCTTCCTTCTTTCCCTCAATCCCTCTCTTCTTTCTCTCTCTCTCTTTTTCTTTCTTTCTTCCTTCCTTCCTTTCTGTCTTTCCTTCCTTCCCTCCTTCCTTCCTCCCTTCCTTGCTTTCTTGCCTCCCTCCCTCCTATCTTTCCTTGTTTCCTTCCTTCCTTCCTTGTTTCCTTCCTTCCTTCCTTGTTTCCTTCCTTCCTTCCTTCCTTGTTTCCTTCCTTCCTTCCTTGTTTCCTTCCTTCCTTCCTTCCTTCCTTCCTTCCTTCCTTCCTTGCCTCCCTCCCTCCCTCCCTATCTTTCCTTGTTTCCTTCCTTCCTTGTTTCCTTCCTTACTTCCCTCCTTCCTTCCTTCCTTCCTTCCTTATCTCCCTCCCTCCCTCCCTCCCTCCCTCCTATCTTTCCTTGTTTCCTTCCTTCCTTCCTTCCTTCCTTCCTTCCTTCCTTCCTTCCTTCCTTCCTTCCTTTCCTTCTTTCTTACTGGAGAATGGACTCAGACACTTAGCACTATGCTATACCCACAGCCCTTTTTATATTTTTATTTTGAGCCAGGGTCTTACTAAGTTGCCCAGGTTGGCCTTAAATCTGCAATCTTCCTGCCTCAGCCTCCTGAGTGGCTGGGATTAAAGGTGTGTGCCATCCCACCCAGCTAAGTTGGCAGTTGGATCCCACATCTCATTGGCAGTTGGAAGTGTTAAATCAGCAATGTAGGATACCAGCCAGCAGCTAGCATGCCATTTGTAAGACCCAGTTAGTAACTACATAAAATGTAATCATTTCTTGTGATGGTTAGGCAAATGAAGGTTCAAAAATCTGGTGATCTTTGGTACAATTGTGTGTGTACTTAATTGTTCTATTCCTGGTCCTCTAATTAAACTGTATTTCTCTTCCTCTAAACTTATTCAGAAAAAAAAGGATCTATCTAAACCTATAGAAATGTATAAAAATCCACATCTCTGGCAATGTTTTAGTTCAAGGGAGTTCAACTTCTGTAGGCAGAGTGGACAGAGTTTAAATTAAATGAATGCCATGATTGTAAAACAGCTTTTGAAGGTTTCCTTCCAACATTTTTCTCTACTGAGATTACTTTTATGACATTTAGAAAGAGGCCAAATTATTTTGCATTTACAAGGACAATTATGTTCTTAACAATAAGTGGTTCCATTGTCATATATCCCCCACTCAAAACAAATTTAGATAAAATGCCTACCTAGCACTATGGTAGCAATGTCCTGTCTGCTCTTTGGGGACTAAAATATAATAAAATTAAGTAAGTGTTCAACTTTAGAACTCAGCGAAAACGTGTGTGTGTGAAGAAGACCAAAAAAAGGATGTGCACACTCACATGATTGCTTGCAAGAGTAAAGATGAAGGGGTGGGAGGAAATTCAGGAAATGAGTTTAGCTGTTATCTGGGGGAAATTGATTTTATCAATAAATATCTAGAAAAAAATAATCCGTTGTGATACAGTATGTTGAATCAAGATAAATTAAAAGCGTCTCCTTAAAAGTATTTAAAAATAGTTTCTTAAAAACAGTGCCATTACGCAAAGGCTTTAAAAAAATTTCTGGATATGAACATTTGTATTTGCATCCTTGACAATATAAGGAAATGCCAAAGACAGAGCCATGCCTCAAACATAATGATACACTTTTTGCAAGCACATTTTGGGGGCCTTAGATGGGTGGAGATGGAGTCGAGTTGTGTGGACATCCCAGAGGAAGCCAATCCCGGTGACCCACTGTGAGCTCAACACTTGGTGGCATGCTTTATGCTTGGATCAGGACTGGACCTACCTCTACACCTTCAGCACCAAGGACAGTGCCCAGGATTACTAGACACTCCTAAGGGCTTCTTGAATAAATGACGGAACGATTCCCTTATTCAAGACTCATGAAAGCCCTGTGCATAAGACATTGCTGTCCCACATTAGAGATGCTCACCTTGGGGACTTCACAGATAAGTAATATGCCCTGAATCACATGACAGCACAGGAAGACATTTAAACCCCACCCGCCACTCAAGGTCTCCCAGAGGACACTCAAAGAGGGCAGAACTCCATGGAAATGATATAGTTCATTGTCAAGTTGGACAAACATATGTAGTCTAAGAAAAGGGGTCAGAATTCTTCATGAGTCTGTTTTTTCAAATGACTATTGTAATTCATCATATTAAGCTTTGAAATTGTTGAAACTCATGTACATGATCCAAGCTAGGAGATTGACCAGTATATCAATATTTAATTTCCAGATAACACAAACATTATTTTAAAAGAAATGTTAAGTGGGCTTTTTTAATAGTTAAATATGAACAGATGGCAAGAAAAACCTTCAACTTCTTATGGGTTTCTACATCTGACAGTAGCAAATGCCACATGTAAGATTCACACTTGACTAGACTGGAGACAATTACATCCACAGCCTTAATGATCTGCAAGAAGTGCTGATGCAAAACAAGAGGCGGAAAACCATGCTACAAAATCTTATATGAAAGTTAAGCATTGAAAGCGAGCTTTCTACATACTATAAACTTGCATGGTTTGAAATAACTTTTCCTCTTCCAAAAACATTTATGTGGTGATTACAAATATTGAAGTGTACATTTGGGCAATTAGATTTAACCCAAAATAAAACTTAAGATCAACTAGATATGTTAAAGGCAAAATCATAAAATAATGTAATGTCAGTTTGCAAAAAGCAAGCCATATTGTCTGAGAATAACAATGAAATGAGATGTCTTGTTTATTTAAATGAAAAGTTAGTGTTTATTTTTACTTTTACAGACTGCATTTTGATTCTTTGTACACAGATGGGGTACATCTTTTCATTGCTATGGTTGTGCATGGTGTAGATTCACACCATTCATGTAATCATACATGTACACAGGGTGATGATGTCTGTCTCATTCCACCATCTTTCACACCCTGCCCCCTCCTTCCTCTTGTTTCCCTCTATGTAATCTAAAGTTCCTCTAAAAAAAATTTCATAATCCTGTATTCTCATTTGGCCAATGTGTGAGGCTAGATAAACAGAAGGAGTGAACAGATAAAGATCATATTTGTTGCTAAAGGCAATCTGAAGAAAATCTAAATAAATCTACACAAACTGTCATATTTCTACACGGAAAATGTTGATTTTCCAGAGTTGATTTATCAGGTTCATTGTTAATTTAATAAAAATCTCAACAGAAAAAAAGTTATTTATCAGTGTAGCA
Source organism: Glaucomys volans (assembly GCA_020662805.1). Classification (NCBI taxonomy): domain Eukaryota; kingdom Metazoa; phylum Chordata; class Mammalia; order Rodentia; family Sciuridae; genus Glaucomys; species Glaucomys volans. The sequence goes on from JAJEJO010004224.1 coordinate 674,444, forward strand.
TATTCACCCCAATGCAGTGCATGGAGCAGAGTCCAGTGTACACAGTGGAGTCAATATCATCAGCTTATTCTCTACCATATGGATTTTTGAGACTCAAAATTAATATGGATCTAGTTTCAGGATAGCAAATTGGAAAGTTTCCAAATAATGATCAATTCGCATTTTTGTCAAATTGAATCAAGGAAGATAAATATATGCCACACATGTGTTCTGTTTTCACCTCCAGATGCCCTTAGATCCAGGACCAATGTCACTGTTCTCTCTTGAAACAATAGTAGTTAGATTAACCACATTCAGTAATATGGCCAGTGCTTTGGTGACTTGAAGTGTATACATTTTTTTGTATAATCAGCTTAACAACCAATGACACCATGATAGTTTACACATGAGAGTATCAGGGTTCTTCAGAGAAACTGAACCCAAAGGATGGGTAGATGGATAGGTAGATAGACATACATCAATATATTCTTATACATTGTATGAGACAATTCCTTATGATATTGGAATTCCTTAAACATTGTAAAGAGGTGGCTCACATAATCATGAAGAGTGAGAGGTCCCACAGTCTGCCATCTGAGTGCTGGAGACTCAGGAGAGCAAATATATAGTTCCAGTCTGTGTCTGAAGACTTGAGAGCAGAGCAATGGTGTGAGTTCCAGCTGAAGCCACTTGAAGTCCCAGTTCAAATTCAAAGGCCTGGGAACCAGGAAAGACCACGGTGTCAAATCCAGCCAAAGTGCAGGAGAAGAACGTTGTTTCATTTTGAAAACAATCTGACATGCACAGTGGATCCTGCCCCACTCCTCCTCTTTGTCCTGTTCAGTCTTCCAACACACTTACAGGGCCCCACCATACTTGGGAGAGAAACCTGCTTTACTCTTTCTACTGATTCAGATGTTAATTTCATCCAGAAACACCTCCACAGGCACACTAAAAGTAATGTTTCATCAAATATCCAGGCACCCTGTGGCCCAGTCAAGTCGACACATAACATTAGCCATCAGGAAGAGTCAATGGATGGGAAGTCCTTCATGCAGAACCTGGAAGGTGAGTGCAGAGCAGGCCCTCACCCCAAATGCTGCTCCAGAAGTACTCTTTCTTTCCCCCACACTATTGACTATTTTCTCAGACAAGTCCTCACAGCTCAGTGCTTTTGGTGGTCATGGCAAGTCAACAGAAACACTTCTAGGATTTGTACCTTGTTCCATCCCGAGCCTATCATTGCAAACTGTGTATTTCAGAAAATAAACTGATAGGTGTTAGGGGGAAAAATGCAAGGTTAACTAGTAGGGAAAGATTGGGTCAAAGAAGACTAGAAGATAAGTGAAGAGGTTTGGAGTCTGAACTGAGGACTGTCAGTTGTGGTGACCAACTTGTCCTGGTTTCCCTGGGACTCCTCCAGTTGGAAAAGTGAAAGTTTCATGTCACTGGGAACCTTCAGTCCCAGGCTACTGGGGACCATGTACCTTACACAGGAGACATGTTGCTCAAGTTGTCTGGAATAGAAATAATTTCTTATTTCCTCATCCATTGCATATGCATACTTATAAAGTACAATAAAATGAATTACTAGAATAAAAGAGGGCATACAAACTACAAGCTCAAACTATCATATTAAACTCAACCAACATAAATTATAAACAGATATAAAAGTGGTACACATTCTCATCCCCAGTTGCTTTCCTGCTCTTGTGGGGAATGTCACACTTTGTTTGAGATGGACCCCATGTGCAGACCACAAGGATGCCGAGATGAGGATGAATGTTCACAGCCTATGAAGGGAAGCAGCAGGGTGAGCACCTTTATTCTAGCCCAACAGACTGGAGCTGGATTAGACTTGTATTAGAATACCAGGACAGACAGAGCACAGAGGGCCAACAAAGAGATCCCAGTGACTTGGGTGCAGGCATGGGGGAAGCAGAAAGAATGCTAATCTTGAACTTCTCACCAAGTGAACTCTTAGGCACTAAAGGCTAAAGAAATTATACACTTAGAAGAACTATTAAAGCTAAAGGGAGAATGTAGTTTGGTGGGAGAATGTAGTTTGGTGGGAGAATGGACACTGGTTGTAAACTACCAAGTCCAGGTAATCCTCATTACTAGGTAATTGACCTTGGCCTCTTTAGCAACTCACCACCTCAGTTCTTTCACTATTAATTGGCATTTTTAATATTATCTAGCCCAGTTGCTGAGATATATAAAAAGATAAAAAATATATATGAATGTGTAAACATGCATGCATATATAGACCAGTATCATTTATATACAGTACATGCTGATATGTATTATATAATATAGTGCATCCTATATAGTTATGTATGATGCATTTTTCTCTCTATGGATTGATAGATGCCTATCATTTAGTACTAAATTGGTACATAGCTAATGGTTATTCTTTGCTTAATATATATATTTATTTAAATTATTTCAGCAATAATCATTTCAAGTTCCTTTGAAAAATGCATGTCTTGATTTATACAGTGATTCACAGTGAGCTGGGAAAAAGTCTGATTCCTTATTTAATGGGAAATATTTTCTTCCACTGACTTTCAAGCTCTTCAACTCTTGCCGGCATTGTATATGCAACTTTTATACTTGATTTATCCCACAGTCGTCTGACTCCTTCCAAAACACCATCTACCATTTGAAAGAGAGAGAGAGAGGCTCTTAATAGTGGCCACTTTGCCTTTGTTTGTCTTGTGGGTCCTTGAGAGCTTCTTCTAGCATAGTTACCAAGGTGATCATCTTATCTCTCCTTAGTAGTTTTTCCGTTTTCCTGTGTTTTTCTTTGACCTCATCTCTTTATGCATTTCACGTCATTCTCCAGATTGTCTTGTGCAGACTGTTTCAGGATGTGTTTTATGACCCACGGACCCTGTTGATACCATTGTGGTGCCATCTCTTCTCTGCATTTGCCTTGATTTTCTAATACATTGAACACAGGAGTAAAATTTGCAATGACCATGAAGCACTAGGATGTTTAAGATACCTGATAAACATCAAGAGGAGGGTGTGGACAGAAGAAGGTGGTGAGTGACCCAGTGAAGTCCAAGGGGAGAGGGCATCAGATCACAGGACTTCTAGGTTATGTCGCAAACTTGAGTTTTCTTTATAAGATTGAGCCAATCATGGGATGGACTGACCCATACACAGGGTCAATGTGGCTGCCGTGAAGGGACCAGAGCAAGGACACCACAGACCAGGGACGATTCCATATTCTCGCACAGATCAGTGGATTTTTCTTTATGGATCCTAGATACTCTGCAGATAGTAGGTCCTTGGGCTTTACTCCATTTTTCTATAGATGATTTGTACCTGAAAGCCATGTAAATCCATAGAAAGGTCAGCGGACAGATAATGAAGCATGAAAGGTGGAAAAAGAGCCTCTGATGGCATGAGACACAGAAAAAGTGAACTTGCTGATCTCCTAACACTGCTGTAGGACCAGCTGCTGCTAGATGTAATGCAGTGCTATGCCTGGAAAAAGCAAAAAATAAAAAATAAATGCATAGTCTTTGCAATTTTCCAATGTAAAATGTGCCCAGTGTGGCCAGTTTCAGGCTACCTGTGGAAGGTCATTTGAATACAGAATGGGAAAGAGACAGGCAGCAAGAACTCAGGGGAAGGGACTCCAGCCAACCCATGGTGCATAAGAAAACATGGGTGCTTCCAGCAGACTTCCTGTTTTATCTTTTTTGAGTCAAACCTTGGATGGTGGTCCCAATCCTTTAAATTCCTGTTAAGGAAATTTCTAGGTCTCTGTGACCTTTCCTTGCTTCCCAGTGTCTTGCTACACCAGACACCTACACAGATGTCTTTGTGTCTTGCGACATGATTTTTGAAGTACACCCTGGTGGTTCATGCATGTTTCAGTATTAATCTGTTAAGAAGTTCATCGGACTTTCATTTCTCATACCAGTACTATTAGGTTCGTAGATTCCTAACCAAATATAATTGTTAATGACATAGGGAAAAATAATTCCGTTTAGAACATTGCCATACATGGTATAAATCAAACTGCTTTTAATTTAAAGAAGACACTAAAAAATCCTCATATTTTCTATACATCAGAAACTATTCCTGGAATTCTTGGCTTTGCAACCACACAAATATGTTTCCAGCATTATTTTTGATCTAATTGTTTCCCAGATGTAGGTGGAGGATAGCAGATCTGTGGGTGAGCTTTAAAATTGACTCATAGTACCAGACCACTGAAATTTTTCCTCTGAACTGAGGTACAGATCCATTGAATGAGAAATGTACTGCAGAACTATCCATTATTCTTGGCAAACTAAATTATAGTCTCTGCTCCCTACTCAAGATTAAGTGGTTTCCTCTGGTTTCAGAAGTGATCAGTAAGAGTGACAAAGAGCAGAAAAAGAGAAGATATCCTGCCAGTCTTTGCATCATTAATATGATCGAGTCATTAAGACATGGAACGCATTCTGCAAACCCTGGAGCTGTTTGCAGACAAGTGACATTTTACAAAGTCAGGGCTAGCCGAGTTTCCAGGGTGGGTATGAGGACGTCAAAGGCTTAAATTTACACACCTCAAACTGCCAGCTATTTCCATGTGCAGTGGTTATTAAAAGTAAGTTCTTAATTTGCAAAAGAATCTCTGCTAATGCACCTGCTAATTAAATTACTAATCATGTAATAATCCCTAATGTTACATTACCTGGAAAATGTAATGAAGAGGTCATAATCATTCAAAGCATTACTTTGAAAGACTTGGGGAGGAAAGTGAAGTGAGCTATGGCTGGCTGAAGAGGCGAGATGATTTGAGGACATGCAAGTGGACATAGTTCATTAAGCCTTCGTGTGCTGTTCAGGAAACTGTGCTCAATAGAGTCTAGCCCATTTAATACCTGGAGTGTACCGTTCAGATGGTTGAACAAATGAGACTTACGCAAGCCTCGTCACCCAGTAATTCACATCTCATTTGCTCTTTCCTTTGTGCTAACATCTGCTATATCACTCTTAGGATCTGGAGAACTCTTGTTCCCACCCTTGCTGAAAACTCTCAGGCCATGTTCAGACCCATTGACATGACGCATGCTCTGCTATCTCTTTGGAATGGAAATTCAGGCACCTATAACATGCTGTGTCATGCTTAAATGTTAAGGAGTCTCTTTGCAATTTATAAAAATTAAACCTAAAGAGAACCAAATTCTGCTTTCCCCAACCCAAAGTCCCATTTCTGAAATCTCATGTTATGATGTATAATTCAGCAAAATCTTCCTTCACACCCACTGAACACTCTCATAGGAAGGAAGCTCCTGGTGTTTCTGATAACCCTATCTGCTGACTTCACAAACCTTTCCCAGGCTTCTGAATGAACCCATGTGAAAGCACCCAGACTCCCCATTGTCCCAGGGAGTCGCTGACACCCAAATACAGCTGACAGTTGGCCTTTCACTCCATCCAAGACATATGTGGGTTCCTCTGATAAGTTACCACATATTAGAAACTAGTAAAGTGGGTAGTGATTATAGATCTCTTGCAAATTGTAATTAAATGCTTTATTTTCTGCAAGGAAATTTTTAATTCCAAGAATCTGTTGAACTACCTGGTAAAGGAAGTGAAATATCCCTTTCAAACATAGATTTTTATCGTCATCATGCCTTCCAAGGGTCTGAAGGCATTTAGTTGGGGGTGTTTCGGACCTCCCCAGAAGTGATCAGAACATTTATCTGTAAGGTCATTTTATTTAAAATAATTTTCTTAAAAATTGACTTTCAGACTTAACTCACATACAAATATTCAGATAGTTTAAATAGTCCTGATTGTTTCTTTTGGTGAATACTATGTACTTCCATCTACAATAATAAGGGCCTATTCAAGAGTGAAAATGCACAAATGATTGGTAGGATGGTGGGCACCGGCTTCAGGAGTCACTGTCCATTTGAGTGGGCAGATGCAGAACCAGTCGTGTGCGGTTTCAGTGAGAGAGAGCCACTCCATTTAGTTCTCCACTGAGCCCTCAATGATGCTAGTGATATTTTTGCTGCCCGGGCATAGTAATCACCCCTTCACATTTTGTGGGATGAAGGTGTATCAGTTTTGCATCGCTGTGACCAAAATACCCAGGAACAGTTTGGAGGAGGAAGACTTTTTTGGTTCATGGTCTCAGAGGTTTCGTCCATGGTCGGCTGACTCCATTCCTCCAGGCTGCAGTGAGACAGAATATCATGGCAGAAGGCTATGGAGGAAGAAAGCTGCTCAGAATATTGCACCAGGAAACAGAGCTTGAGAGGAAGGGGCCACAGGGAAGACGGAAGACGCGCCCTCCAGGGCACACCCCAGGGACCCACTTCCTCCCGCCATGTCCCACCTGCCTACAGTTACCACCCACTCAGTCCATTCAAACTCGGATGGGCTGATTAGGTCAGCTCTCTCAGTCCCATCACTTAACCTGTGAACATTCCTGCCTCGCACAGGAGCTTGGGGGACACCTCTCATCCACACCACAACAGAAGGGAAGATGAAAGAGCAAATGTGTGATCATGGAATACAGACCTTGGATTATATTCTAACTGGAACTCGGAGATTGCTCCCTGGAAGGTTTTATACCCAAATGAAATCGTCGACCTTGAATAAAAATTAATTTGGTCAAATAAAGAGGAACTGACTTTCCAGGTAAAGGAAAGAGCACAGCCTTGAGTCATGGAATAGAATGTCGTATCTGGAAAAATGAAGAGTCTGGATTTTGCGACTGGGTGAGGTGGAAGGTGAGAAGGGATGGGAGGGGGAGCTGACGGGAGAGGAGGGTCAGGGGATTCCAGGTCCCTTTTACTAATGGCGCTCTGCAAGGGGTCAGAGGAGGTCCTAACTTGGTCACATTGGTCTTAGTGACAGCTCTGATCTCTGACTCTCAGGGTGTATAGATAGGCAGGGGAGAGATGGAAGGAGAGACTCTAAGACCCATTTCTAAAACTTTTATATCCATATGACAGAGGCAAGTGTATGGGCCTTAATTATAGGTAGAGAAAATAGAGAAAGAGTATTCAGATGGTGTTTTAGTCAGCTTTTTCACCACTATGAATGAAAGACTTGACCAGAATGATTTCAGAGGAGGAGAAGCTTATCTATGGCTCTTTTCAGAGATCTCAGTCCATCAACGGCCAGCTGTGTTGCTCTGGGCCTGAGGTGAGGCTGAGCAGGGCAGGGGGATGGGGTGCAGGAAATCAGCTCAGAACGTGAACCCCCAGAAGCAGGGAGAAACTTAACTCTGCTCACTAAGCATAGAATATGAACCCCAAAGGCACACTCCAGTGACCCACTTCATCCAGCCACACCGTCTACACCTATAGTTATCACCCAGTTATTCACATCAGTGGATTCATGAACTACTTAGGTTGAGACTCTCATAACCCATTCATTTCACCTCTAAATTTTTTTTTTGCATCATCTCACACTTGAGCTTTTGGGGGACACCTCACATCTAAACCATAACAGGTGGCATAAGCAGGTCTCAGTAATAGATAAGGAATGAATGCAAAGCAGGAAGATAAGGATGTTTCCAAAGTGGCCATCCCAGCTGAGTTAGCACAGGAGTAGGTCCACAGGGAAGCATGACACCTCAGTCACTGGTCCTTTTGAATCTGTGGAGTATCCATGTGGATGCAGCCTCTACACACAGTTGATGTGTGAGAGGAGGTGGAGATGGAGATGCTTTCTGCTTGACCAGGATGTCAGTGGTGGCCTAAGTCAGACAAGTGGACAGTACAACTCAAGGATGTTGTGAAGTGAGAGGAGATAAACTCCAGGGCCATCACTGTTCAAGGGCTGAGTGCAAGAAAAAAAATTCCATGGCAAAGACGCAGGTGAAGCAGACAGATAGGCAGAAGGATGAGGGGCAAGGTGGTTTCTCCTACATCTTGTCTGGGCCAGCAGAATCACCCAGGAAGCTTGTTACAAGTTCTTGTGTGGAATGAGGTCCAGGAATATGCATTTTTACCTGATCCCCAATTATGTTCATTTGCACTGAAATTTGAGAATCAATGGGATAGGCATCTTCCAACAGAAAAGAACAGTCTGAATATCAGTTGCTATGGCGAGAGATGTAAATCGGTTCAACTCTTTTGGAAGAATTTTCACTCTTCGATCAAAATGTTTGCCCTTTTGACTCATTCCAGTCTCTAGGAATTCATCTCAGAAAAACACCCCCACAGGTGCACAGGTATCTGAAAGTATCTTCAGTACAGCATTTTTTAATCGCAAAAGATAGGAAATAGTCTGAATGTGTGTAGGTACAGGAATTTTTGAAGTATTTAATATCCTTGGCAAAAATACCATTGGAGTCATGGGGGGAATGTCCAAACAGAAGTAGCAGAAGGAGATCAAGGGGGATGGAGACAGCGAGTATGCATGGCGTAGTTTCAAGAGGTCTGTGGGAAGAGGGAAGCCCAGGGGGAGCAGTGGCAGAGGGGCATGCAGGACCCCAGCAGAGAGGTATTTGGAAGGGAAGCAGTTTGAGCATTGTGCAGTAGCAAAGCAGAGCAGAGAGAAAAAACAGGAGGTGAACAGAGAGCAGTAACGTGTTCCCTCCTGCTCCCCTGCATCCCAGGACAGAACAGAAAGGATGCAGTACATCCAAGTGGCCACTGAGGGCTACCTGTGGAAATGCACAGCTGCTGTCTCTGTTTTCTAAAGCATCTTATTCTAGCATCTTCTAGTGGACCAACAGAGCTCCCATATTCTTTTATTTTTGGAGTAATAGCCCAAGAAGGAAAGACCAAAGAAAGGATTATTGAAGAAAGCTTCTTTCTTCAAAGCTTCAGGATGCAAACCTGTTGGTTTTGAGCATGTTCAGAGTGGTGTTTACTCTGTGCAATCACATGCAACACATTTTAACTGAGGGTGGAATAACAGAGCCAAAGGAAGCCTCGATCCATCAGAGAGAAAGTGCCTGGCTTCCAGCGTGACTAATTCAAAAGTCAGCAAATTCTGCAAGGACAGAGATCTCCTGCGACCTCGAACAACATCCCTGGAAGTGTGACTGGTTTTTGAGTCCTGGTCATGCACTAGATCTCATATTCCATGAAAACAGTTATGCAACAAAGGTTGCCTTCCTGGTAATAAATAAGAAGCTATAAAACTAAATATATAAAACTACATATTTCTACAGTCACTTACATTGGTGATCTTTCATGGTACTGCCAAATCACAGCTACATTATTTCCTAATAATATAATATGATTATCATCTATTCATAATGTATATAGTAATATATAATATAATATAAAATATACAATTTAATGTATAATGTATCATTTTCTATATAATACACATATAAATTATTGCATTATATATGATCATATTGTAAATGATTGCTTTAATATATTCTATTATAAAACTATATATATAATCATAATTATACAGTATAATAGATGAATTTATTATATGATCATATTGCATAAGCATATGTAATGTTCATATTATATTAATATAATTATATAATATATCATATAAATATGTTATATTCATATATCATAATATATTATAATTAAATATTTATATATAATATAATTAATTATATAATTATATACAATATATTATAATATACAAATATAATATATTAATATAATATATCATATAATTATATTAATATTATGTATAATTAACATTATATAATATGTATAATATGATATAATATAATATTATATTACATATAGTTAATATTATAATATTATATATAATTAATTATATTAATATGATTATATAATATATTATATAAATATATATAATATATGTATCATAATTATAATTATAATATTATATAATTCTACTAATATAATATGATTATATTATCTGTGAGTGGCTGCTTTTGCCTTCATGTGTCTCTCCCTCCATTACAAAATTTAAAATTACATGTTAAAAGATTTTCCCCAACCCAAAAGTTCTTTTAAATTAATTTCAAGAAGAAATTAAAATGTTTCAGTGGGTTCCCGAAAGTGTTTGACACTACCCTGCTTTGGTCAGGCAGTCAGGCCTGAATCAAATGAACCAAAATAAAAGTTATCCTGTTCAACAAATGAACAGTCGAGCCACAGCTAAGTTTCAATTATTACTTGTAGAAGTTTTAAACATTTGATAGATCTGCTTGTCTCTTTAGCATAAGCAAGGAGGTTTTGTTTGTTTTTTAATGAATCATTAAATAGCCCACATCTCTCAGAATCTAATTCTAAAAAGGTTGCCCCATTGATGCTTTATTTATTTCCTCACAAAGTTGAAAGAATGTAATTCATTGAAAGTAATCTTTTTATATTTCTTCATTTATGGGCTCTCTTCTGAGGCTGCTGTTTTCTTAAGATCAAGGGCACCTTCAAGAAGAAACAAAATCAAGAGGAAATTGCAAATTAATTGAAGAAAATAGATACCGTTGCACAATCTGTAAATTCATGACGAGTTCCTGCCGTGGTATGTTGGCACTCGTGCATGCTGGTGGGAGAACTGTCTCTGTTCAGTGGAGATCCGTCCATTAGACGCAGAAACTCAGGTCCGTCTCCCAGATCCACTGCAGAGGCTGTGCCAGGAGGGCCATTGCCGCTGGAGTTGGAGGCGGCTTCCTAGCCGTTGCTAGAGGACGGGGTGAAGGAATACAGACCTATGATAGAACACCCATCAGCAGTCATCCGTAATGAACTCCATGCACGGCCACATGAATCTTAAACACAATGCTGTGTAAAAAAATAAGGAGAGTGAGATTTGTGTTGTACTATCATTCGTGCAACTTAATATATAGAATAACACCATACATTGCCAAGAATCCATATATCTAAATAAATGTTTCTAAGGAAGCGTATATCTAAATAAATGTCTAAAATACGGATCGGAAGGATGTTTTGTATATACACCAGAGGGGGTGCCTATGGTAAGGAGTGGGAATTGGGAGTGGAGACATATGTGTACCTTCAGTAACCCAAGAAGGGTGACAGTGATTGACGTGTCATGAGTTCCCTCATGTGAGCAGCACCCTAAAACCAGAGAGTTTACTTTGAAACTGAATATCCTTTTGATGCAGGGGCATCGTGACTATGTATAAAAAGCAGTTTTTGCAAACCCAGATGCTGATGAGGGCTGTGGCTCTCAGGTCAGGCACATGCCCCCTGGTGAGGTCCCTCATTCAGCCAAAACTGATCACTGCCTTGAAGGACTGGCAACCTGCAACGCCAGAACTTGGACATTTATCAAAAAAAGGTGGTATACTTGATTTGGAGGTATTTATTTTTCAATCTCTAAACATCGTTTATATTGTAATTTTTAAACAGAATATAAGTACCGAGTCTCCTACAAATATAAAATGAATGTGGGTCAAATATTTTACTTAGCATATGAGGAATAGTAAGGTGTTACAAGGAGCTCACAGTAGAACCCAAAGAGCAGACACAGGCTGGAGGATCAGGAGGGCTGGAAGGAATTTGCTTAGTTTATGTAAATTTAGTCAATACCCTTAGGGCAATAATAATCAACTGTATCTCCACTGGACACAATTTGCATTTCTATGAACAAGAATCACTTGCATTATTATCAGTATTCTGCAGCTTACAGAGTTGTAGAATAGCTCAAAGACAATGGAAAGCCCAGAGATCCCATAGAATCAGATAACCCCGCAATGCCTAGTTTTCCATTAGGGGGAAAAGAAGCAGTGGTTTTTCATGAATTTCTGAGCCTTTCATTTTTCCTCCTATACCAATGAAGTCAATGAAGAAAGGCAGAACAACTACTGTATGGTGCACCACAAATATAAGCAATCCGATCTTTGCTTCTTGTATATGAAGAACAAAGAAAGTAATGCTTGGATGCAGTGGAGATCGAGGGTCTATGAAAGCTTCTTAAGATCTCTTTTTCTCTCCTTATTGAACCTCTGCCAGCATCTCCATGTATTGCCTTATAGCTGTACATGCCTTATAGCTGTGGAAACTGTCAGATAGACCAACAAGAAGAAAGAAGGGACAATCAGAACACACAGACACAAGTGACATCGTGCATCTTAGCTAGCCTCATTCCTCCAGCCAAACACGACCTTTCCCACGACAGTCAAGCCATTCTTTTCCAGTGTCCCAGCTTGTCTGTCTTGTGACAAGAGAAGGAAGTGGACAGCTAGGTGGGAAAACAGCCCTTTGTTCCTTCTCCAGTGGAGAATGCCCTTTGACACCTTTGCCCGTCTCTAATCTGTAATCTCCCGTTTTTATATAGTAGGCAAAACTGGGCTGCTATGCTTTTAATTTCGAAACCACTTGATCTTTTGCAGAATTTACAATTCTGCAATATGTCATCTAATCATCTTTCTAAATTCAACTAGATTCATGAGGTTTACCCACTTTTAATTCAGTCCGAAGAGGGACGCTTTGTCTTTGCAGAATAACTGGCCTCATATAGCAGAGTAATAAACGCAGTCTGCAGTCTGATCTTAGCTTTTTCCAGAAACCTGCTTTGGTATAAATCCTGAAACATTAACTTGAGCTGAGTTAATTGCAGTCTTGAATTTAAAATACCTACTTCATAAGCTTTCTCTCGATGGGGTGATAACTCCTGTGGACTCCGACCCATTTTGTCGGGGCCTTAGTTGGGATAGGTAGATATACGATCCAAGTACCTATTTCCAGAAAAGCTTTTTTGCCTTGCTGGTGAAATAATTTAACTCTTGTATATTTGTGTTAATTTGGATGGCATGACCTGTGGCAGCAGAGGTATTTAATCACCAGTACAGAACTCGCTACGCAAAGAAATTTCTTCTCGCTTAAAGTTTGTTGTGAAGCTCATGCCATCGATCTCCCCCAGTTTTCTGTTTAAATCAGATTCATCTCCGTCTTGGAGAAGGCATGGGTGCAGACTGCTCCAATGGGCTTTTTCAGCACTCTTCTCATTGCAGCCTAAAGAGCTTCTCTCCTTTGATTTTCCACATTCTGCTGAGCGTTGGTGGCATTTTCCAGGTTATTCAAGGACCTATCATTGGTTGTTATGAGAAATTCTCACCTGATCTGGCTTTTGGCTTAGAATTGGCTTTGCTCCTGTCTTGGGGATGACAGTACAGGAGACACAAATGGCCTGTTCTGAGAAGATGCTGGATGCCTCCTGGGATTCTGGGACTCAGATGAGAAGGTCTGCCTGGGGTGTGTTCTAAACAGCCCACTCTCCTTTCACAGGATCCCATGTAATAAGCTTGTCGGTCCCCAGGCCAAATGGCACTCACTGCTTTGGACAGATCAGCTCAGCATCCTTTACAAATTGCAGTTCCACCAGAATCTTCTCTTTCATGAAGGGTCTGGATGAACGAATTGGGAAGGTTAGGCTGTGAATGATTTTTAAAAACCATTTAGTTATTTACTAGGTTAACAGAACAAAATCAGTGCATGTATCTAAAACATAGTTTTTCAACCCTGACACTAATGACATTCGGGACTCTGCGTCCTGGACTATCCCATGGATTGCAAGATGTGCAGCAGCATCCTGGCCTCAAGATGCCAGTGGGCACCACCCTCACTCCTTTGTGACACTCCCATGATTACTTAGGAATTGTCCAACTGCACCCCTCTCCTTAGCCACTGATTAAAATCAGGTGGAATTGTAAAAGGCTAAAGTTGCCAACCTTTGTGTCTGTGAATTTGATTAGTAGATTGTGGGGAATATACCTCCTTGAGTAGCAGCAGAGGGAATATCATAAGATTATCAATGCAATCTATTTTAACTTCAATTTTGTACAGATCTGCAGGTCATAACAAATACCACGCAGGCTTGCTGCAGTCTGGGTGGAGACCACTCTCCTCTACTTACTCTCTTGGTTTAGTGGTTATAGCCAGCTCTATAGATCCTACTCAGATCAGATAATATGATTCTAAGGACCAATTTTATAAGTCTGTTCATGGTGTAAAATATGTCTTTGGAGAACAATAACTAACTGATTTTGTCTGCATCTTTTTTTTCCCCTCTGTTATAAAATTGAAGAGAACTCACTTATAAAGGACACAGTTGTGAATTCTGTGACCAGTAACAAGAGCTGAGCTATTTGTATGAACTAATCAGCTCTCCTATTAGATTTGCCAATTAGTCTAAATTCTTCCTCATTATAAAAGATTTCAAGAGTGTAAACATTCTCCCCAGTTAAGACCCCAAAGAATGTGAAATTGAGCATTAATGCTGTCTTTTTGCAAACAATACAGCCCAGCCGTGATGCCGGCTCACCTCCACAGAATACAGAATATGTTTGTTCAAAAACCCTGCTCAACTTTAATTTCACCTCTGGGTACAAGAACAGGCCATTGATTTGGAGATGATTGAGAATATGAATCAGGTCTCTACCATTTCTGTTTGTGTCCAGAGACACCCTTGATTCAGTGGCACTTTAATCTTAATTATATCCAATTTGTTAAGAAAAATAAAGATGGTAAACTACAATGTAACAATCCAGGGAATCAACCTTTATAGGATTCTGCATTTTTCTGCACATAGCATCTCAGTATCCTGGAGTCCCTTTGCCATGAGAAAGGAAAACAGCAGTAAGTCTCTATAGTTACTTATACCCAAAGACAGGAACCCATATCTCAGTGTTGTGCTTTTCCCCAAAATGAAGATCGAAGTTGGAAAACCAAGGTTTCTGATTCCAGGCTCAAGGAATCATTTGCTAAATTAAAGAGATTTTTTTTTTAAAGCACGAATGTTGTGATAGTTACTCTGAGATGTGGTTCTTTCTCAGACTGTCCTAACCTTCTCAATCAGAGCTCTTTTCTTACTAATTACACAATTCTAAGGAAATCTAATGAGGTGCTGTCAGATTTACATTGGAATTATTTTAAATGTTACCACTGTTGCCATGGTGATGATGTATAAATGGACACAACATCAAGGAGCTGCAGAAATGCTGCGGGTACACCTATAGTCACTCTCAGGTTAGGCACTGAGATAGCATGTTGTAAGCTTTTTTGGGTCCTTGGAAAATGGGATTCTCTTTGGTCACTAAAAATGAACTAAAATGTAAAAATAAAAATACTAATAAAAAAAATAAGATGGAAAGAGTTTGAAGATCAGACAAGCTGATCTTTATTATTATTAATTTTTAATTAATGCTCAGGAGGTAAGAACAGGATTCACATCTGTTTTCCCGGAGCTTTTGGCTTTCACAAGGATTTGACTTTGCTATGAAATTTCTAGTTATTTTGAGGCTTTCCTTAAGTTTTCTACTGCTTTGCAGGGAAATGCAACAATGTGGTAGCTTCTTATGAGCATGCAGTTTTAAAAATCTGGAAACAGTAGTTGTGATGCTCAGATTCCAGCAATGGCAGGAGGGGCAGCCGATAAGCAGGAGGCTGCTTCTCACTTCCACGGAACTGACCAGAGCACAGGGCAGCTTACTCAGCACTGGTGATAACAAAGCCAGGACCCCAGGAACCACTGTGGGATCTTCCAGCTCTTCAGACACCTAGAGAAAAGCTTATTTTCATCTCTCTTCACCTCTGTGACCCAGAGGCAGGACAGAGCATGAACTATTTCTCATTTTCTGTTTAAAGATAAAGTTGTTTCTGTAGAAAACAACTTCATGCTAGGCAGTTCTTTTGTAAGGGTGATGCGGATTAGTTTTAGAAAATACATGGTCTATGTGGAATCACCACTGCCTTAACTGCTATAAGATACCACAAGCAAGGCAGCTGATAAATAATAGAAAAGTGCTTCTTACAGCTCTAGAGGCTGAGGGGTGTAAGGCCGACATGCCTCTTATGGTTGGGATCATAAATGCTCCCCAGTGGTCTTGCATTGAAGGCTTGGCCCCCTGGGAGCTGGTGGAACCTTCAAGAGGTAGGACCTGGTGGAGGATGTGGAAGGAAGTGAAATCATTAGGAGGCGTCCCCACATCCAGTTACCTAATTTTAGATTAAAGTCTAGAAATTCAGTTAAATCACCAACTTATCAAAATTTAGGAGTTCAAAAATGCTACAGGAAGTTCTCTTACAAGGATAAACTGATAGCAGGTGGTTTTTCGTTTATTTGTTTTATGTTTTTGTTTTGTTTTTTTTGGTACTGGGGATTGAACCCAAGGGCACTAAACCACTGAGCCACATCCCCAACCCTGTTTTGTATTTTATTAGAGACAGGGTCTTGCTGAGTTGCTTAGGACCTCGCTAAGTTACTAAGGATGGCTTTGAACTTGTGATCCTCCTGCCTCAGCCTCCCGAGCCATTGCAGGCATGTGCCACCACACCTGGCTCAGGTGGTTTTATATATAAGCAAGTGATAGAAAAACCCTTTACCCAGATTCAAGACTGAACTTATTGAAGAGGAGTTACCAAGTGCCTCTTGCCCTTAAATAACTAAGATTTTTATTGATAACTAATCATTCTTCACAGGGTTATCCCTAATTCATTAAGAAAAGCTGGATCATTCACTGCTTAAAGATATAATATTTAGAGTTTTACCTAAATGCAAGTCATTCCTAATACAACCTCTTCAAAGTCCTCTCTCTCTTTTCTGTTCAGCCCACTGAGTGTTGCTGGGGCTCAGTGTGGCCCTCCAGTTCTCTCCCTTGTAGAGTCCTTCTGGATCCACTCGCCCCTGCTCTCCTTCCAACAGAGAACTGGAGAAGACTCAGGTCTGAGAAGGCACCGACATTTTGAACCAGAGGCTGGGCAGATCACCAGTGGGACTGGCCAGATGCTTGGGATCACTTTTGCACCTGCTAGACGTGTGACCTTGGGCATGTGATTCCAGGTCCTTGTTCCTCAGTTTCCCCAGGTATAAAATGACGGGGGGAGTAAGAACCCTCCCATCTGAAATGCTGGGAAAACTGAACACCAGGAACAGCGCTAGGGTCCCTGTCAATTGCCTAAGAAATATTAGCCCTCATCATCATTAGGACCGCTATTTTGTTGCTAATGAAATCAGTAATGAGCACTAAGTGCTGCTGAGACGAGGTGCTGGTGCTGGAGTCCTCGGATTATTAACTCCAGGAAGACAGGGACCGAGTCCTTCTTACTAAGCATCACACAGCTGCCCCTCTGTACCCAGGTTCTGCATGTGTGAATCCCACCAGCTGAATGTTGAACTTAATTGAGAAAAAAGTTCCTTTGTACTGAACATGTAGAGACTTCTCCTTATCATTGTCCCACAAACAACGCAGCATAATGAGTATTTACAGAGCATTTACGTTGTATTAGGTATTATAAAGTCACACAGAGATGATTTAAAGGGTAGAGGGCCATGGGCATGGAGGATCTGCAGATGCTCTGAGATTTTTCTATAAGAGACGAGCACCCACAGATTTGGGCATCACCAGGGAGTCCTGAAATGAGAGCCCTGGGGCACACCAAGGGACAGCCCAATTCCTATTTATGAATCAATAAATATAAAGAATGGCAGAGAAAAAGCATGAAGAATAATGAGCCGTGGAGAGAGATCCAGATGAACTTCTGGATCCTGAGATTCTGGAACCTGAGAATTTCTCCTAGCGGCCCAGATTCCGCTCCCAGCCCTGGAAGCACTTGATGTGGCCTTCTTCATCATCATCTTCAGCAGTTATCCAGCAAGTTGGAGGGTAGTGCTGGTCTACATGTTGGTATTTCCCTGGAAGGAAGGGCCAGGGTGGTGAATACATCAGGCTTTTCCTAGAAAGGCGAATTTGTTGGTTGAACAAAGAATAAATAAGCAATTCCATTGAGCATCGTTCACTGACTTAGTCTTTAGAAATTCGCTTATGCACACACCATCTAAATCTGAGCCTGCCTTAGTTTGCCTTCCCAGGTCTCTGAGATCCCACCACACAGGCTCAGAAGGGCCCAGGAGGGCCTAGGAACAGTGCCTTGGAGAACACACTATTGCCTGCTCCCAGTGCCTGACCCTCCCACGTGCGCATGTCACTCCGGGGGTGGATCCCAGGGGGGCATCGGGTGCTGGGAATTAACAAAGATCAGAAGTACAGGGTGCCCATAAAATGAGTTCAAGTAATTACACCGGGCAAAGCGTCTGATTGCTCTCTCAGATCCGTTTGCCTTTCCTGTAATTCAGACACGTGCCTGAGAGGGCAATCCTGACACCCGCCCAGGGAAGCAAATGGTAAGCATGGCGTGCGCACGGCCCCACGACAACCCTGCAGGAGCAGGAGTTGAAACTCATCTCCTAAGAGCATCGTGCACCCCGCATTCATTTGTCTGGTTGCCTTTTCCTTCCCGGGGCTGATTACTGCTAAGGATTCACACACTATACTAAAACGTGTCAGTCACCAAAGCCCCTGCTGCTTGGTAGTGATGTCACAATTGATACCTTAATAGATTTTTTTTCTTCCTGTTCAAAAGTTAAAAAAAAAGAAAAGAAAAGGTAAGTTTACTATACTCAGATCAAGGAGGAAACAAGTTAGAAAATGGGAAGGAACTCAGTTGTGTGTGTGCATGTGAGTATGTGCACACTGGTGTGCATGTGTGATGTGCACACCTGTGGACATGCCTCTGTGTGTGTGTGTGTGTGTGTGTGTTAAGGGGAACAGGCATGGGGAATGGAAAGCACACAGAGAAGTACGTGGTGGGCACAGTATCAGGGGCCAGTGGAAAGTTATGATCACCAACCAAGAGAAAATCTTCCAAGAGGTCACTTGAAGCAAGTAACTAGCCAGGTGGGAGTCCTTTCTCTGGAGTCTCAGGGATTTCTAAGCAAACCCTCCACTTCTTCATTTCCTCCTCACAGTATGCCTGCATCCACATGCTGGGCTGGTTGGTGGGGAAGTATACCCGACTCTGTTCCAAAATTGCTTGCTCCAAACTACCCACCTGGGAGTAACTTTCCCAAACAGGTTTTTCTCCCTGAAATTCTGCTGTAGTTGGATTTTATGGTCTTGGCATATGTGGATGAACCTGAGATGTTTCTGAGATGTTCCCACGTGGCCCTTTAGTTCTAGTTAAGGACAGCATCCTCCAAGCAGGAACTGTGTGGAGATGGTTGCTTGGCCTGCTTGGTGGAGCAATTCTTCTGTAAACACAGCAAGGTAGACACATCAGTCATGGATGGGACCCTGTGTCCCTTGAAGTATTGGTGCAATTGGCCTGATGCTCCTTCCTGAGCCAGGACAGCATAACACCCTCTCCAAGACTTGAGTGCATTGCCATCTCAGGGGCCACTCGGTCCTTCTTCTGATTCAGACATACACTTCAGTCCATTCCTAATTTCCAGTGCTGTGCGGTGTAAATACAGGACGGGTCCCTCATGCTGTGCACTCGTGAATACAGGGATCGAATACACTGAAGACATGGAAATGAAGTAGGAGTTTGAAAATGAATATTAGTAACTACATTCATAAAATGCCCATGGACTGCCCTCCAGCCAGGGTGCTTCCCATCTCCTTTGCACCGAGAAAGACCAGGCTTGCTCCATCTTACTGATACTCCCCAGCCCTGAGCCTGTCTGCTTTGCATGCTTTCCCCATTCCTTCTCTGAAGAGAAGCTTCTCATGAGATGCAATTAGACCTCAGCCTTGTGTGCATGGGCTTCTGGTCAGCATACGGGGTATACACATATGTTGGGTTATCAGTCCACCTTCATTCTGATATACACTGCAATAGGAAGGAGCCTTAAAAACATTGTGTTGGTAAAACAAACCTGATGTAAAGTGACAAAGACTGTATGACCCTACGTACACAAGGAAATTACACCAGGAAAATTCATAGAGCTGGAAAGTGGCACAGAGGTGACCAAGTGCCTGCAGGGGCAGGGTGGGGGGTCAATGGAGGAATTGTTTCGTGGATATTAGAGTTTCTGCTGGGGGTGAGGGATCACCTCTGCAGGTGGCAGGTGGTGATGATGCACAGCATTGTGGATGTACTTCATGACACTGGAAGGTTCCATTATATCATCATCTCTACAGTAATACAACGTCATTATAGGTCAGTAAGTTGAAAAGTGTTCAGCTTCACTATTGGCATGGTTTAGATGTGAGGTGTGCCCCCAAAAGCTCATGTGTAAGACAATGCAAGGAAGTTCAGAGGTGAAATGATTTGGGCTGGAGAGCCTTAACCTAATCAGTGCATTAACCCACTGATAGGGATTAACTGGATGGTAACCATAGTCAGGTAGGGTGTGGATAAAGGAAGTAGGTCACTGTGGGCGGTGCCTGTGGGGTTTCTATTCTGTCCCTAGGGAGCAGGACTCTCTCTCTTCTCTCTCTGTTTCCTGGTTGCCATGGAACTGTGGAGCTGCTTTCCTCCTCCACATCCTTCTGCCATGATGTTCCTCCCTTACCTGGAGCCCAGAGCAATGGAGTCAGACAACCGTGGACTGAACCTCTAATACCAAATGAGGCCAAATAAACTTTGCCTTCTCTAATTGTTCCTCTCAGGTCTTTTGGTCACAGTGATGAAAAGAAATTGAAATTGTTCAATTAATAAATAGATATAGATTTTTAAAAATTAATAGTGCTTTTTACTGATAAAAATTCCATGGACACTTTAGCAGACTGTTTATGGAAAGTGAACACACACAGGATGTCAGGAAAGGAGTATGGAGACTTATGTCAGTAAAAATACAACAATAGATATATGTCTCTTAATTCCAACCGTGCCACTGTGACCCTTCCTGACTTCTATTACAGTGTTTTGGAAGCAAGTAAGAGCATAATTTTTGATTCAACAATTTTTTCTCTCTCAATAGCTTGAGTGAAGGAAATGGTTTTTGTATTAATGGTTCATCCAAGTGTTTGTCCTTATTTTTTGTCTTGCATTTTTGGTAATTTTTTTATTGCATTAATATGTTTGTCTTGATTAATGGGTTGTTCTTGCACATTAGATTTTGTACCTGAGATAAGTGCTCATTCACCTCCTCTTGATTCTGACTCAAACAGTGTCCAGTACACAGTAGCTCCTCAGTAAATACTGGTGAGCCACTTGCCCTTCCCATCTCTTCCTCAATCTGCGAGGTCCCAAACCCTTCAGCTCTAATAGCAACCGGCTGCCCACCCCTAACACGTCCTCCCCTCTCCTTCCCTCATCCAGGGAGGGCTGTGCCCTCCCCACCTGCTCCCTGCCACATCAGTTTCACAGCTTAAAGTTCAACTTCACCCACATAATCTCTTTTCCACACGTGGATTACCACTTTAATTCTTGCAAAATGTCCAAACTCCAGAAAACTTCATCTGCTCCGTTCTTTCTCTAATTAAACCTGTTTTTCATCAAACACTAGAAAATGTTAAGAAAATATCACTTTGCCTAATCGCTATTATTGTAACAATATAACATCTTCTGTTGTTGAGCATTTGAAGCACTTCAGTTCCCGTGTAAATAACTATGATGTCACTTGGACTTGGTGTCGACAATGTGGACTCAAATCATGGCTTTCTATCCATAGCTGTATGGGCGAGTTATGTGAGCCTATTGTATTTTCTACTTCAAGTCTACTTTGTAAGCTAAAGTATTATATATTTATGTACTTTATTAGCATTATCAATACTAATGTAAGAAATTTAATGAGAATTGCATGGCTAGTTTTAGAATCTAGGCATTAATATTTAAATCGATTCTATATTAAAATCTAGCTTGAGTTGCATAAAAATAAATTATGAATTCCAGAAAATAAGATCTACAGTGTAAAGATTTTGGTGCACATTACTTAAGGCAAGTGTAAAATAGGTAAAGATGATAGGCTGAGATTATAACTTATATGGTATTGTGTGGTCATTATTTCCTAAATATACGCTCTTCTGTCCTCACCCTAGTTCAGGGGTTCTCAAACTTGAGCATATGTTGGAATCTAAAGCAACTGAAATCCTGGAAGCAGAGAAGAGAAGGGTGGCTACCAGAGGCTGGGGGTGAGCAAAATGGGGAGATGCTGGGTAAGAGTTCAGTGTTCCAATTAAACAGGAGAAATAACATGATAAGTATTGAGGCAATGGAGACATTCATTTACTTGATTCAGTCATTCCACATGTATACATATCTTACTTTCTATCCCATGAATTATACAATTACTATTCACCAATACTCAGTAAAAGGAAATGGAAAAAGTGAAGATCAATGAGCCTTTCCCTCACAGATTTTGACTCAGGAGGTCTGGGATGAGGTTAAAGGATTTTAATTTCCATCAAGTTGCCTAATGATGCAGAAGTTGCTGGTCCAGGGACCACACTTTGAGAACTATGGCGTTAGTCCAACCTCTGCCAGGAGACTTCAATCAACTACTCAGAACTTTGACTCCATAGTACATGTCTATACCAGAGAGAGAAATAAAAATAAGAGAGAGCTCAATCCTATATTATTACCGCAACCACCAACCACCACACCCACACCCACAGCAAAACATCATTTTAAACTTTTATGAGTTTTTAATCAGATTTTAATCAGTTTTTTGTACTTGGGTAAATAAATAATTTTCACCACTACCATGTAACTCTTTGGGGCCCCATTACATTGTGTGAAACTCCGAGATGCAATTGTAGGAGCAGTTTTTTTATTTTTATTCTACTTTTATTTTTCCTGCTACAAACGCCAGCCTTTGATGGTTCTGATTTCTGATTCCAGAGACTTTCTTGACTTTGACAGGAGGCTATCATCTCCTCCCTGTGCCAACTCGCTCTGCAGCTGGCTCAGCCTCCACTTGGGCAAGATGCCCTGGTACAGCCATTGGAAGCAAAGCAGATTGCTATCTAGAAAACCTTGCCCTCTGTTCGTGTAATCAGCCTGGAAGTGGGGCTGGAACTCCATCCTACTGACCGAGGGGAATATTCAAAGTCGCTGCTGAAGCGTCACTTATTTGAAAGTCATGAGCTCTCTGGTTGGACTCACAAGCGTCACTGTGAGTCTCAGTGATACCTGTCCAGCATTGTCCTTTAGAGCTTGTGGCCACGTTTCCAAGGATGCTTCCTATCTTCCCATTGGGGCATTTGGAATTAAAGAGTTCAATTAGAGAAAGAGGTCTTTCCACGATTTCATGGCAGGCAGGGTAGCAGTCAGACCCAGACAGCAAGGCAAAATTTTTATGAGTGTTTCTTTCTCAAGCAACAAAATGTAAAAAGCATGTATTTTTTGAGATGCCCCTTCGTTCGCATTAGCCATTATGACAGAGAAGATTTGTCTGTATTTTCGTCCTGCCTGAGAAGAAATGCAGTGTAGGACAGCAGGTGATTCCCATGACATGTCAAGCTACATTCTTTCCTTTGTGCTACAAATTCTTCTGGTCTGCAGACTTCTTCTGATATATATTTCCTTGACACAGGATAAGGCAAGCTGCATCTTCCAGATATGGTGCAGGATTTCTTTCCAGATAAGCTGATAAAAGGTCTGGATGGTTATTTAGTTTGGGGGTGGGCAACTTGTTAATAATTTTAGAAATGTCTTGAGCTTTCCCTTCTTACCTTGAAAAGGAAGGAAGGAAGGAAGGAAGGAAGGAAGGAAGGAAGGAAGGACGGATGGACGGGAGCGGGGGAGGGAGGGACAGAGGGAGGGAGGAGGAGTGAAGTACAGGAGGATTTCCTGGGCAGGTGGGGAGAGCAAGGCAGCAGAGGATTCTACCTGTCAGTCACGTCCTGCCTACTAAGTGCAAGGGATGGTCAGTTCTTCACATAAAATCCCCAAGAGATAAATCCTAACAAGTTAATATGCATCATCTGAGAAAATGAATTTCTTTATGACCTGCCCTGATTTTATAATTAAAATCAATAGGAAATGATAAAACTGCCAAGGAAACACACCAAAACGTAATTTTAAGTGATGGAATTATCAGTAATGAGTGTTTCCTTCTTTATGTTTTTCTCATAATCTAAATCTCCCACAAAGAGCATATTTAACAGCTTTACTGAAGTATAAATCATACACCATAAAATTCATTTATTTTAAGAAGACAGCTGAATGTTATTAATAAATTAACAATGTTGTTCAATCATCCTCGCAGTTCAATTTAGAACATTGCCATTATCCCAAAGAGAAATCTTATGCAAATTGGTAATTATTCCCTGTTCCCATTCTGAACTTCTGTGAACCAATGATTTACTTTCTGTCTCTCTTTTTGCTTTTTCTTGGTAGTTGACATAATGGAATCACAGAACTTGTGGTCTTTTGTGTCTGGCTTCTTTGACTGAGCTTGTTACGTAGTGCAACTACAATATGTACAATCAGAAAAATGAGAGATTACACTCAATTTATGTACAATCTATGAAAACGTATAAATGCATTTTACTGTCATGGACAACTCATTAGAACAAATCTTAAAAATTCAAAAAAAAATTTGCATCTGAAGTGTTTGGGAGTTGAGACTTTTAAAAAGACCAGGAGGTCCACCTGTCCCACCTATCAGACCTTCCACCCACTGCATCGCTCTCTGTCTCCTTAGATCTCTCTCTCTCTCTCCTTGGAACTGAATTGAGTGCACACACTTGAATTTTTCCAAGTTAAGTTCTCTATATGATGTGTGGCTGTATAATCATTGTTTGTACAAAATGCTATACTCAAACAAAAAGTGTTTTTGATACATTTTACCATTTTCTGTAGGTTTTCAGGACTCAATGGTTCCTATAACTTCCAATATCTCAGAACATGACCATATTTGGAGGTAGGGTCTCCTCTGCCTCCTTGATAGAGGTATTTAAGTTAAAATTAAGTCACTGAGATGGACCTTAGTCCAATATGACCAACATCCTTATAAGAGGAAATGTTAACATAGAGACAGACACAGGGAAGACCATGCAAACGTGAGGAGGAGAAGATGGCCATTTAGAAATCAGTGAGAAGGGCATGGAATAGATAGATCTTCCCCCATGGAACCAACCCTGCTGACCCGGTGATCTTGGATGTCTGTCCCCACCACTATAAGTTTCCATGGTTCAACTCTTCCAATGGCACTTTATCATGGTGGCCATAGCACACTAATATGGTAGAAGAATGACTCTCCAGCATGGTGCTTGACTTCCAACTGCCCTGGAGGGAGAGATGTATGGTGGGGCAGGTGAAAGGCATGGAACAGAGTCTCTGGGAACACTGACTCAACTGGCATTTGTCAAATTCAGCGTTCACTGAGCTGATGGATGGTCCTCACTGGACACTAGCAGGAGGCATGACCCAGGACACATCTTTGTGCTCTTGCTGGAAGTTCTTTCACCCCTATCTGGTCAGAATGGTCTCTTCTTTTTTCCTTTTCCCCTCATCAGTCCCCCTTTCTTCATCTTTGTCCACTGGTATCTGTGGAAATCCGTGTCTAAGTAAGTGGTACCCATGTATCCTCTGGAAGAGTTCATGTGGAAGTGGGAGGAGTGGAGAGGATGGGAAAATATGAAGATAATGAGGATTCCTGTGTGTAATGGAAGGAACTTAGTAGTTATGCAGAGTGGGGAGAATACACATTAAGATGTACAAATACTATTTACTACAGTCTAACATTTTGGATAGCACAAATGCATGAAAATATCTACAGAGTTACACACACACACACACACACACACACACACCTACATGGCTGTTTATTTCCCTTTTTGATGTTGTAATCACTTGTTATTTTTATCATAAGTTCTTACCACTAGCTAATGGAAATGTTGAAATGGAACCCACTTAGGGTATTATGACGCTTAATGTCAAAACACTTTTAATAAGTTCGAGTTCTCCAATAAAAAGTCTCACTACTATACCAGCATACACAATCATCTTGCAATAGACAAGAACACTTAAATGTATGCTGAAGCAAAGAGACAACAATGGCTATATATGAAAATGAATCCGATTTCCAAAAATAAAGATGAGGCAGATGGCCGTACGTGTGAAGGCGAAGCAGGCTGACAGATTCTTCCAAACACTGAGCATGCTAGAATATTTATTCAACTTAAAGGACTCTCACTCCACTCTTTAGGAACAGGTCTAGTCTCTGTAACTAGAATCACCTCAACTAGGAATGTGCCATTTAAATCATTCAGTAGGTTACATATGGAGGTGACATTGAAGCTAACGCCATGAGACAAGGCCTTTAGGGACTTGATGGAGCAAAAATAGTCACCACAGAGTTCCTGCCCTCTGATAGTCTACTGACTTATTGCCACAAGGAGAGGAACCACTGTGGAGAGCTAACTCGTGATAGATGGGGATCTCGAGAAGTGCTGTTGGGTACAGCCCAGGAGACAGAGTCCAAAATCCAAAATCCTGGGGGCGATATTCTAGCACTATTTAAAAAATAAATTTATTGAGACATAATTTGCATGCTGTACAATTTGTAGACACATCAGTGATTTTCAGTAGATTCAGAGTCGTGCAACCCTAGCCAAAGTGGATGGAACCTTTGCGTTTCCCTGCTCATAAAAATCCCCTGCCCATTCACAGTCATGCTTCTTCCCCCAAAACCACTTCCCTCCTCAGCCCTAGGTGACTACCATCTATAAAGCTTTGCCTGCTCTGGGCATCTGATTTAAATGGATTCATATAAGACGTGGTCTTCTGTAGCTGTTCCCTATCCCTAGTCAGAGTTCATAGCAATGCTTCATTCTTTTTATTGTTGAGTAATATTCTATTGAATGGATGCACCCCATTTTGGTGTTCTATTCACAATTGATGGATTTTTGAATTGTTTCTCTCTTATCAGAGGAGGTGTCCCTGGGCACGTTTCTTGAGCTCCCTGTACCTCAGTTTCCTTGTGTGTAAGATGGGGAGAGTCGTAGTTTCGTGTCACAGGGTTGCCTGAGAATTCCATGAGGCAACCCAGGCTCTGCCTTGAGCACAATCTTGGTTTGTCATGTAACTTCAAGAAATGGTAGTGACAGTAATTATGGTCTTCATAGCAAGAGCGCCTCCAGTTTTCTTATCTGTTCTTCTTAAAGCAAACTATCCTTCCATGGACCGTGCTGAGATTAAATAAACCAGGTGTGTGGAAGCATCTGGCCCAATATCTGGCACGCAGTAAGGGCTGGGGAAATTTGATTTGGAAGAAGAACAGCTCATTGCAAACTGGAATGCCAAGGTGCAAATCCTGCATTGGGGGGATGACTCTTGAATGATGTGGTTATGTACAAAGGTCAGATGACGTGACAGGGAGAAGGTGGCTCTTCTGTGGAAGTTGAGCTCCCCAGTGATGCCAGGATGCCAGGATGGGGAGGTTGGTGAAACCTTCTTTCTCAAATTCTGATGGTGATCTGGCACCAAGTGCAGTGAGCAGAGGGCGAGGGCCAGGGCAGGGAGTGGGTTGAGTGCCGTGATCCTGGGCTGGCCACTCACTGAAAGAGAGTAAGGGCACATGTGTGAAGGTCCTACATTCCAGAAACTCCAAAGCAGCTGAAAAGGATGAAGGATTCTCACCCTGCTCAGAATGATTTTATTTTACAGAAAAGCATATTTCCTGGGTTTCTCTTTCCTGTCCCACTCAGGACATTGAAAACTGCATAATGAAAGAAGAAGCCCGTGTGGCTGGGTTCTAGTTCTGGAGCATTTTCAGATGAGTTGCAAAATCCTGGGTGGGCCTTCTCTGGATCTGAAGTCTTTTTCTAATTTGTAAAGTACAGAGGGGATGGAGAAGATGTCACCAGCTCTTTCAAAGTCCAGGAAGTTGATCTGTTTATCTATTCTTTCTCTTAGTGAACCAAGGGTTCTTAGCAATGCATGATTTGCAGATTCAACTGCAGGTGGGGTGTCTGCTGAGACCATGGCCAGGCAGCTGCAGAGAAGACAGCAGGGGACACCCCCAGCTGAGAGTTCACAGGCAAGTTCTCTAGCTTGCAAATCCATGGCTTCTCCCACAGGAAGGTGCAATGCCCTTCACCTTATGAGGTGGTTAGGCAGTAGGTCAAGTGTTAGGAGCTCATGTTATTTAACATGAGCCAGCAGCTCCACCTAGAACAGGTCCTGCTGTGACCCCCTTGTGGACCACTACCACTATTTCTGGTTGCTGTGTTGGGATCTGATACCGTTTAACTCTTTCACTCCTCTTCATTGAAGAATCAAGGAATGTCTTTCCCAGTAAGGAAAGCCTCTCACATTTAAAGGACAGAAGGAGACAAATCCAATGGGACAAGGGAAGAAGAGAGCAAATGATGACATCAGCTCCCAGTATGTCTCTGTACCACAAAATGTCAAACCAATCTGTTGGCAAGACATCGTCACTTCTAATTTATTCCCAGAGTCATGTCCTGCAAAGCAAGGAGCCTAAGGAAGGATTCACACACCCATCCATACTCTTGGAAAGATGTCAGAATAGGTTATTGATTTCCTTGGGCCATTTAGTAGAGACTGTAGAACCAATTCAGCTTTTCTCTGCCTGGGCAGAATTATCAGTTCAAACAACAGAGCTGGAGAGCGTGTGTGTGTGTGTGTGTGTGTGTGTGTGATTTTAAGACCGTTATTCAAAGTACAACCCCACCCAACCTAAATGTCCCCCTGATCATCTCTGCCCCAAAGCGAACAGCCGACCATGTCAGGCACTAAGAATTTAGAAGGAATCTTACCCATACCCACAGGGAAACTTCTGAACCGCTATGGCTTGAAACAATAATTACTGCAAAAAAATTACCTAGGAAGTCAAGTTTGCAGAAAAAGCTTTCCAGTGTAAGAATGCTCATGCTTAGGATTTGTTGGTGCTAATCTCTCATTCACAGGGAGAATTCTTTCTGAGAGAATTACTTTTCAAAATAAGATTATAAGAGGCCAGGTTAATGGACTAAGTGCTAAAGTTCAGATGAAAGAAAAGTGTACTTTTAAAAACTCCTCTGCTGCTCCCAAGGGAAAACAGGGATTAATTAAGATTAGCATCTGACCACTCTGCTCCAAGGGCCAGAATGTTTCCAATTTTATCCCAACTCACAAATGTTTACTTAAATCTCTTTGTGGTCCCTGGATCTTGTTGCTAAAGGATCATATCTCAGGGTTGGTTTCTGTTTTTCAGTATGGGGCCGTCAAGTTCAGTACCAGCTCACCCCTCCTTTCTGGAAATGGTAAGAGGTAGCTGTGGAAATGAAGATGCACTAAAGAAAAGCAAGGAATACTAAATGAGCCTTTCTCCTCTTTCCCATCCTCCCTCCTCTCCTTCCCCATTCACACTGATCCTCTTCCCGGCTTCCCTACTTCTTCCTCTTCTCCTCTCTTCCTTAGCTAGGCATACAGATCCATCTGATCTAATGTAATTAGATAACTAATTATAATTGAGCCAAATAACGTTTCCAGGACCTGGAAAATCACTTTCTTTATTACTGTCCCCTCACAAGTTCAAGGGGTGTTACCATCCTCACCATAAGCTCAGAGGGTAGGTTACTCCTCCCAGATCCTTTGGTGAGCCGAGAGGTGCCTCTTATCTCATTTAACTTTGCTCTACTCTTGTTCCATTTTCAAATCAACACATCCAGGAGTCGGGGAGGTTGTGCAGTGGTAGAGCACTTGCCTGGCATGCATGAGGCCCTGGGTGTGATCCCCAACACCATGCATGCAAAAAATCCAATCTATGCAATGCTTCCTTTATTCTTTTTTTCTCATACCCCAAAATAAGCAAATGGATTAGGATGTCACTTATATAGTATTTCTCAATCCATTTCTGTTGATGTAGCTGAATATCAGAGACTGGGTAAGTTATAAAGAATAAAGTTTTATTCAGCTCATGGTTTTGGAGGGTGGAGGGGTCAAGGTTAGGGGACACATCTGGTGAGGACCTTCTTGCTAGTGAGGAGGCTGCAGAATCTGGAGGCAATGCATGTGTCACGTGGCGAGAGGGGAGCCTCCTGGAGACAGAGCCAAGGTGGCTTTCCTAGCTGCCCATCCCTTGAGGTCACCCATGAACCCATCAGTCATTTAATCTACATGTGGGAGCTGTCAAGGTTCTTTATTTATTTTTTATTTTTTTGGCCTGGTGCTGTAAACCTGTTCTCTCTGCAAATTCAAAACTTTGTGCAATTTAAAAAGTGAAGAAAGACAAGTACTGGAGATAGTCTAGTCTTTGAACTCAAGCCTTCCAAAGCACAGTTTTTGATTTAAACATTTGCATTATGCTAAGGCTCTACTCTCTAAAGTGGGGTTAATACTTCCTTATCAATGATTTTGTCTTTATAATGATTAGCTCAGTCCACGTTGCTTAATAGTGTCTTCATGAGCTTTTGACTGCACTGCTCTCACAGTTATGGGTTTGGTTTTTCTCCCTCCACTTATTTCCATTTCTTCAATCTGACAGCATTGCTTCATTTTGTTCTAATTTGTGTGTTGGATTAAGAAGGGTTGACACAGGATGATCTTCATTGCTTTACCTAAGTTTCTTCCTCTCCAAACCCATCTTGGGAAGCATCTGGAAACTGCCTAACTTGGCTTATATTATTAAAAGCAATTCCTAAGAAATGAATGAATGAATGTTCGATTTTTAAATTTCAGCATAACACATGTGTACTTCTGAACGGAGCCTAATACTTTAAGTTTAGAAACTGAAACACTTTACTTTTTTCCTAATTTTTATTGTTTTAAACTCAGATTCATTGTACACAAATTGGGTACAACTTTTGTTTCTCTGGTTGTATACACTTTACTTTTTAATTCATATTTCTTTGTGAGTACTTAAGAATAATAGTGCAATGAAAGATTTTTCTCTTTATAATATAATAGGACATTAAAATTGTCATAAAAGCAGCATTACATCATTTCTGAAATATACCTTATTTTGAATATGTATTTTATAAACATTCCTTAACATGGATTTTTATGGCC
Source organism: Glaucomys volans (assembly GCA_020662805.1). NCBI lineage: Eukaryota > Metazoa > Chordata > Mammalia > Rodentia > Sciuridae > Glaucomys > Glaucomys volans. Next base: position 705,052 of record JAJEJO010004224.1, read on the forward strand.
ATGTGTCTGACAGTCAGTAGTTTATGTCACCTCTCCAAATTCATGATACCATATGCCTATAATTCACATGCATAGCTCTAGGATTCTGATTAACTTATTATTTTTCAGGATTAGAACATTTCACTCATTATAAAAACTCATAAACATGAAACATCTATATTTTCAAAAGCTAAACATGAATGAACAAATACAAACAAATGATCAATCTTACTAATTGCCCTGCAATTTAGATGTTTGTAAATAATGTCAACGAGGCTGCTCACATCATATCATGATTGATAATAACCAAGGTGTTGTTTTTGGTGTGTAAAGTTCTTCCCTATTGTCTTGGTTGGGCAGTGCCTGCAGAAATCATAGATGTTTCTAGAAAGAAAGAGGGTGATCATCTAAAGATAACCAAGAAGCTCCAGGCAGAGTAGACAGATGGGGCGTAGAGAGAGCTGATATCATGAAGGCCACATAAAAGGGTGTTGCTTCAGAAATTACGTGTGCAGGTTTTTCTGTTATCCGCAGCTAATCACCAAAGAACCAGAGACCACAAAATTCCAGGACAGATGCATGAGGAAAATTGACAGAACGAGCAAGAAGACGTGCTTCTGTTGCCAATCAGTCCTGAGAATTTCATTATTAGGTCATCTCGGTTACTTTTAAGATGGAAAGAGGGAGATGATCATTTGCAAACCAAAAGGCTCCTGTGAGCCCCACAATAATTGATTTTCTTTTTCATTAAAATGCTTAATACCTGGCACTCCAGAGAAGTTGAAGGGTCTTTGTAAAGCTCTATTAGCAGGTACTGTAGGCCCAAAGAAAAGCCACAATGCAGATTTCACCTATATATTCATTAGGGCTATTCAGTAGATCTTGGCTTTCCAAGGATCCCTAAAAGATGGCTTTTGGTTTAGACTGCTTCAATAGATTGGAGAAGGAGATCTATTAAAAGGAGTGACTCTCCAGAAGTGGTTCAAAGTATGTAGAAGGGGAAAATCAGGGAATCTGACACCCTTCTGCATGACACTGTATACCAACCTGAGACTGAAATATATTTTGAAATTTATTTGACAGATGAGAGTTCTAACTCAAAAATTGCTATCTTTCTTAAAGCTTGCTTGAATTCAAATCCTGCTGGGAATTCTTCCTAAACAACCTGCAGTAAAGTTGGACATGTCTATGCGATAGTGCTTCAGAGCAGCTTGTTGGACAGCAGAATTTGGACCTTAGTGTGACTTACCTATTGGCAGGGCTTTAGGGATGTAGGAAGCCATGTTTAACTGGGATCCTATCATGAGAGTCCGTGCTCCAAATATTATGCTTGGGCAGCAAATATTCTCAACTAAAAAGGAAAGAACAGAGAAGGAAAAGACAGCGCACAGAGTTTGGTCCTTTCCAAGGGTTCTCAATTCTTTTGCATCTCCCTATGTTTTAATTGCATTAGGTGAATATTGACAGCAGAATTTCATATGCTTCATATGAACTTCATATGGGGTGGTTTAGTTTTTAGGGAAGTGTTTTCTTTGTCATTGTGATTTTTTTAAAAGATTTTGTTTTATTGCATGAACATTTAATTAAATCGAGCATCCCAAAGTACCATAAACTTAATCAGATTACCTAAGTTTGTGCTAACTGCGTTCATGATATCATTACCTATAATGATTTTCATTATACTCCAAAGGGAACACTACAACTTGCAGGTGGTTTTACACTTGAACAGCCTTAGGAACCACCAAACTATAAAAACACCATTTCTCTACATTGAGGCTTTCAGCCCAATTAAAAAGCAAACATCATCGGGAACAATTATTATTCCCATTGTCAGTCTTTTGCAACTGAATGGATTTGTGAATTACCTTTCTATTATTCTCTAGCACCCTGTTTATTTTATAATGACCTTTTTCCCCAAAAACCACAATTAGTTATTATTTAACCTTTTTTCTAGTGTGTCTTTTTAGACAGTAGATTCTCAACTCTGTCTCCAGACCCACTAAGTGAAAACAGCCAGTCTGGTAACTACTGGGTGATTGATGGTAGGTATTCAGTAGACTAGAAGTAGTGTGGAGAATGGTGACAGAGGACGGGAGAGCAGTTACTGAGATCAGGGGTCTCTGATGCCCTTATGGCCGTGGCATGCCCAGTTTCTGGGAATGTTCCCGTGCAAGGACCCAGGATGCCCAGCTGCTGTGGCAATGCCCTGCATGAGGAGGCTCTGTGCAAGAGCCCTATAAGCTCTGACCTTAATCTCAGGCACACAGCTCCAGGGAAGGAAGGAACTCTTATGCTAGACAACCACAAGATTTCACCAGCTCTGCTTCTCTGGTTCCTGCCCACCTTATAGTAACTTTTAACAATGGACTTTCTCCAGAGCTACACAAAGCTCCTAACATTGCACTTTACAACTGTGGATTGCTACTGCGGAAAAGTTTCTTAGATGTCCTGGTTTCTGTAACTTTCCTGAACACAAGGAATAATGCTTGCATCGTCTTTAACCAGATAATGAGACATATATAAATAAAGATTGCTGGCATAACTCTTTAGATCTGCATCTCCATCAGAGAGCAGGCTCCACCTGATCCCAGCTTATTCTTCAAGATCTGTGTCTGTGAATCTTTATTTTCCAATCCCCCTTCACCCCTTGCTGGACCCAAGAGTTTGGTCACACTGGTCATAACAAAGTAGCTACAATTTCCTTTCTGTTCCATTTTTCTATGAAGTGACCCTATCCTTGACAGACAAATTGACTCAGTAACTGTGTGATGAATCAGATTCAGTGTGTGGCTGTGCTGAGCAGGAAGGGGACCCCAAATCACAGAGTTACTGATTATGAAGATCTCTGCTGCCAAGCAGGGGAGGCTCCCAAATCCAAGGCAGGTGTACACAAAAATAGCACCTATTTAAAAATTCATGGCCAGACATCAGAGGATCAAGGAACCTGTGGGGAAAGGCAGAGGAACTAAGCCCAGTTCATGAGAATTGCTGATTTCGACTTATGTCAAACTCTGTAATATAAAATAAGTCTTGAAAAAGTTAAGTTTTCTTTTCTTTCTAATTGCCTCTCAGTAATATCAATATTTTTATTTATGGAGATACTATAAGTTCTCCCACCCATTTGTGGAATTGTTGATTTAATTTGGCTCCACTAAATCGCACTCCCATTCATCAAGTTTCCCCCTGGCCTTTTCTTCTTTCTTTTTGTGGTTCTGGGGATTGAACCCAGGGCCTCACACATGCTGGGCAAATGCTCTACCACAGAGCCATGCCCCCAGCCCCAATCCACTTTCTAAGAACATCATATCCATGCCTTTCTTCTTTTGAACTTCAGAATCCCAGGAGGCCCCAAGTGTGGTTGTGCTGGGTCATTAAGGTCAACTCTTCAAAGTGCTGACATCTGTGACCCCAGGGTCTCCACTGTGGCTCTCTCCCACCAACAAGAATCCTTTTCCCTCTCCCATTTAATACCAGGTACAGTCTCCTGTGATTGTTATAAAAACGTAGGAGAAACCATGACTTCATCTTTTTTGTTTTTAATTCAGTCTGGATGACTGCTTGCAAGGTAGAACAGAATGGAAACTCGGCAGCTGAAGAGCTGACAGACTGTGGTTTTGCAGGCTGACACAACAGCTCCACTTAGTGACATTTCACCATAGAGTCTTGAAGCAGATGACGGGGTAGCTGTAACAAGGTGACCACAGTAGGAGAAACAGGAAACCACACAGCAGGGACAGAACAATCCCCTTTAAACTGAGTGCAGTAAAAGTCCCTTAGCTGTAGAAACTAAGAGTCCCTAGGCTGTTGACAAACTTCCATCCATATAAGGAATGGAGAATGTTCCCTCCCTTAGAATTGTACCAACTCCCTTGCCCTGATGGATACAAAACTTGCTTATATACAAAAGCAAAAGCCCTGCTGCACTTGGGCTCAGACTTTGGGAATCATCCCTCTGGGCCATGGCACCACTAATAAAGTGTTGCTTCCAGATCTCAGTGTCCCTGACCCTCATTTCCGCAGACATTTCCTCAGACATTTCCAAACCCCTGAGGAGTCCTTCAGCTACCCTGGCATTGTGGTCTCCTTAGGACAATCCTCAAACTAATGTTCTTTGCAAAGCTTGGTGGGTTGGCTGTACTCAATGAGCAGGGGCTTTCCCAAGCACCTGCCTATCCTGCAGCCTTGACAGTAGGAAATCCAATCAGAGTTGGACAAGCCAGGAGGCAACGCGGACCCCAGAGGGGTGTTGCAGCTCCTGCCAGTGGAAACCCAACCTAGCAGCAGAGTGGCCTCTGCATCCCATGCACCTGTGGACACCTCTGTGCTCCTTCATTCACAGTGCTGCCCTTCCCTCTGTTTCCTGCCGCCATCTTGTCTTAAGCTCTTCCAGACTTCCTGCATGTTCACCTCCTAAGTGGGTTTTGTGCTGAGGCTGTCCATGGTGCACAGCCTTTCCTTCTGCTTCTGTTTATTTGCATCCCTCTCCCTTCATCTCCTCTTGGACCCTTTCAGATCTTGTCACCTTGTGTCATCACTCATGATAAGAGCTCACCTTTCTGCTCCTTCGGCCATTTCCATCTGCTGCACCTTCTGGGAAATCCTAGAGTCTGTGCTTTCTGCACCTTGCTGAAACATTTCAAGGTGCTGGACCTGAAGATGGAAGCTGATGGTGGTGGAGGGCATTTGTTCAATCTTCGTCACCCAGGAGGGCTCCCCTCCAGGGGCTGCTCCTCTCCCCTTCACAGCCTCTTGGACAACATGAATTTCATATAGCAGTGTATAAGGAAACAGTTTTAGAAAATGCTTCAGGGAAGGGAAAGAATCAGAGCTCAGTCTATAACATTTGCTTGTGTCTGTGGTGTAAATCCTCCCACTAGGGCCATAACAAACCTAAGACTTCACCAAACATAGGGTTGGGAAGAGACTCACATAACAAGCCATTTGATAGAATTTTCACCAGGCAGATGCAATAGATGTCAACAACCTCAAGAGCCCCTGTCAGGGTTGGCAAACACTTTCTGTAAAGGAAAAGATAGTAAATATTTTAGGCTTTGCAGACCTTGAGATCTGAGTCATAACTGCCTCCATTCTGCTATTGGAGCATGAACACAGTCAGAGATGTACATCAATGAAGGGTTGGGACTGCATTCCACTCAAATGTTATTTACCAAATACACAGCAGGTTGGATTTAGTCTTAGTGTTACAGTTTCCTGAACTCACCTGGATGGTAATAAAATAATAAGAATACGATGAGTTCTGAGTGCTTATTATTGTGTTAATAAAATTTATTAAAAGGTAAGTTAATAATATTCAATAATTTCCATTTTAAATATCCATCTTGAAAAATCCTGATGCCTTAATCATCAGCTCCTGTCACTTGTAACCAAGGCATCTGCCAATTCTGCGTTCTACAATTTTCTTTCTGAAGGAGTCCAGATTGCATCAAATATTGCTATCGTTAAGAGAAAGCTCTTGATGCCTTGCAAATCTAAGTACCTTATTTATTTCCAAATGCTTTGTCCTTTCTCATCAGTTCTTGTCATTGTGGGCACATCATTTTCCTCCTGGATGACGTAGTGAAGGGCATGTGGTGTGATTTTCTATTCAAGTTCAATAGTTTTCTATTCATGTTTTCTATTCAAGTTCAAGTCTTGAGCACAGTGATTCATCCAAATCACTTACATGTTGTTAAAGAACAGAGACATCCATTCCCTACTTCGATGGCTTCCTTCTCTGTCAGACTGAGGTGGAGCCTGGATATCAAAACCTTGATTTCTTGATCTAGTGAATTCAATGTGCCCTTGTGGTTGAGTCCCTGACCCTGGGCTTGCATTTCACTGCTTATTTTGAAAGAGTTGGAGCACGTAGGGAGGAAATAGTTCACTGGAAAACATGGCTCTGGTAGGCCTTGCCTGAAGTTAACCACCTTATAGGAAAAATGGCTAACCCAATTTATACAGGTTTCTGTGCAGTCACTGATCCCACAATTATCATTAGTTGACTCCAATATGCCAGGCAAATGGAAATGGGCAATTTCTGGATTTTGGAAGTGCAGGATAAAGACAGATGAGGTCCCTGCCTTCATGGGGTTTATGATTTAATGGAGGATGCATACAAGAAAAAAAACCTCAAACATATTAGTAAATGATTATAGAGTGACCAGAGCATGAGCAGAATAAATATGGCGGTGGGGGTGCTGGCATTGTGTGGACCAGGGCAAGAAGCATTCACCCAGCCCTGAGAGTCCTCCTTTGGGTGGGCTGGCCATGCAGCATTGCTGGAAGAAGCTCCCCATTCACCCATTCAGCAAGTAGTGGTGGCCTCCTCAGTGCAGTATGAGATGTGTGGAAGTTGATTCCACGGTCTTATAAAAGACTCAGGGATTCATGAGCATGGATTGAAGCTACCTAGAGAGCTCTGAAAGTGATTCACTCCCTCTGCCTAGGTTATGAAGGCACCAGTCATGACATTCAAAGGTTAACAGTGAACAGAACAGCTCCTCCCCCAGCCCCCAGCAACCCAGTTCCCTCCTAGAAAAGCCACCATGGTGACCTCTTTCTTGTGTGTTTTCCAAAATTGACTATAGACATCAACTGGTGTGGGCATGTCTGCTTATGTTTGTGTGTCTGGCAGTGTGCTTGCATGTCATGGTGGAGGCGGGACATCTCATAAATGGAAGCATGCTATACTTTCTCTTTTGTAGTTAGCTTTCTTTTAATTCAGGCTATTGGACATCCCTCCTTATTATACGCAATCATGTTTTCAAGGCTTTTGTAGTAATCTTATTTGGTGATACCATAACTTTTTAAATCAGTTGCATGTGGAAAGATGGATGGGCTGATTCCAGTCTTTTCTATTAATGACTGTTGCAAAGAGTTTTCCTACACAGTCATCTTCTGATACACCTATGACTGTCTGTAAAATGAATTCTGTGCAGTGCAATTGTTGGGTCAAAGGACATAAACATGCCTCTTCTTGAAAGATGCCACTCAACTGTCACTACCCTGAGCCAATCTATACTCCCACCAAAACTTTTTGAAACTCTTCCCCACACCCACCAGCAGTGTTATTCAAGGACTGTGTCTTTGCCCATTTAATAGTGCAATGGCAATTCTATAAGTTTCATGTTATAGTTTTATGAATGAAGTTGAATTTTTAAAAGTGCAGACATGCCACCTTTTCCTCCTCTCTTCCTGGCTCTTGCATCTTTTCCCCATTAGTCGCTAGACTGGGTCTTGTGATTTGCAACCCTTCTTTTCCTACTAAGGAAAAATGAACTTTCAGAAATAATTTCTGTTGCAAATAGTGTTTGCCTAACATTATCTTTGGACTTCATCCATCATCTTCTCCATGTAGAATATAATTCCCTTTAAGTCAAAGGGGAGCAATGCTTCTGTGTTAAATGTCCTCCATGTCCTATTCTAGAACCTTTTTTGTGTCTTTGATGTCTGGTTTTCTATCCTCCTGGAACTTGTTTTGTTACGGGAAATAACCTAGAGCCACAGCTACCATTTCTGGGACGGATACCCCCTCCCTTCTTGACATGCTGTGCCTACTTTATCAAATGCCAATGCCAATTTGTAGGTATATTTGGGTCTGATCTGGACTCTGTCTTCTGTTTTATAGACCTAAGATAGTAAGTTTTAAGGTAGAGAAGAAATCAGAAAAAATCTAGCATTATTGGCTTCAGTGCATGATGGATAACCAGAGTGAAGGACTGGGCATTATTAACTAAGAGTACTGAGAACCAGAGAGTGGTGAATGATTGAGAGGGAGGAAACGAAGTCAAAATAGAAATGCAAGCCTATCCTTGCACTCCAGGGAAAGCTAGCTGGCTATAGGCATTGGGGGGCCAGTAGGACAGGTGAGTGGACAACACACTGGTCCCTGGCCACCCCACCTAGACCAGTGGGCAGCAACTGCTCTCCTGGCCCAGTATAGTACATGCACATGGTGTCTAATGCTGGGCACTCACAGGTTGATGGTGAGATGTCATTCTCCCATCTCTGTTGACCTTGAGCACCTGGATCCTGAAGGTGTCTCAAACCTCATGAAGACTTCCATGAACTTATCTACTAGTGTTTCGGATTGTGTCCATTAGGAAGGTAATGGGACAAGAGCCAACCAGTTTATAGCCTTGTTGCAAAACCCAGGAAAACAAGACAAAAATCAAAGTTACCTTCTATTTTCTATCATGTACTTCTTTCAAAATACCTGATGAACACAGAGAGCTGGCATTGGGACAAGGACACAGCCCACAATCAAGGTCAGGGTGGCCCTGGGTGCTAGGTGTCGGTTAAATCCCAAGTCCAGGCATGTGTAGAGTCAGGGACGGCTCTCTCAACAGGGCGTGTGATGGCGGGACTGTGGCATTGAGCACAGAGCCCATCCTTCACACTTGTCACAGCTGGAATAATAATTCTAAGCTGGCGTGATGCAGCTATGCCTCCAAGCACGCAGATCAATGATCTAACCGTAGAGGGGATCCAAATACTCATTTAGATTTCCTCTCTCAAATGGAATGTAATTTAACTTGTCTGGTTTTCTTTCCCTAGAAATTGCACGTATGAAGGATTTTTTTTTACTTTAAGTCACCAACTTTATAAACAATAATACAGTCTAAATCAGCAGCAAGATCAATAGCATTTGCTATGAAACAGCAACTCTCCCTCCCCACCTCCTGTCCTTTATGCTTAGATTCCGACATTAGTGCTGCTACTGAATTAACCGGAAAAGGCCATTAGTTCCCTCATTTAAAAGAATCCATTTTATTTCCTTTACTTTTGCCACCAGGCAAATAGCTATAGAATAATTCACTAACAATTCAGCACTAGCAGACAACATGTGCGGACAGAAGTAAGAGCCAAGGGGATTCGGGCTCTCTCTCTTTTTCTCATGCATCTCCATTCCCTCCTCAACTTACCCACTGCATGCATGAGACTGTTCACTGAGGAAACAGGGGAGATGTAGAGAATACTTCATCTGCCCATACCAAGAAAAGGTAGAAGATGAACACAGATCAAACGTCCAAATTAGTCAAGTGAGTTCTCTGGATGTGCCTGGTTATAAATCTACATGTTAGATTAGGGCTTTTTGAGTCTGGAGTGTGTGTCCTGTCTCCTATAGAGAGGAAAGAAAGAACTTATCAATCAAGAGCACACAGTGAATTGTGCCATGAATAGGAAAATAGACCAGTGATAGGGACATAAGGGGGTCCTTGTCCTAAGGAGGTCCCAAGAAGAGCAAATGACTAGGTGAATCCTGCTCGAAAGTAGCTTTTGCTATCTTGGGTATTTTTTTTAGTGTAACCTGAAGTTTATCTTAGCCACCTTGGAACAGTGGAAATGTCAATCATTGCCCACATCATGAATACATCAATTCAGAATGGATTTCCAAACAAATAATTAAAAATAATAGGAAATGTTTTTGAAGGAACAATTTTGGCATTCTCAGAATAAGAAAAAATATTTCCTAAAAAGATTCACTCACTATAGAGATGACATGAGATATTAGATTTTATTAAAATTAAAAGGATTTTCTCTAAAAGACATCATGCTAAATGAAATAAGCGAGTCCCAAAAAAACCCAAGGCCGAACATTCTCTCTGATATGTGGATGCTAACCCACAGCAAGGGAGGGTAGGGAGGGGAAGAATGGAGGCTTTGCTATTTTTCAGTGAAGAAAGACACAGACACCTCCCTCCCTGCTCTTCTCAGGTTGCTTCCATCATTTCGAGAAACTCTCATGCTCTCACAGGGAGAGTGGAGTGTCCTGTGAGAGTAGACTTGGTACAACCTGGAGCTGAGCACTCTCAGTAACCCAGAGGGCCAGGCTCCTCTGTTAGCAACCTGACTCATCCTCAGTAGCAGTGAGAGTAGGGGCCAGAGCTGTATAAGGTCAAAGGTCAACCTCCATGGACTCATGGGCCAGGGCCCCAGCAGGTGTCAGTCTTCCTTGGTCTGCACCCCTCTCCCCATCACAGTTTTAGCTTTCTGGTAACCTTTGCTTCTGCAAGCTTCAGGCCTCTGCCACCCACTCCGTCCTGGCTCTCACCTGCACCCTCACGGTGTTTTCTAGATTTGGTTCTTGGAGGAGAAAAACCCATGCTCCACCTCTCACGTGCCTTGTTGTGGGTCATACTGAAGTGAAGCTGTCTTTGCCTCTTGTTTTCAGCCTTGGTCACTGTGCGGACATGATTCAGGCATGGTTATTTCAGCATCTGGGGCAGTGGGTTGTCAGTATCCATTAAAGGAGGGATAAGGCAGGCTGGGTCCTTACCTTCCACTCTCACCATCTCCGCTGATATATCTAACAATTTTTTTCCTCATGCATGCTCCCAACACACAGGTGTGTCTTGACTATTCCTGTTGGTTTTGGAGAAAAACATTAAATGCATAGCAACTTAGTGATTCAAATAAAGCTATTTGTTTCAAAATATAAATTATAGTGAAAGAGGGACACCAATATTAATGTGTGAGTGCTCACTCTCTTCACTCACCCTTCACTTCCCAAGGAGGAGAGGTTATTACATTTTAATTTGAGCATACATTAATAAAATACATTATTCTTTGAGCTAAAATTGGTCTCCCTTGAGGATTCAGCCTAGAATTTTTACATATTTTTACTTTCTAAGTTGTTGGTATTTATTCCCACCTGCAATGATTAAAGTGGTTCTAAACTAGATAAATAAGTATGCTTATAAAGCACTTGTAAACACATTCCTAAATGCAAGTCAAAATTTTAGCCAATTCATCTGCTTTTGTAAAGCGGTGTGTGAGTCAGACTTTGTCACGGTGACCAAAAGACTTGACAAGAACACCTCAAAGGAGGAAAAGCTCCTAATTCCGGAGGTTCAGTCCATGGTTGACTGACTCCATAGTTCAGGGCCTGAGTGAGGCAGAACATCATGGTGGAAGGGCACGGAGGAGGAAAGCAGCTCAGTCAGTCCATGACAGCCAGGAAGCAGAGAGAGCTTGAGTACAAGGAGCCTGGGATAGTAGAATCCCCAAGGACACCTTTCCAGTGACCTGCCTCCTCCAGCCATTCCCCACCTGCCTACAGTTACCACCCATTAATCCTTTCATATAATGAATCCACTAAGTGGATTAATTCACTCATTATATTACAGCCATCATAATCTAATTTCACCTCTGAAACTTTTTCACTGGGGACACCTCATATCCAAATAATAGCAAGCAGTATCATTAACTGTCCATTATTCAAAGTGAAAGGGCATCTTCTTAATCATTCAACCAGTATTGATGAAATAAACCATGTTACTAATAGTATCTGCCAATACAACTATTCCAGTTGCTGAGAATTTCAGTGAGCAGCACTGGTGATGTCCTTACATTTACACAGCTTCCAATGTAGCAGAGGAAGACGGACAGCAACCCTTAATTTTAAATACAGCCGTGCAAACAGAACAATGTGAGCTGAATTCCTTGACACCAGAACTGGAAAGAAATCTTAATTTTTCAGATACGTAAAACTGACCCTAATTTGCCATCCTGAGGACTTCCTTGATTTCGATACTTTTGAAAACAGATATTTGATAGTCACTTCTATTTGAATTGCATGGCTCTGCAGGTCTTATATATAACAGGGACACTGTTGTCAATTCTTCAGATCATTCTATTTTCATTGATTCTGTATAATGATAAATGACAGGAGGATTCCTTAAGACATATTTACACATGCACAAGACGTGATTTGGTCACTGACCTTCCCTTTCCCTCCCCGTATCTCCTTGCTCTACTCTCCTGATCTCTCTTCTGTTATTGTCAATATTATTAATATTATCATTGTTATTTTAACCAATTCATTATAATCACATATATAAGCAGGTTCCATTGTGGTATAATCATACATGGACACCATAAAATTTGGTAGATTTCATTCCCCCGTACTTCTCCATGTCCTCCCTTCCTCCCTCCCTCTTGACCTCCTTCCTCCACTCTATTGTCCTTCCTTTTTTTTGTGAGGTGATTCTTTCTTTTGCCAAAAGAAGAATCTCAGAAACTCCAGAGTTTTATATGTATGTTTTAGCAATACATCGCACATGAGCTCATGGGCTCTATCTGTGTTTGTGCATTTCATGGAGTTAGCTGTCCTGTTCAGATAATCATAATATGGGGATAAGAGCTATCGAGGCTCATAAAGTGATGCCCTGGTGTGTGGCTTGGCATGCTGAAAACTCAACTTACTAGCAGTCACAGAGCCAAGGTCTGTCTGACTCTCTAAGATCGCTTTCTCTCCTGAAGGGCAGGGAGACTTCCCTAAGGTTGCCCTTCTCTGCCTAAAGGAAGTCCCTCCAGAACGAAGGCAGTTGCCATGAGTCTCCATGGATCTCCATGACCCCTGGATGCCTAACTCACAGAGCAGAAGGGATGGAAGGTGTCCCTGCCTGGGGCACCTTGGCCAGCTGTCCTTCACTACCTGAGGGTCTTCTTGCAGTGTCAGTTCCTCCATTCACCCTCCCGTAGCTGGTCATCCCCTTCCAAGAAATCTCACCAGAAGCTCCCAGGTCTTCTGTTGCTCAAAAATGCTGTTTCAGATTGAACCATCTGGTCCTTCTCTGAGTCTCATCTTATGCAGACTCTTGTGTGCATGCACAGAATCAGTGTTTGTGCCTCTTTTCCCTGTTAATCTATGTTGGTGAATTTCCAGACTGAACTAAGGAACCTGCAGGGTGCGGAAGAGAGGTTCCCTTTTCCCTCACAAGGAGATTAAGGAGTGTGATTGGGTTGAAAAGAACGGAAGAACCAAGGGAAGTGGAAGGGAGAGATTAATTTGATATGATAGATTAGAGACCCAGGGAGGCGCTTTGATTTATTTTATATTTGGTGTAAGTGCCAAGCATGCATGGTGTGGCTGGGTGGCTGGGACAGAGCAGGTGGGTTCTGATGCTGTGTTGAGTTAAGGTGGACGGTCCTCCTGGCTTTTGTTGGGACCTGAGACAAGCCGGGCATCAGTCTTTGCAGAACTCTCCTTGTCTGCCAAAATGAAAAACTCAGACTGAATGGCTTGAACAACAGGAACTGATTTCCTCCCGTTCTGGAGGTTGCAAGTCCAAGGTCAAGTGTGCATCTGGTGTGGGAGAGCCTGATCCTCCTAAGAGCTGAGAGGAGGGTCCAGTGCACACGTGGCTCCTCAGTTGCCAGAGAACAACCTTGTGTGTCTTCACATCATCTTCCTTTTGTTTTACACACGTGTCTACATCCAAATTTCCTTCTCCTGTAAGCATCCAATCATATTGGATTGGGGCCCCCATCTAGATTTGGCGGAGACACTGTTCAGCCCTTAACAGTTCCCATGTCAAATCTCCAGGTAACAAGCCTTTCCCTCCCCGTGGTTCAACTTCAACACTGCCACCGAGGTCTCAGCCTTATGTCCCCTGAGGTCATTTGGGGCATGCCACTCTATATTTCTAGAACATGCATCCCCTTCCTTTTGGGGTCTCATAGACCTATTCCATGGTCTCAGCTCTGTCCCACCTTCTTCTTCCCCTTTCATCCAAACAAATGATTTACTTGGAAACATACTCTTTCTGTTTCAGTCAACCCACCTTTCAAAGACTTGCAGTGTTAGTCTTTACCCTGAGGTATTCCCAGCCTCACGAGAGAAGCTGTCTCAGCAACTTCTTGTGGAGTGGACAGATGATGGACATTGGACTCAAAGGCCTGGGTTCTCTCTGGCCTTGTCACTTCCTGGCCACAGGTCTTGGAACAGGCCAGCCCCTCTGAGTCACAGAGTGGCTATGACATAGAGCAGGGTAATGCCCATCTCCAATATTAGTGCCCGAGACAAAGTTAAGTCCCACCCGGCAGTCCCACCCAGGTACTGAGGTCAGTGGTGTCCTGGCTTTCCATGGTGTTCGCTAGTTCTGCAGGTATCATGTGTGTATGCGTCCTTCTCTTACAGTCTCATCATTCTGTAGTCATTTGTAGGAGGTGGCCGTCGAAGCACTAATCGTGATTTAACTCGGCTTCCAAGTTGACTTCTCAAATCACGCCACGCCAAGTGGAAAAGCAGAGGAATTAGATAGAAAAACATGGTGGTCGTTCCATCTTGTTCCCACCGCCCCATTTGGATTCTCGTAAATAGCCACTGAGTGGCCAAATTGTAACTAAGAACATTACAGGAGTTGGAAGCCCTGAGTCCTGCTTGGCCTGGATTCTTTATCTCTGGATGAACTGAAGATTGATATATTTGGTTATTCTCTTGAGAGTTAGATTGGATATTTTAGGTGGTTTTTAGTATGGGAAGCTAGATGGGTAGCCAGAGAATACTGTGCATTTGCCACCAGCGTGGCGACGTTAGGTAACTTTCTCCCATGCCATCCATTACCCCACTCCTCTACCAGAAGGAGAAGCGTTCATTTTGTACTGCATAGCTATCAATAACGAGGTCCTGGAAATATACATAGTCAACTAATTGTTAAGGCTCTTTATAAATATCGGCTAATTAGTTAGTCAATAATACTTAAGGGGCTTGCTCTTCCCACCGCAGCCCCTCCATGACTTTATTCTGTGTTTTTTATTAGGCAGGATTCCCACTGCCTACGCCACCATTAATGGTAGTCGTAAGTCAGGGCAAGCAGAGGGATTAACCCACAGCCCAGAAGCAATTAATACAGCCCTTAAATTTTTGGACTGAGAAATTCACCAGGAACAGCATGTTAGTGAAATGGACTTGCAGGCATGCATTAGGGGTTCGATTCATCTGGAGGCTTAGCTGCTTCTCGGGGTGACTTCAGGAGGCTCTTAAATTCAGCATTACCATAGGTCAGCGGAAGAGAAACAGATGGACAGACATTTTTAAGGAAAAACAGATAACCATTGCTGGATGATTTGCTTAAACTCCAAAGAGTTCATTGTTCCTTTTTAACAGAAACTTCCAGATAGAAGTGTGTGTGCGTGTGCGTGCACGCGTGTGTGCGTGCGTGCGTGTTTTCCTCTTGGCTGAGATCTTAGCTAAAAACTTGAAAAAACAGTCATATTTTGTTTTTAATAAGGAAGAGGCTGTTCGTGAGGGTGAAGATCTTGCTCTGCCATCAGCAAGACCACAGTTCAAGTTTGGCCCCCAACACTTGGTAGGTAGTTAAGTAGTCTAATAGATGCAGCGGCGGACTCCAATACTCAGTTCTGTCCTCTGTAAAAGGAGGATGATGCTACCTAACTTAAAGAGCTGGGTTGCAGGGGTTGCCTATGATAACTGGGCCTTTGAATAATCAAGGATGCATACACACTGAGCATAATTCTCAGAACATTCTCAATGGCAAGTAACCATTCAATGTTGGTTGTCACCATTTCCGGAAGATAGTTTTCATAGCAGCCTATTCTTCAGGTTACTCTGTAACATTTAACACAAATGAGAGGCGAGGGACAGAAAGAATTAAATACTAAAGTTGAAGGGGAAATGATTATTATGGTCCCTTATAGAACCCTAAATCTTCTTCAGGACACTCTGGGTTTGCCAGTTCAATTAGCAGTTCACAATTGCCCTCCACGAGTGCACGTCCTTTTCTTTTTCTTATTAAGTTGAAATTTATAATGAGCATTCTATGAGACGGGGGGGAAAGGATTTTCTACCTCGTGCTGCAGCTGAGCTGATGTGGCTCAGGGTTTAGATCCTGAGAAAGGGCACTCAAGTCAGGGACTCGGCATGTGCCATGGCTGGGTTCAGTGTTATCCCAGGAACAATGGAAACCCTAATGGCATGACTGGGCATGGTGGATGGAGTGCCTAGAGTGGACCTTTCACTTCCAGCACTCAGGGGACACCCTGAGAAGAGGAGGTCTCAGGAGCCTGTAGCAGTGGCCACCTGCCAATCACTACAGAGGTATTTTAATATTTCAGCACCCACGTGGCCATTTGATGGTGCCCTGGCAAGATGTCAGCCTGTGTGGTTTCGCATGGTTGGTTCTGTTCTTCAAGCCTCGATGCACTGAGGCCTCAGCTCTCTCATCCCATATTCAATGATGAATGGAAGCTGATAGGCTTAAAGTCCCACCAGGAACAACATAGGGTGGTAGTTAAGAATCAATGTTGGGGAGTTAGGATGACCTGGGTTTGAGTCTTGTGTATTACTTAATGACCTTTGGTGAGTTACCTGGAGTCCCCAAAACCCACCCAGGCAGTTCTTCAATAGATAATTATTGAGCAGTAAGCCCACTGTTCTATATGAACCAGAGCTCCACATTCTAGGGGGACTGATGTTATCTCATCATCTGTCACAGGACACGATAACTTCATAGGGTGCTGTGCTATACAAGGGTACTAAATGAAGCCGGGCACAGCATCCTACACCTGTAATCCCAGCACTTGGGAGGCTGAGGCAGGAGGATTGCAAGTTCAAAGCCAGCCTCAGCAAAAGTGAGGTGCTAAGCAACTCAGTGAGACCCTGTCTATAAATAAAGTATAAAATAGGGCTGGGGAGGTAGCTCAGTGGTCGAGTGCCCCTGAGTTCAGTCCCCAGTACCCACCCCCCCCAAAAAAAGAATATTAAATGAAAGGAAGAGAGATGAGGCAAAGTCATGGAGAAAGTTCATTAGGAAAAGACCCTTCATGTAGTAACAGAACTGAGACCTCAATAAGAAGAACTTGGCATTGACCAGAGCTCATTACAGGAACAATGAAAGGGGGAGTGGCATGGTCAGGCAAGGTGTAATCTAACAACTCAGGAGGCTGAGGTAGGAGGACTGCAAGTTCAAGGCCAACCGGGTCAACTGAGTGAGGACCTGGCTCAAAATAGAAAACAAAGACCTCAGTTAGGAAGCTCTGGCCAGGAGGGCATGGTGGGCAAATGGACCAACCAGTGAAAAGGTTGCAGAGCAGGGGTACGTGCAGAGAACTCAAGAAACAACATGGGAAGTGTGTGGGCAAGAGAGCATCAGGAGCTGCTGCCTTTGGGGTGGGCAGCGGCTGGATCATGCGGGCATTGCCAGGCGCTGAGGCCCAGGGTTTCATTGCTTACCCATGGGGGAGGCTGTTGATGTGTTTCTGGCTGGGAGATGGTACGTCCAGCTTTCTCACCTAAACCATGGGGTGATATCGTCAGTGATGGAAGGTCAAACGAGGTGAGGCATGCCAACCTCTCTGCAGAGTCTCTGGATGGTGTGAGGCCCTCCCAAACTGCTTAAGTGGAAAACTCTGGGCCAGGAGGAACTCCCGCCTCTCCAGGACATGGGAAGAGAAGACCAAGGGTTAAATGAACGGGATGTTGGTAAAGTACAGCCAAATGTCCTGCAGTCACAGAGGCTTCAGTTGGATAACTGCTGACCGTAACTCAGGGTAACAATCTTCTTTCCACTTCATGAAGCTGCCGGGACCAGCTTGTTCATAAGCTTCCTGAGTCACATGGAAGACTTTTCCACTATTGTCTGACACTATTCATGCCTTAATGAGATCAGATGGACTGGTATAGAGAACACCCTGAAGTCTGTTTTCCAGGCAGCATGCCGAGGCCCACTGCCCTCCCCAGCTAATGGCCCTGGTGTGCAAACATCCCTATTTACCTTTTCTGAAGGATGGGATTTCAAGATTCATTTTCTCATTTCAACATGTGTCTTTTAATAAACATTTTCTTTGGAAGTGGTATAAAGTACCCTGGGGGTCACGGGGGGTTGAGGGGGACATCAAATCATTCTCTCCTTTGCTGCAACCAGACCCTCTGACAATATCTGGTTCTAATGTCTTTGCACTGATCTTTCAACAAATTGTGCTCTGCGAAAGACCATCTCTTAACTTGGATTTACAATGAACTCTTTTTTCTTTAAGAGGCAAGATGTTCCCCAGCCTTCCCACTGTCTCTTGAATGCACCCGTAGATGGAAAAAAAAATTCCCTTTTTATAAGGAGTAATAAAAGAGCAGAGTTCAACACAGCTGAAATATATCCCAAAGCCCTTCGCTGCCTTGACGTTATTTTTGGATATGTTCAAGCTGTCAGAGTCTCTCTGCTTCAAGACCCACGTTAGCCATTGTCTGACCAGAGGACATGCCCTGGTGTGATTGTGTGGAGTGCAAACACCCATTCGCAGCCATGAAGAAAAAGTCTGCACACACCAGCAAGCAAGGAGGGAAGGACTGAGCAGTTGTGATGCTATGGTACATGCCAGGCAGCCACTGGAGTAGCGTTCTTGTTGTTGCTATGACCACAGCTCCAGAAACTAATTCAGTGTTAACCTTTCCAAAGGAAGTGTCACTGAGACCTCTGAACATAGTAGAGGGTGATGAGAGGTTACAGCTGGTGTTGGTCCTCAGTGAGCCACGGGGTCCAAAACCCAGTGATGGGGCGTAGACTTGACTCCGTGCTGTCAGAGACAAGCTGTTATCACCAAGAACAAGGAAACATGCAAACCGCAGTAGAGAAGACCAGAGTGGGACACAGGAGGCTAACTTATTAGTGAGTCCTGGCAAATGTCATCTTCACACAAAACTAGAATCTGTATGTTTACACGACCATTGAACACTCTTCCCATGATAGAGGATTCAAAAATCACAATCAGAAGAAAACTTCATTAAATCACTGTAGAGATAAGGACTATTAAGAAGACTTTATCCATCCATGGGTAGTTTACTTTTTTGCAATTTCTTTAGCTGAAAGCAACAAATCAGCTCTAGCTGGCAAATGTTAAATACAGAGTTAATGAGAACATATGTGGAAGTTCAGAAAAGGAAGAGCTGGGGAGCTGGACTTTAGATAGAGCAAACCCAGCGCGGCCTTGGAATCGGGTTATAAGCTAATGGGTTGGCATGTTGGGATTCCACTCTGAGTCGTTGCCAACAGCTTATCTTTCTTTAAATGACTCCATGCAAAATTCAACTTCCTGGCAGAGAAGGTTAAACTGAGCTTGGATCAGAGGCCCACTCCTTGGTCACAGAGGACCAGAGACTCTTGATAGGTCCACAAAAGTAGCATGTGCCGCAGGTGGTGACCAGATTCAGGCTTTATGCAAAAATGAATGCACTGAAATGGAAACCTGAAGGTTGTTTGATGAGCTTGGAATAATAACTGTGTCTATATAAAGATGTGTATATACACATGCATTTCATATGTGTGTGTGTATCCACTGGTGTGGATTAACTAGGGTGTAACTGTAAGCAGGCTGGGTGTGGCTGGAGGAAGAAGGTCACTGGGGGTGTGCCTTTGGGTTTATATTTTGTCCCTGGTGAGCAGAATTCTCTGCTCCCTGTTGTCATGAGCTGAGCTGCTTTCCTCCACCACACCCTTCCACCATGTTCTGCCTCACCTTGGGCCCAGAGCCATGAGTCAGCAGACCACAGACTGAACCTCTGAAACTGTGAGCCAAAATAAATTTCTCGCCCTCTATGTTGTTCTTGTGAGATCTGTTGCAAAACGTAACTGAAACTCTAAATGTGTGTGTGTGTGTGTGTGTGTGTGTGTGTTTGAGTTTATATTTTTGATGTTTTGACACCTTGGTGCCTTCCCCACACTGGAGGAACTCTCTCTCCAGAGTTAGATACTTCCTCAACATAGTACAGTGACTTGCCTATAAGCTTATGTTTAATCCATCCATCCAACCACCAAGTGACTTATGACACTTGGGTCACTATTTATCTCTCCTAATCACCTAGGACAGTGCACCACACAGAGGTAGCCCCTATCCACACCCTAGAGTCTGCTCAAATTATTCAAACTAGCTAATCCTATATATGGTTGCCTTCCCTTGTTTCCTTTTGAAAGCCACAGTAAAGTTCTTTTCTTACATTTTCTCCTACTCCTTCCTGACCTTGCTAGTATTTCCCATGTAGGCCTCTGTGTCATGGCCTGCTATCTGTTCATAGGAAACGTGAGTCAATTTTTTTGATGACAATTACTTTCATGTCTACTTGTATTGCATACCTGATTGAAAACAAATCCTGGGTAAATTTAAAACTACACATGGCACCCACTGATAACAAATATGTGAAGTAATATAAACCTACTTCTTCCTCTTATGGTCAGCTAATGAATCAGTGATTTATTTCAAAGCCAAAATGAGCCGGGCATGGTGGCACATGCCTATAATCCCATTGGCTCAAGAGGCTGAGACAGGAGACTCACAAGTTCAAAGCCAGCCTCAGCAAAGGTGAGACACTAAGCAACTCAGTGAGACCCTGTCTCTAAATAAAATACAAAATAGGGCTGGTGATGTGACTCAGTGGTCGAGTGCCCCTGAGTTCAATCTCCAGTACCAAAAAAAAAAAAAAAAAAAAGGAAAAGAAAAAAAAAATGCTGAAATGAAGTGTTTGAGAGAAGGATGGCATCTTTCTTAAGACTTTCCTAAGAGTAAGTTGACAGGGTACTATCTGGACTCTCCCTGATGTCTTGATAACTTGACCCTGTATGATAGGACCTGATTGATCTATTTGGATGGTAACCGTAGACACATAGGAAATGACTATAGGAAGTAGGTCACTGTGGGTGTGACTTTGTGGTTTACATTTTGTCCCTGGCACATTGCTCTCGCTCTCTGCTTTTTTGCTGTCCTGGACTGAACAACTTCCCTATGCATACCCTTCCACCATGATGATGTGCCCACATGGAATTCAGAGCTATGGAATTGGCCATCTATACACTGAAACTCTGAAACCATAAGCCAAAATAAACTTTTCCATCTATAAGTTGTTCTTGTCAGATCTTTTGGTTGCAGCAATAAAAACTGAACAACAGAGAAATTGGTACTAGAAGTGAAATCATTTTTGTGACTAATCTGAACATGTGGTTTGGAATCATTTGGAACTGATTACTGGGATGAGTTTAGAACAGTTTGGAGATATGTGCTGGAGAAGTCTTAGAATTTTTAAGCAGAACTTAGTGAGTAATTCTGGTGAGAGCTTAAAAAAAAAAAACAGAATTCCAATAGGACTGAGTGAAAACTGGGGTCATCAGGTTTCTGAGGATGGAGGATTCTATTGGAAATTGAATTAGAGGTCATTCATGTTACATCCTGGCAAAGAAGTTCTCTATATTTTGCCCATATCCTGAGATTTTTCTGTCAGGTTGAGTTTAGAGGTAATGGACTACTTAATAGGAAGAGGAAATTTCAAGGCAGGGCAGCATCCAGGTGGTGGCATGAATAGTGCTGGTGGCTTTTAACCAAGTGTACTGGGATAATCAAGAGCAGAAATCAAAGTGGAAAGATTTGTAGAAGTTGGAATTTGGCTAGAAAAGTGCATGTAAAACTGGGATACAAGAGGTATGGTTGGTGAAGAGATTGTAATAACTAAAGAAATGCTAAGTACTTTATATAGAGATAACTAGAGAAGATGACTTGAAGGCATCTCAGGGGACTGGCAAGACCACACCCATCACCTGTGATGGTGTAAAAGTAAAAAAGTGAATTTATTTGAAAAGAGGACCATGGGATCACCCTGCTTGCATAGGGGGTCATGGAGTCTTCCACCAAGATTTCAAAGGAAGGCCTGAGAAGTCAGGCAAAGAGTAGCATGGTCAAAATACCTGCAGGCAGCCCCTAATTAGGCAATGCATAAAGACATAAGAAAGAAGCCAAAGCTGCAGAGGAGTCCCCAAGATTAAGAGATGCCAGTGATGTGGAATATCTACTGAGTAAAGCTGCAGAAATCAGGCAGAAAGAGGGGTGATGTGGGCTGCAACCAGCAAGGCCATAGAGGTGGAGCTATCTATGTAAGCCATTTGAAAGAGACATAATGTTGCCATGCACTCCAGATGCTGGATGTGGAACTACAGGACTTGTTTGCCCAACTTGGTTTTGGACCTTCTTTGGTTCCATCCCTTCTTTCTATGCTTCTATTTCTCCCTTTGGAATGGAAATGTTTCCTCTCTGACATTATATGTTGAATATATGTAATATGCTTTTGCTCTTTATAGAAAAAATATTCAAGAGTTTGTTTTGAGTCTCTGACAAGATTTTGGAGTTGGACTTTTGGCAAAGGTGGAAATGTTAAGATTATAAGGACTCTTGGAAGAGCGCTAAATGTACTTTGCATTGTGAGATGCTTGTATGTTTTTTCAGAGGCAGGGTTAGAATGTTATCATTTGGTTATGAGGTGTCCTCCAAAATTTGTGTGTGAAACAGTGCAAGAACATTCAGAAGTGAAATGATCAGATTATAAAAGTTGTAATTTAATGGATTAATTCACTTGAGTGGATTAACTGGGTGGTGATTTTAGACATGTAGGGTGTAACTGGAGTAAGTAAGTCACTGTGGAAGGCAAGGCTTTGGGGTTTATATTTTGCCCCTGGTGCATTTTTCTCTCTCTCTGACTTGCTCTCATTCTCTCTGCTTCCTGACCTTCATGAACTGGGCTGCTTTCCTCTGCCACACCTTTCCACCAAGATGTTCTGACTCACCTTAGCCCAGAATTATGAGGTCAGCCAACCATGAGCCAAAATGAACTTCTCCTTCTCAAGTTGTTCTTGTTGGGTTATTGGTCACAGTGATGAAAAGCTACATACCCACTGACACTAAAATCCACAGACCCCCTCTATTTACCCAGCATCTACACCCAGCCTCTTGGATGCTTTAGGTCACCTCTGGGTTACTTATTACACCTGATGTGCTACAAACACTTTGTTGGTAGCCATTGTATTCTACAGCATAGGGAATCATAACAAGGAAAAAATCTGTGCATGCCCAGGATAGAGGCCAATCTTTAAAAACGTTCTCCATCCATGGTGGGTTGACTCTGGATGAGCCCACAGCTCCTCCTAAGGTCTCCCTATGTCCATTTCCCTAGTATTTTCCCTCCTTTCTCAGTTCATCAGCAGCAGTCAGCTTCTCATCCAAAAGCACAAGGCTTTCCTCAGTAGCTTGAGCAAGGGGACTTTCTCATGAAGTAGACAAATAATTTTAGAAGAAAAATAATGAGCTTTGCTTCAAATGTCACTGAGAACAACACCAACAGAACTTTAAATATCCTTGGCCTTTTCAAATCTCAGGGCTACCTACAGACACTGACATCTGATTAAGCTCACGCAGTGGCACAAAGGTCAGTGTCCAGGCCTGGCCTGAAAGAGTTAATGAAGTTTCCAAAGATCCTCCACTTGCTCCGGGGGAGTCGTTCTGGCACTGATGGTCCCTGTTGTCAATCAGCTCTATTCCTAATGCTTTTTACAGAGGCAACAGCTGGATGTGTGCATGTGCAAGGACTGCTTTTTAGGGATTGTTTTACTTTAAAAATGCCTGCTAACCATTTGCAGGAGTGTGATCACGGATGGTGCCAAATGAAAAATGGCATCAGGGGCTTCCGGGGAATCTGCACATTCTGAAGTTGGAGGCTTTTAAGTTTCTCCTGAGGGTGATTCTAAAGCAGAGGAAATAGTTAATTAAAACAAAAAGGACCTTGAATTTTGTGAAGGTGATTCATGTTGGGGGATGCAGATTTTCTGATTCTCTCTCTCTCTCTTTCTCTCTCTCTCTCTCTCTCTCTCTCTCTCTCTCTCTCTCTCTCTGTTTCAGTACATTTATTGCAGAGAAGCAGCAGATCCAAGCCCAGATTATTATGTATAGACAACACCATGCATCCAGTGAGCATCATTGCAGGTCATCTGGGTCCTTCTGCCACTGGGATGCTAGAGAGAGAGAGAGAGAGAGAGAGAGAGAGAGATGTTTGTACCCTCATTCAAAGGGTTGTTTACTACTCTGGGAGGCTTGCTGTGGTCTTTGTTGTGCCTTCTGCAGAATTCTTCAACAGCTCCATTGTTGGGTGAAAATCTCTGAACACTTGAGCAGGAAGGAAACCCTTGGCTCTCTCTCCTGACACTCCTGCAAAGTGGCCACTGCCCATCACCACTAATACCATCACTTTCCACCGGGCACCCTGAGGACTGGCTTAGGGGAATTTTTTCTGGAGCTGTTAGGCTTTTGGCAAATAGCCCCACATCTGAAAAATTCCATTTGACCATGAAGCCTGTTTTAAAACCTGTAATCATCCCTCAGCCAGGTTAAAAATGAAATTAATATCTGTGATCATGGCAGAAATTCATTTATAAAAAGGAAGTTTCTGAAATGTGGGAGGGGGAGGGAGGGGTGTGGAGGCTTTGTGGCAGAAGCCAGGGATTCATTCATTCATCCAACAAACATCCATTGCATAGGAATGAAGGCTCAGGACTCTGGCAGACTCTGGGAGGACTATTTGCCTGAACCGCACTTTCACCCAATTTTGTCTGGCTCATCATTAGAGAAAATAGACTAATTGCAAATATCATGTAGCTGTAGTGGGGCTGGAGCTAGACCCTGAACCTAGAGCCAGAGACCTGAGTGTGTTTGGTCACACAGTGGCCAAAGGCTGAAATCCATTTGCCAAGGGACTGAGGGGCATTCTGGCAAAACATCCTGCCAGGTTCCTGCTGAGTCTAGGAACTTCACGTGTCTTCATATCAATTCCTGATAGGAACACTCTGCAGTGGGTCCCCACCTTGTTCTAAGTATAAGGAGACTGAGATCCAAAAGGTGAACCGATTTCACTCCATTCAGCAGGACTCACTGAGCGCCTACCAGGTTCAACCTTTCATGTGTTCTGGGGGTGCAGGGTAAAAGAAGCCAGGCCTGTCTCCCAAGGCCTCCCACCCTTACCTGGGTGGGGGATCACATAGTGACGATATGGAAAATGCCACACACAGGGTAGCTCTCAGCATTGTCAGAGCCAGTTGGACCAAAATGATAGCTTCATCCCAAATTAGCTATGATTGTTCACCACATTTCCAGAAACTTCTCAGACCCCAAAGCCAGACTCATTCCAATGTTCCAAAAGGGTTTCCCATAGGAATCCAGAGGACATCATTGTTGCCTTGGTTTTCTCTGGTCTTACTCAGTCAGGTTGCCCTTGACATTTCATTTCACCCGGGTGCCATGTTGAAAAAACTCTACAGCAAAAGTCAGGCATGACTTGCCCCAGGGAAAGCTAGATGGTGGATTTCTGGAACCCAAACTTTTCATTACCTTCACAGCACCCTTTGAAATCCTGGGCTCACCTCTAATTTTGCCGAGCACAATTTTCTTAATTCTGCACACTCTTGAAAATATGCGTACACTTGGAAGTTCAAGCATGAGGGGCGACAAAGAGAGTTTCATACTCCTGCCAATTGAATCTGAAAACGAGCCTGCAACAGTATGCTGGTATTAAGAGACTTTCACCCTAAAGGGCTCAGGAATGATAGAAGAGGTGCACGCTGGTGCATGTGGTGGGAGAGGAGCCCATAATCTTTATTCCTGAGGTCAGCTCAGGTAGGATATTTCAAGTATAGCTTTACAGGTCCATTTTAGGAAATTGTCACTTGAAGGGTATTTTGGAATAATTTTTAAAAAGAGGTTCCTATACACTTGCATTCTCCCCATTTATATTGAAGTCCAGCTGTGCAGTATCTCAGAATGTGTTTTGAGATGGGACTTTTGAAGAAGTAATTAAAGTACCCTGAGCTCCTGTGGCTGGGCACACATTCTACAGGTCTGCAGCCCTGGGAGAAGGGGAGATTAGGACACAAGCACGGGGGAGAAGCAGAGAGGACAGGATGGACATCTATATACCCAGGACAGAGGTTTAGGCAGAAACCAACCATGTCCACATCTTGTGTGCAGATCTTTGACTTCCAGAGTGGAGAAGATAAGCATCTGGTTCTTTCGCCACCTTGTCTGCAGTCCTTTAGGGGCATCCCTGGAAAGCTCATGCAAAGGTCTAAGTAACAAAGACTCATCAAAGTTTGAAATAAGCACATGTCATAGCTGGTTCTGTGGAAAATCCCAAAGGACAGACACACATGTGGGCCATCAGGACACTGAAGAATTGACAAGGTACATCAAGTTGGCAAGACCCATCAAGCAACAGTCAGCTCATCAGCCTGCATGCAATTTGCATTTCTGTGGATCAGAACTATCTGCCTTACTACCAGTATGCTGCAATTTATAGAGCTATAAAATAGCTGAAAGACAGTGAAAGGCAGAGATAACCCAGAAGGATTTGCTAGAC
The DNA here is from genome assembly GCA_020662805.1 of Glaucomys volans. Lineage (NCBI taxonomy): Eukaryota > Metazoa > Chordata > Mammalia > Rodentia > Sciuridae > Glaucomys > Glaucomys volans. Next base: position 730,985 of record JAJEJO010004224.1, read on the forward strand.
AGCATACCTGGCAATTTTTATTGCCCATTCAAAGACTTTCCAAGTTTTTAATGACAGAAACAAGCCGAAGGCTCCAGGAAAACTTTGGGTCCTGTTGCTTTTTCCCTGAAAATGATTGTAATGGTGTGGTTATGAGTTATCCCCTGGAAGCTCAGGAATGTGCAGAGGTGAAATGGTTAGATGGTGGGAGCTGAAACCTAATCAGTAAATCCATCCATTTGATCCATTAATAGTTTCAATGGATTAATGGGTGGTAACCATAGGCAGGTGGGATGTGTCTGGATGGGTCAGGTCACCAGGGTAGGGATTATGCTACCCCTGGCTCCTGACACTCAACTCTCTGCTTCCTGGCTGTCGGGAACTGAGCAGCTTCCCTCAGCCACGCCCTTCTGCCATGATGCTCTGCCTCGCCCCAGGCTTAGAACTATGGAGTCCACTGAGCATGGGTTGAACCTCTGAATCACGAGCCAAAAGCAACTTTTCCTCCTCTGTTGTTCTTGTCAGGTATATGGGTCACAATGAGGAAAAGCCTACTAACTCCAAGGAGAGGGGTACAGAAGTTCCAGCATTGAACTGTCTTACGTCCATCAAGGATTCCATAGTTTCTCCATCTTGGGATTTGGTTTACCTGGAGCAGGGGAAGCTGAAGATAGGAGAGGACCCCTTCCTTGTGGCTGTGCTCCAAGCGTTCTGACTGTGCCCCTGAGCGGGCTACAGGGTAGGAGAAAGAGAGGGGAGATGCTTCTGCCACTTTCTCTTAGCCAGGGGAGGAGGCTGGCCTCAGGGCAGAGCCTTCTGAAACACAAATCCCTTAAGCTTTTGCAATTCCAAACTCAAGAATCCTTCTATAACCTTTGCCTTTATTTCCTCTTATCCCTCCTGGAGGGACTGAAGGCAAACTGCAGATAAAGAGGAAATATCAGGGAGGGGATAACTGAGAATATCCATGGACTCCTGGTGGTGAGCCCGGCAGACCCCACCTCTGTGCTCAGCAATCCCAGGACCTTCTCATGAAGTCCTCAGATGCGTCTGGGTCCTATGTGGGAACTACTATGAGCTCCTTTTTGCTGAACAAGACCTTGTCCTAAGGGAGGAAAGTTCCAAGCAAGCAAAGGAACCAGACTAGAAGCCCAGTTCAGCGTGACTTCCAAACTCCACATTTTAACCCTCTGATACCCAGTGCACCGGCCTCCTGGTAAGAGGAGGCAGCCTGAGAAGGAGCCCCAGGCCATGTCCTCAATTTCTCAGGTTCTCCTTCCTGTGATGGAATCCTTCCATGCTTCTGGCTGACCTCTTCCTGAGTGTGATTATGGGGAAACTCTGTGAGATGCCATTTGGGTTTTTCCTTGGAAGGCAGTAGACCCTCTCCAAACTTCATGGCTCAGGGGTAGTGACTTGTCATCTCTCCCATCCGCGGCTGAGCCGGATGATTCTCCTGTGGTTTTGGGGTCACCAGGGGTGGTGAAGCCCCTGGGAGCCTCCCTCCCCTGCAGGGTCAGGGTTGCTTGTGTGGTCTCTCCAGCTCCTCTGATACTTACTCTTTCATGGCTGTGGCCTCACCTCACTCTGCCTCTTCTCCTTCTGCTTTGTTCTTCTCCATCTCCCTAAGCACCCCATACTTGCTCCCGATTCTACAAGCTAGAGAGAACATGTTGAAGAGCATTCCAGAATCCAACACAGAAAAACACTTTTCATGGTCTGCCCGGAACCACAGCGATTGGAACTTTTTGAAAGTGGGGAAACCAACCAATTTTGTAAGGCTCTGCAGGCAAATGGGCATTTTTCTGAACTGAGCACTTTAAGTTGGTTCATATAACAACATGTTCTCTGGTGGTTCTATGCCAGATTCTGCTGGTTTTAAAATATGCTTCTTTTGGGCAACTGTGATGCATGCCTGTAATCTCAGTGACTCAGGAGGCTGAGGTAGGAGGATCACAAGTTTGGGGCTAGCCTTGGCAACTTAATGAGACTCTGCCTCAAAATAAAACAGAGAAAGGCCTGGGGGTGTAGCTCAGTGGTAGAATGCTCCTACGTTCAATTCCTAGTACCCTCCAAAATACATATTTATAAATATATATACATATATTTATCTCTTTAATATATGCTTTGTAGCAGAGACACATCACATAGATAATGATCAGGAAAATACCCAAGAGTAGTTGCAACAAAACCTTTTCAAGCAGCCATTTCTTTTTTAGTATAAAAGTTGATATAAATATTTATTCCTGTATCAAGTCATTTCCGTCAAAGTTATGAAGCGAAGCAGACATTTATCACATTTAAAATGGTGCTTCTCAACGTTTCGATTTACATAATGAACTTCCTCAGAATGCGCCATCCATGGACACGGCACCTGGCAGCTATTTAATGATCATAAGTTTTATTTAATAAATAAGTCGGATTTGTCAAAATGATGTATGTTAAACAGTATCCTTAAGAACATAAAAAAAAAAGAGAATGGAGACGACTATATTTCATTTTTTTATTCTTGTCTCTACTGCCTTAGTATTTTTAGCAAGTTTTCCCAAAACAGCCATAGAACTTCCAGAAAGGACACTTGAAATTGGGTCATTTTTCTTGTTAACTGTGTGATCGTCCATCATGTGTTTGGGATACTGAACACAGTGGTGCCTCTCTGCTTCCATTTCTCTCACTCGAGTTACCAGCACTGGGGACGGGGACATAGGGAAGCAGCTGCTAGTTATCACCGCAGGCTAAAAAATGACCTCTCCTAGCCATTTCAGGCAGTGTCCCCTAACGTAGCATTCAGCTCCTGATCTAGTTGGATCCATCTCAACAAAGTTTAACTGGATAAACTTCAGCCTGATTTGATGAACTGTTTTCCTTTCCCATATGAAGAGAGCAAAATCTCCAATAGAGGTGGTTTCACTAGATGAGCCATTTAGATTGAATGCATAGGCACCAATGTTTTGCAGTCACCTACCTAAGAACCCAATCATGACTTTCTGTGTCCATATATATTTTTAATTAAAACCACATCAGATCAGTTCTCAAATTTGATTAAAACCAAAATATGCCAAGATAGAACTCTTAGACTTCTTTAGATCATAGGCTACTTTGAAAATGCATAGATAATTAGACAAAGACACTGTCCCTCCAAATGCTCAGGGTTTTGTGGATCCTCAGCATCCTTGGACATTAGAATCTGAAATGAAGAACTCTTCATAGAAATAGTCTCTGATTTGGAACCTGCCTGTGTTGCTACCTATTTGGTGCCAGATTTTATAACCCATTTCTATTTACGTCCACCTTGGATTTCTCTTGGTTCCTCAAACATGCCAAAGTCGTTTTCGACGGAGGCCTTTTAACTTCTTCTTCCTTCAAATCAGCATAATCAGATCTTTCCATGACTGGTTTCTTATTATTCAGGTCTCAGCTCTAGTGTCACCTGTACAAAGCGACCTCATTCCAATGCCACACTCTCAGGGGCACAGCATTAGAAGCTTAGTGGGTTTTATTGTGACCTCCATGTGCACATCCATGCCTGAGTGGGGTGCCCAGTGCACACAGAGGCACCTAGACTGCCGTGTGAGCCTGTGTTCATCTTTGCACAAGCTAATCATCCTGGTTGCAGATACCACATCCATTTTGCTTACAACTGGATCACTCATATCTGCAATAAAATGCACTGAATATTAATGCACGAAGTAAATGTATGGGTGAAAGAACAATGGACCAGATGAAACTCAGACTTGAGTTCAAACTTTTTTAAAAACTTTTTAATTTGTTCTAATTAGTTATATATGATAGTAGAATGTGTTTATATGTTTTGATAAATCATACACAAATGGAATGTTATTTCTCATTTTTCTGGTTATACATTTTATAGGATCACATTGGTCATGTAGTCAAACATGTACATGAGGTAATAGAGTCTTAGATAAAGAAAATATGGTATATATAGATAGATAGATACATTATATAAATATATGATGGAATATTACTCAGTTTTAAAGAAGAATGAAATTCTGGTATCTGCTGGAAACGGATGGAGGTGGAGAATATTACGCTGAGCAAAATAAACCAATCCCAGAAAACCAAAGGCCAAATGTTTTCTCTGATATATGGATGCTAATTTCTAATAAGGCAGTGGGTGGCTAGGGTAGAATAGGGCTACTTTGGAATAAGTACAGGGGCGTGAAGGGAGGGGAATGAGGCATGGGGGTAGGAAGGATAGGACAGTGAAACAGACATTATTGAGTTCAAACTGTTAATTGAAACAAATGTGCATTCCTAAAAGTGGCATGGTGTATACCATTTCTGTTTAGCAAATATTTATATGCAATTTTAATATCTTGCCAAACCTGGGGCCAGTGGAAGTAAAAACATGACTTGAAAAAAAAAAAAATCCCAAGCAGGTGTAAACTACAGAGAGATCAGAGATTGGGGGAGGTTGTAAATGGCTCTCCTTTGTTCTTGCCTCTTGAGATCTTTGGTGCTTCGAAGGTGATCAAAGGTGGTGCATGTAGGAGGAGGAAATTCTTAAGAGGGAAGGATTTTGAGAAGGACCACACCAAAATGCAGAGAAAGTGAATAGCAAATGGGGTTGCTTGGATTTGGGGGCGAGAAGCACACATGTGCTGGAGAAAGCCCTCCATGGCGATGAAATGAATCATTAGAGACTTTGAACACACAAGGCCAATGAATCACAAGATTTATTGCTCCATACCTGCTGTTCTCCGCATGCCCATTTCTTGGCAACAGAATTGGCATCTGGGAATTGTGTGTGCTAGATACAAAATAAATGATTAACGTGCCATTATTAAAATTCAGTGCCCCAAACTCAGCTGCTGCTTTGTTAAACTGTTGTCTGAATGTTGATCTCATAAACTTCCTGGGAGTCTTTGTTCTGGTAAGCACAACTCTAAAATCTTACGATTTGTCTCTGATCTCCAAGAGCGGATTTTTCTCCCTTAAGATTAATACTCTGTAAGGGTAACAAACCCCAGGCAGAATCCACAGCCATTTTCTGAGCTTGGGTTTGCATTTTCTCAATGTTAACTGGCAATTCTTGAAGGGCCCAGTCGCCTGGTGCCTAGCGTGAAGCTTTGTGTCTAAGAGATGCTGGATTGAATTTGTTCCTTCAATTATTTGAAGCATTGTGCTGATAAGGCCGTATTTATTTATAAGTCCATTCTCCATGGGGCTAATTCTCATTGCTGTCTTATGTCCACAAATTAAATTCCTTGACCCAGTCATTTCAAAATTGAATTTAATTAATAAGAATAGAATTCTCTTTTTATTCCCAGCCTTTATCACAATAGCTGATTCTTCATTCATTCTCAAGTCGTTTTATTGAGTATCTGACTCCTTGATTAGAGTGTTAGCCCCATAAGGACTGAGGGTCATGGCTATTTTGTTCCCTTTTAAGTATGTTGGAGGGAGTAATCACACATAGAAGGCCAGCAGTATGAATTTATATGATAAATGAATGAATTACACTCAGGCAATTTTTGTTTGTTTAGTCGCTCATACATTCAATCACTTACTGATCCAGACCCCACCCTGGTGGGAGAAGGTAGCAGACCCACTGCACATTACAGGAGGTCTGGTGGGGGGTGCATTGAAAGAACAAGCACAACAATGTGAGGCACAGACCTAGTGAAATACAGAGCAAAGTCAGCCAGCCAGGGCTGGCCAGGGAAGATGACTTAGGGAGTTAGATCTGATCATCTTGTAATAGGAAGTCACAGAGCTGTTCAAACAGACATGTCAATACACCTGGAGTCTCAGAGGCATGACAGGAATTCAGGCAGCAGCAGAGGGAAGGAGCACCTGTTCCAAAGCTGATGAGGAAGGTGGTACTTGGTGTGATCTTGGACCCTGTAAGTCCAGAGCTGATGCATGGGTCCAAACTTACTGCTGCCCATCAAATATGAGAGCATGTTTAGAATTTGCACCGTTACTTTAAAATACAAAGGAACAGCCAAGATTGAAAACAGACTTTGTGCTGTCTCAGCTTAGCTGATCTAGACAAATCTTTCCCAGAATTCCCTTTCCTGGGTTGTGAGCCTTAGCATTAGCCATAGAGAATATACACAGTGTTTGGTCTGAAGAAGGAGAGCAGGAGCCACATCTTGATAAATCAGTGATAAAATAGACATGAGCCAGGGCTGTGTGACAGATCCCGGGGAGCTTGCTGAATCCTGGCTGGAACGCTGTTGGCCTGGGAGGCCCCTGGATCTCAGCTCCTCTCTGACTCCTCTAAACATAGGAGAGCAGATGCTGCAGGGGCTGCAGGGAGCAGCTTCTTCTGCAACACATCAGGGACGGAGACTCGTCCACTCTGATCTTGCTCACCCAGGTCCATCCCTCCTTCCCGAATGCCCAGTCCACCTGACCCACAGTGAGGCCATGCCCAGCCCAACAACCTAGATAGATTCTCCCCCAGCTCCCTCAGTGTGCAAGGACCAACCCTGTGGTAAAGCCCTCATTCCACAGCAATGCCATAGCTAAGGTCCCCTGATCAGCTCATGACTGAGCAGCGACCTCTTTATTCTACATTGCGTTGATATTGCCCAGGATTTATTGAGCACATCTACGTAGGAATTGCTGTGCCAGGTAGCACCCAACATGGAAGAGCCCATTCAGTCCTTGTAATCAGGCCATGATTACAAAAGGTAGTTCTCCTGCGACCCCTTGAGTTCCCACCAGAAGGTTGTTGTAAGAGGAGCTAGCTGGGCCTCACATAGCTGGCTTTGCTTCCTGGCTCCAGGGACAATCTTCCTCCTTGCACCTGCTTTCACCTCTGCTCATGTCCTCAAGGTGACACAGCAGCAGCCAGTGGCCCTCACCAAGGAGCCCGCACCATGCCCTCTGAGCTGCATCATGCCCTCTGAGGGCTGGACCTTCAGAATTGTGATTTAATATACCTCCTTTCTTCATAAGTGGGCCTTGCCAGTGTTTCACAATGGAAAGCTAATGGGGAGCAAATCTGGGACTTGAACCCCGAGTGTCTGTGTCTTCTCAGTCAATACCTGCACCCGCACCGCAGGAAGGCAGTGGCTCAGACTATGAAACGTGGGGCCAGCCTCTTGGGGTTAAACCCAGTGGCACGGCTTCTCAAAGGCGACTTTGGGCAACCTGCCTACCCTCCCTGCTTCGGTGTCTTCCTAGGCAAAAGAGGGAGGTGCTCATGTGGCACAGGTTTGCTAAGGCTGAATAAACGACTCATCCAGAGAGCCTTGCGAGCACCTGACACATGCAGTTGTCCTCCTCCCTGGTCCCCTTGTGTCCTTTCAGCATCCCAGGGCCATCGGGTTGTCTTCGGTGGGTCAGCTGTTCCAGTGCTGGTCTGTGCATTTTACCCAGCCCAGCCTGATCTTTTAACTCCACCCCAAATGATCCTACTCCATGTCTCCTTTCTCTGGATCCCTGCCATCTGCGAGATGCCTGAGAGTATTAAAGCACCCAACGGAATCCACCTTTGTGACTACATTACCTACATAATTGGGTTCTCATCAAGAAACCTACCACCTGGATTTTCCAGGTTTCTATTAGTGCATTACAATTATACATCATAGTTGGGTTCATTTTGACACGATCATACATGCATGGAAAATAATTGGCTCCATTTCAGTCCCTTAACTTTTAGCTCCGTTAAAAAGTGAATGATATCCAGAAGTCCATCTGGAGACCAATGCTCATGGTGGGAATTTCAAGCAGGGGTACAGACTCGGGTAGTTATTTTGTTTTGTGTGTGCATTGGGTGAGCTATTTGTCTGCTATTAGCCCATCAGTCCGTGGAAACATCTAGTGGAACTAACATAAGAAGAGTTGCCAGGTACCGTGCGGGGAGCATGATCCCTTCAACCCCACTCCCACCAGGCTTGGTAGCTCCTCTAAGGTTCTCCCAGACCGTCCGTCAAGCGTTCCTTGTGCAGTTATGATAAAACCTCACTATTACGGGCACATCTGTCCCGCTTCTTGTACTTTGTATCTCCACTAGCATGTTTTCATTCATTTCTATTGTTGTCACTGTATTTTATGTATTTTTTCATTCCTGCCCTTTTAATATCAATTTTCACTTTGAATCATACTGCTTATTATTATGTGACAGGTATTAATCATGAGCCAATGGACAAAGTGCATTGCTTTTTATAATGTAGGATGAAGATCAAAAGACATTATTCTTGGCCCTTAGGCATAAAACACCTGTAAGAGATCACCTGTCAAAAATTCTAGCTTTCCCATTTGAAATCAGAATTGACAAAAATCAATCAGCATAAATGAAGAGACGTGTAGGAACATGGATATGCGTGCCTGCCTAGCGTTGGCACATAGTGATCTTTGCATAATAATTCCTTTCCCTGCCTTGACCTTGTACTGTAATTCTGAAAGTCTCATGAAACTGAAGGGCAATTTGCAATTCACAAGGAAGAGAAATATGGAATCGCATTTAAAATAGAGAAAATTAGAGAGCAAATGTAATTGTTTCACTGTCGTCCAAGGTACGAAGGTGTCAGATGAGGCTCTGAGTGGGGCCTGTATTTATCAAATGCAGAGACTCGCTTCCTCCCTTGACCCTCCTAGGGAAGATTCTGAGGGGCTGCAGTGCTTAGTTTCTCTGTGATCCTCATGATCACCTCACTGCAGTTATACTTGGGAAATGGAATCACTTCCTCTTTCCCAAAGTCTGTCTGCTCAAACCCCAGGCACACATATTTAAGAGGGAATGTGGTAGACGTATTTTAATTTTCATCAACAGCAGGTATTTATCAAGTTCCTTAATGGCTGAGGATTTGTTTTCTAGGCAATCAAATGACTTTAGGGTAATAGGTGAGACACAACAGAGGCAACGTGGAATACACTCTTTTTATTTATTTTGCATAAGTGGACTCACAGTTTCAAACAAAGGAGTTAAATGCATCTCTCTGTCCATTGAACAGTACGGCCTTTAAATATCATCCTTGGATGAAATTGTCTGAAAATATCACAAGATCTCTCCATTTATATTGCCCTTTGAGAGTTGGAATCAGGGTTCATTGAGTCTCCTTTAACAAGCATGTCCTGCCTGCCCTGTGTTCAGCCCAGTTCCCTGTGACCCAGTGTCCCTGTGGTTCCTCGACACACTGCACCATGTTCTTTTGCTCATCTCATGCTTGAGTCCCACTGAGGACACATCCTAGGTCAGTCTTGTCCCAGGACCAAGCATAGTGCGTGACATGTGGTCCCAACTTACTTAACATTAGTGGACTAAACGCAAAGTTGATATTGATTTGACACCTTAAAAAAGGAAAAATGCAATTTCCTTTTTAATTTATTTTTTCTGTTGGATGGGGGCATCACAACACAGGAAAGGCAAGATCTCTTTTCCTATCAATGGATGAGCTTCTGAAATCCAGATCTCATTTCTAATTATACTTGACTTCTGTATTGCTTTGCATTTGCTGCGTAACAAACCAGTTAGCTTGAAACACCTCCCTCTTCTGATCTCACAGCTCTGTAGGTCTAGTCTTGACAGGATTGACTCAATGGGGGCCTCTGCTGAGGGTGTCAGAGGATCAAAACCCAGGTGCTGTCTAGGTTGGACTTTTATCTGGAGACTCTAGGGAAGAACTGCTTCTCAGCTCATTCCAGTTATAGCAAAACCAGTTTCTGGAGAGAGATATCATCAGATCCACAGGCCCCATCTCACTCAGCAGGGAGGGACTACAAAGTTCATTTGATGTCGTTCTTAGAATCTTACCTCCCAAGATTTGCTTTTGCAGCAAATTCTATGCATACAGTAGGCACTTAAAAATACTGAGGAATAAATGAGTGACATGAATAGCAGTAGATGCCCTTGAAGCCAACACAATTAAATGAGATGTGGCTGGAAACATGGGGCCTCCTAACCCCTGAGGCTTCATGTCCCCCTTCCTGCTTCCCACCAGACCTCAGCTGAGGGACACATCTCTAAGCCTTTGAAACACTGATGCTCTTGATGGTTGACTGCCCAGAGAGAGAACAGAAACTAACAGATTTCATTCTAGAACATGCCTCCAAGTCTTAGCAATATTGTGCTCTCTTGACTAGAGAGTTTTGAGAGAGAAGAATGGCAACTAATAGATTTTAATCTAGAATATTTTGGTAATATTGTGGTAGAGACACAAGTTAGCTTTGTAAAGATTTGTTTCATTTTGGAGTGTTAGTAATGTAAATATTACCTGGTTTTTAAAAACACTTAAATATATACATATATGTATGTATATGTATACATATATACGTCCGTACACATATATATAGCCACACATAACCTGCATATATATAAACAGACATTTATACAGACACACATATGTATGTGTGTGTGTGTGTGTGTGTATATGTATACAGACATTGAAAATATACGTCAAACTGAACTATGTCAAACTTTGTGTGCCTTTTAACAATGTGGTACTGAGAAGGCAAGGAAATATTATTCCTGCTATTGAGTCTAATGTCACATTCAAATGCTACTTTTAGCCTTGGAATTTCCCCATCCTGGAGCTACTTAGGTTGAATTTGACTAAGAGAGCTCCAATCAGGGTAAGAGCTGCCCCACATGATTGGGAAAACACTCTGTGGACTCTAAGTAGTGAGCAGATGGCCCCTCAGCATGCGTCCCCAGCCTTCTCCCCAGCAACACGCCAGGCACCATCAGAGCAGCTGTTATTTTTCATGGGTGGTCGCCTGGCACTGGGTGTGGTCCTGGTCATGGATGAAGCTAGATCCTAATCTGGGGTGTGTGATGTGTGCCTGGCCACAGAAGGCAGCGACTGCCTGTGGTATGTGAGGGGTTCAACCATCCGCAGCTCCTCCAACCTCAGCAGAACCAGCCCTGCCCAGCGGCCAGCTCTCCTGGCTACCTGGTGCTGGGACTTCCCCTCTTCTTAGGCCTTGGCTCTCAGCAGGGTCTCATTTTCATTATCTTCTCCTTTCCCCCCATTTTCTGCCTCTGCTCAGCACATGGTGTAGAGAGTTTGATAAGCTGGTCTATAAGGGGAAGGTAGTTATATTTCAAGCATAATATTAAGAGGGTTGGCCTTCTGAGATCAAGAGGAATCAGGTCTAGAGGAATTCACAAATAAATGTGAACTCCGTTTTGTCTTGTTTTTTTCCTAATGTCATGGAAAGATCCAATAGTAATCAAAAATGGGAGGGCTTTGTGCGAGCTACAGGACATGCTGGGGGTAATAGCTGTGAATTAATTAAATACCCTTTTTCAAGGAGCTTATTTTTTGAGCAAAGAAATAGATATTAAATTTTAAAGCGTTTTACATTTTGTCATTCCAAGGGTGCAAAGTGCTTTGAAGAAGAGGCACAGGATGTTCTGGAAGCAGATAAGGGGGTACTGACATGGTTTGGGGGAATCAAGACGAGTTCCTCCAGGAAGTGATCCTCAAGTTAATGGTCAAAATGAGTCCAGAGGGAAACACACTTCAGACAGAGGAAACTTGGATCTTCAAGGACAAACATGTGAGATTGTCAAGTCTAAAAAGCACACAAAACAAAGCCAAATCAGTGTGGCAAGAGCAGAGGAAGTGAGATAGCAGTGCCCAACAGAGGGCTGCAAAGAGAGATATTAAACCATCCAGGTCCCACTACTTTGTCCTAGGAGTTTGGGCCTGCCTCTTAGAACCAGAGAAAAAATTAGTCAGGACAGGCTAGGTTATGCTACAATAACAAAATCACCCCCCAAGTCTGTGATCTAACCTAAGAAAATAGTTTATTCCTTACCATACTATATGCATGGCCTATGTGGCTGAGCCCTGGATTTGTGCTCCACACAGCCAGTCAGGGATCCAAGCAGTAGAGGGTCTGCCTTTTGGTGGCACTAATCTTAACTACTGATCATCCGTAAGGGCAGGGTATAGTTTCCACCAGAGTGACACCACATGCAATCATATTTCATTAACAGAACTTGCCACATGGTCATGACTAATTACAAGAGATCTGCAAACTCTAGGGGAGGAGATGGAATATTGAATGGGTCATATTTGTCTTTCCAGAGAATTCATCAAATGATTTTAGATAAGGGATATATATCACCTGATTTTCCAAATGATTCCTGGGTAGACAAGAAGTCTGACCAGTACAGTGGCATTTCCCTGCAGACCTGGTTAATATCTGACTCATAAGTCATGGAATGCATCTGGAGTAGAGCAAAGAGAGTTTGTTTTTTTTTTTAATTCCTCAACACGCATTCATGCTCAGAAAGGCAAGTGCAAACTGTATCCTATCATCTGTGTGAGTTAAAATTGGTTGATTCATCTTACCCAATGGGACCTTGTTGATGCTTGAGTGACACAGGGATACATCACATAGTCTGTCCTCAGTCCTGAAATGCTCTATATTTTAAATACATAACATTAACAAGGACAGAAAAAGCATGCCACTGAAATCTTCAAATCTTTCTAAGATCAAGACAGGCTAAAGAACAGCATCCCAGAGCTGAGGCTCTTTTGCAAAGGATAGCTGCTTCAGGGTCACCAACCAGCTCATTGTGCAAAGGCGGAGTGAGGCATGTTCAGATACGTGGCAGTCGGTGTGAAGTGGAGTGTTGGCAGTCAGTCAACCTTCAGTGCAGGGTGAATGACGAGCACCCCAAAATTCATCTATTAATGTCTCAAGATCAAGAGAGGGAAGCCCCAGTCCCATCCCCAGCCCTCAAACTGGTCACACTAGAGCTGAAGTATTAGAGTCAATAAATTGTTTTTCCAGCTTTGCATCACTGGGACCAGAGTGCCTGCCAAGAACGATGCAGAGGAGAAAAAGTTCATTTGGGACTCACAGTTTTAGAGGCCTCCGTCCATAGAGGGCCAAGTCCATTGCTGAGGGCTTGAGGTGAGGTGGCACTTCAGGGGGGAAGGGTGTGGTGGAGGAGTCCTATGCTATTCATGATGGCCAGAAAACAGAGAGAGAGAGAAGGGGTCGGAGAAGGGAAGAGACTTCCAGGGAACCCCCAGTGGCCCACCTCCTCCAGCCACGCCTACCTGCCATTCAAACTCAGATGGACTGTTGAGGTTCCAGCTCTCACAGTTCAATCACTTCATGTCTGAATACCCCTGCATTAAGAGGAGCTTTGGGGGACCCCTCACAATCACACATTAACACAAACAAACATAACAAAAGCTACTCGAGGTGTCCAAGGAGGACTACACAAGTTCTACACTTGGACTTGTAGAAGTAACAGTATAATTAATTTGGTGGGGAAGCCGGCCAGGAGAGAGAAGTTTGGAAGAAGAGCAAAGGGGAGTGCAGACGGCGAAGTGGAGCGAGGTCACAGAAGGAAGGCCAGCTGATGAGGGAAGGGAGATGGAATGAAGGGAGGCCCAGCCCAGGAGCGGACAGACATGCTTGGGACAGAGCAGCAATTACCCACCATCACTGAGCAGCTTCCAGGGGAGACGATGATGTCTCTTTGACCTTAAGGTAGAGGAACAGGGCCATCAATGCAAATTAGAGGGAGGTGGACACGGGCTTGATATGCTAATAGCCAACCTGCCCCAAGGAGCAATGAGCAATGACAGGATGAATTCCCCATTGCTGGAAGAATCTGTCGGAACAGAGAATGGAAAGGAAAGGCAATGGTAACAGGCAGCAGGGATCCAGGTGCTCACAGACATCGTGCTAAGGCTGACTTTCCCTGTGTCCAATATTCACGAAACCTGTGAAACAGGCCCTGTTGTTCCATCTAATTGACAGTGAAACTGAGCCTCAGGAAGCTCCTGTGATTTGGAGGAACCAGGACCAAGTTTCAGATGGAGACCATTGTTCGCACACTAGGGAGTGTCCATTTTGGAAAGAAACCTCATGAGATTGCAAGGTAACAGAAAGCCTCAGGTTTTTCTCAATTTGAAGACTTGATGAACATGGGGCTAGGAAGTGCATTTGGTATTTGGAAATGCAAGGAGAACTGATTCATTTGGGCCAATAAAATGTCATCCATTTAGCAATATTCCACAGTACCTCTTTCGCCAAAATTAAACGCCTCCAGGGAGCTTCTCCATGATCTGTTTGGTTGTATTTTCCTCTCAGTGGGAGCTTCTGATTGGAGCAGAGCTCTGTGCCCTGGCCTGGAGGCACACTGTTCCCATCCTCCGCCTTCACAGGGCCCTCGGCACCTACACAGAACTCTCTCCTGCCCTGACTGCCCTGTTGGTCTTCACTGCTCTGAGTGGCCCTCCACTGTCTCCTGACCCTCCCATTTTTTGCTTGAGTGATCTTCTCAGTGAGTCTCCTGGGAAAGGCTCAGCCCTGTCTCCCTCCTGCACTCTCTCACACCTGCCATCTTTCAGAGAAATTCACATACAGGGACAAACAAATGTCCCGTCCTCAGCAGACACATTTTGCAATGAGAGTTATAAGAAATGTCTCATGTGGACAAGCTGAAAATAGCAGATGGGAGACCAGCTCCGGTTACCCAGGGACACTCACAGTTCTCCTATCCGAAGTGCTCACTGTGCTTGGTGTAAGGAGCTGGAGTCTGTCTTTAGATTTTCTCTCTTTCTGCTGTTAAGTTCAGGAGCAACTAGTAAGTCCTTCTCCATATGAGCCGAAGTCAGGACATGTCCACATGCATCCCAGGGAAACTCTTCTTCTGGGTAAACCTTGCAATCTAGGTGGTCTGGCTCAGAAGTCGCCTATTGTAATTTTATGGGTCAGGTCGCAAAGTTGAACTCATGGAATTGGGGGTGGAGAAAAAGGCACACTTTTACATTGCTGGTGGAGTTGCAAATTGGTGCAGCTACTTTGGAAAGCAGTGTGAAGTTCCTCAGAAAACTTGGAATGGACCCACTTTTTGACCCAGTTATCCCACTCCTTGGCTTATATCCAAAGGACTTCAAATCAGCACACTACAGTAACGCAGCCACATCAATGTTGATAGCAGCTTAATTCAAAATAGCTAGACTGTGGAACCAACCTAGATGCCCTTCAACAGATGAATGGATAAAGAAACTGTGGTATATATATATACAATGGAATACTATTCAGCCATAAAGAACAATAATGTTATGGCATTTGCAGATAAATGGATGGAATTGGAGAATATCATGCTAAGTGAAATAAGCCAATCCCAAAAAACCAAAGGGTGAATGTTTTCCCTGATAAGTAGATAATGATATATAATCAGGTTGGGGGGGAGGTGAGAGAAGAATGGAGGAACTTTAGATTACGTAGAGGGAAATGAAAGGGGAAGGGGGTAGGAATGATAGTGGACTGAGACAGACATCAGTGCCCTATGTACATGTATGATTACATGAATGGTGTGAATCTACATCATGCACAACCAGAGAAATGAAAAGTTGTCCCCCATTTGTGTACAAGGAATCAAAATGCAGTCTGTAAAAAGAAAAAAGAAATTGGAGGTGGAATGGGGCTCAAAAATTAAAATGCTTGTCCACGTGAAAGCAATTACATGAAAAAAGCAAAAGAAAACAAAAAAACAGTGACCTCTGAAGAAAGGATCAGCGAGGGAGTGAACAGGTAAGGTCACCTGTTCATGGAATGACTGACACACAAATTAAACTCCACACCTGCCGTTTTCCTCAGTGTCTGGTCACAGTGGCCCGTGGGCAGCCTGTTTCTTTCTGGTCAGTATGAATCCCAAGCCCCAAGGGGACCCTTTCGACCAGCCACTGAGTTCTTGTGGAAAAGTAAGCTGCTTACCTGGCCATTATGCTCCTAGGGAAATGACAAGATCCAATTTAAGGGTCATCCATAAAGTTGGTGGCCTTCTGAAGTAACCAAACCCAGCGGGCAGAGCACCCTGCTTTGAACTCTAACATGGTCGACAGTCAAGTTTATGTGGAGTTTGCAAAAACAAAGAGAAGCTTCTGGTTTTTGAACTTGGTGTGCCTTTGAACCAAGGAAGCGGATCTCTAGGATGGACACTGTCAACTCCTGGAATCAGGGCTACTCTAGTCTCTTGCTGGGTCGTAAGGCACACTGACAGACTCAAGTCCTCAAGTCATGGTGGAAGTCCAAGAGCTCCTTTCGTATGTCATCCTGTAGAACATGTCACTTGCATGTCAGTCTTCTTGATCCTGTTACCTGCCCTCTCACTCATCCTCAGGCAGCATGACTTGGTGGTTAAGCAAATTAGAGTTGGAAATTGCCAGACTAAGACCATCCTGACTTCTCTGTGAACCTAGGCACATGACTTAACCCCTCTGGTCTGATTTCCTCTCGCGCAGCCCATTCGTGCTGACAGGGCTATTGAACCTGGATTGGCAAAGAGGAACTCAGCTATTTCCAAAAAATAAAATGGGCTCAATTTGTTCATTACAAAGATGAACTCTTTCAGCTTTTATGAATTTTAATTAAAACAAGGAGAGACCTTTGCCATTCCCAGTTCCTGAAATGCCTTCCTTGCTTTAATAAATGGAATGTGGATGTGCCCCGGCCCAGATCCAACAGATGGGCTCAGAGAAGTACAATGCCCTGTGAATGCAAAAAAAGCATCAAGTTATTTCCAAAGGGCTGAACTTGGCATTCTGACCCTTTATATCATCAGCTGGGGGACATCATGGTACCTCTCAGAGTCTCACTTTCCCTAGCTAGGAACTGGATACCATTGTGAGGAGTCAGTTTTTCACCACTGTAAACCAAAAGACCTGACAAGAACAACACAGTGGAGGAAGACTTTATTTGGTGCATTTATTTTTATGGTTTCAGAAGTCTTAGTCCATGGTTGTCTGACTCCCTGGCTCTGGTCCCCAGGTCCCCCATGACAGCACATCATGGTGGAAGGGCATAGAGGAGGAAAGCAGCTCAGGGCATGGCAACTGGAAGCAGAGAGAGCTCTGCTCACCAGGGACAGAATATAAATCCCAAAGGCATGGCCACAGTAACTTACATCCTGCATCCATACCCTACCTGCCTATAATCACCACCCAGGTAGGTCTCAAGTATGCACAATTAGAGGAGAAACTCGTGTTATTAGAAGTAGTGGGATAGAAAGATCCAGAAGGACTTGCTCAGGCAGCAGCAGCATTGTCAGATGCATAATGGTGTATTTCTGTGTTACTGACCACTACAATTTCTAGAGATTCAGATCTTATTTGTTCCAACTCAGCCATGCTGAATGATGTTGATAAGGGGAGTTGGCAAAAGTTTAAGGTCCACATGAACTTTGGAGAAATTCAAACTCAAGATTTAGGAAGTTGCATGAAAAGGCAGAGTCTGGAATTTGGGAGAGTCCCTTCATTTTTCCTGCTCATTTGGGGGTAAATTAGCATCCCTCTGTGATATCTTGAATGTGATGAAATTTCTTTGGAAAATCCTGAAAAGAGACAACATCTGGGTGCCTTCAGACTTTGAGCCGTCAGCCCACATGGATGAGGGATGGTGGGATCCATTCAGAATTAAACAGTCATGGATCTACAAATGCTTCTCCTTATGAATACTGATGGTTCTATGAACAGACGTCTCTGGATTTTTTATAGGTCCTTGGCTCTTTATTTGAGATTCTGATAATTTCAAGAGGCAGAGAAGGCACCCAAAGATGTTTTATCCATGCACCGGGCTCAGGCCCGTCATCAACAAATCCCAGTATTTATAAAACTTCATCTCAGGTCCTCCATTTAAAAATATTAGGTCTAGATTTACCCCATGGGAGAAGATTTAGATGACAAATCAAATACCACATTGCTACTCGCTTGCTGGAAATGAAAAGGCTGCTGGAAGACTGATAATAGTCTCAAGTAGTTGTATTTTATTATGCTTCGTGCAAAAAAAAATTTAAATAGACCAATTGAAAAATGAAGCTGTTGCAAGCTGCTCTCTATGGAGTCCCTTAAATGCAGAAGGGAAAATATCAAAAGCAGCAAATTAAATTCAAGATAATCAGGCCTGTGGCTTATCCTCTGTGGATTCTCTAATCTAGCTCTGCCTAATTGCATTCCTTGTAGGGCATATTATTTTTGTTTTCCCAGTCGTGTTTTTTTTTTTTTTTAAGTTTTAAGTTTGGGGACCACATAATTTAATCACTATCCCTTTATATTATAAAATGTCATGATTTTGAAAAGCAAAATTTCATGGACTATGTAGTGTCAATCAAATCTCTTTATGAGAGTGTTTGTCATTCATTTTGTTTAAAACAGGCTTGGGGGAAATATCCTTTATTCTAAGAGCAATTGGTTTCTAAGCTATATATCTACCTCATTTGCATGAGTGTATAGTTAATGGGATGTTGATACATTTGGGAGTGGAATTGTGCTCTGTCCAAATGTGGCTCTTTTATATTCCAATTATATCCTTCCAACTAGCTAAGCAGGATTAGATAGGAACCACTCCCGCCTTCACACTCACACTCCAAACTCACACATTCTCACATTTTAACACTTGCAGACAAGATTAGACTTCAGATTTGTGCTTGGTCTCTCTCTACTTTTCCATTCTTTTGAAGTTCAAATAACACAATAATTAACACTTCTTGGATGGGTCCTGAGAGCCCTGGAACTATGTATAATTCATGAAATGACCCAGCCTGGCAGTTCTGATGACCTCCTCTAAAATACAATAGAGAAAATAAAAACCAGAAGTGACTGAAAGGAATATGTTCTCCCAGAATCAGAATCACACAACTATTAACTCAGCTCCCCATGGACAAGACCCCATGCTAGTTTTTGCATAACAATTAACTTCGACCTGACTGGATGGCAGTGTCTGAGCCCCAGGAAATAATATTCCAGCCATTCTGTGTAAGCCCTACACTGAGGATCCATTCTTGCAAACTTAAGACATCTGAAAACTCCTTTTATTTTCTTCTCACGCATTATAGAAAGGGCATGCATGTGTGTAGTGAAATGAACCATTTGTCTTAGACCCTGAGAATCTCACTCATCTGAATTTCCATATGCCCCTCCATATCATGGCTCAAGTCTAGATTTCCTTTTCTCCTAAACCCCTTGGTCATATGGATCTCAGAGATCCTTATTAACTATCTGGGGACACTGTGTACTGTCTAGCTGAGCAGCCAAGAGGAGGGGAGGTGGTTAATAGAGAGGATTCATATTTTTCTTCTCTAATAGCACTTGCATTTTAAAGGGAACTATCTTCAAGGTGTGGAAGACCAGAATGTGCTACCCCAAAATAAGAAGGGTTATTGACCCCATTAAGAAGCAACAGGTGCAGAGAAGATTTCCACCTTCCTTCTGCTTGCTAAAAAGAAGGACGTAGATTTAAAAGACTTTAAGGATCCCACTCCTCTCCCTACCTGGGGGACAAAGGATGGCCCTGGACAGCACTCTAGACTCTGACCAGCCCCAGGTTGTCCCTGAGGAATCTGCATTGATATGTTTATAACCTCACCTTTATCTGCCTTCTTGCCGGTTGCTAAAGCTTTAGACTCCAATTTCTTTTCTTTGTCATTATTTCTCTAACACGTCCTGTTCTCTGGTGAAGGTGCAGCATAAGCTGGAATTCAAAGCCACCTTTCTGGGTTCTACTCATTTCCAGGGTTCCCCCGTGTACCTATTGAATATTCATGCCAGTGAGCTTCTGATCATTCACCTGTTCATATATATTTTGCTACAATTAAGAAACTCTAAGGGTCGAGGAAAAAAGTTGTATTTTTCCCTTACAGAGCAAAAAAGTAACTTTCATACATAGTCTATTCACAGTTGATTAGATCATAACGCAGCAATAATTCACTTCTGTCCCCATCAGCCCCATAGGTAGAAGGACCTTTTCACCTTTTGATTTTAGACTTGGAGGTTGGAACTCTTCAGCAAGTGGAACAGTAGCAGATGAGATTGGAGCAGAGGCTTGAAATGTGCATGCAAGATTGGCCTTGCCCTGTTGAACTCTTTTTGCCAAGAGAGGCAATTGTGAGTGATTCAAGAGGGCTAAGTAACACAGGGAAATGGCCTGGGGCCATCCAGCAGTGTCAGGCTGAGTCTAACCCATGTCATTCAAACTTGAGCTGATTTGCAGATGTGAGAATGGGAATTAACACCTGTGTGCCCCTGAACTTGGGGTGGGTTTTTGCACCATTTCTTAGTGTGGTAATAGATAATTACTCTAAGTTTGGAGTTCTCTGTATAAGAAACTGACTCTGGCTAAACTGTTTTAAAAGCAATTCCAACCAGGAGCAGTGACGCACGCCTGTAATCCCAGTGATTCAGGAGGCTGAGGCAGGAGGATTGCAAGTTCAAGGCCAGTCTCCACAACTCAGCAAGACTCTGAGCAACTTAGCAAGACCCTGCCTCAAAATTTAAAAAAAATTTAAAAAGGTCTAGAGATGTAGCTCAGTGGTAAAGTTCCCTGGGTTCCATTCCCAGTACCAAAATAAATACATGAATAAAAATATAGAGTTTCAAAGATTCAGACAACTGCAACTGGTGGAAAGTCTCCATAGAGCATGAAGGTTGGGATGAATGAAGACCAACCGATTTCTTCGTTTGGGTCGCTTTCAGGGTTCAGGATGACAGAGATCAAACCTGGTCACATAAACGCCTTTCTACTCTCCAGACACTAGAGGCCAGGGTACGTTCAAGGTGATTGACAGGAGAGACCCAGATCTCCATAAGGAAAAGGTGCTTTCTAAGGGTGAGACAGACCCAACTACTATGGTGACTTCACAGTAGTTTGGCAGAGGAACATTGCATCAGCCAGAGTTTCCAGAGCAACAGAACCAGTAAGATGGACAGAGATATGTGAGAGGAAGCTTGTTCTGGAAATTGACTGGCAGGATTATGGAGACCAAGAAGTGCCACTGTGTGCCTTCTGCAGGCTGGGAAATCGGGAAAGCTGATGGGGTGAGTCAGTTGGGTTCTGAAAACCTAAGAACTGGGGGCCAGTGGTCAGCTCCCACTGCAAGAGAGAAGACCTCAGAATCAGGGGTGGAAAGGAGGTCCTGGTGTAAGACCCCAAGTCAGGAAGCTTCAGAAGAGAGAGAGAGAGAAGGGACAATGCACGTGGCCTTTCTCCTCTTTTCTGTTCCACTCAGGCTCTCAGAACACTGGATGTTGGAGACTGGAGTTGGCCAGGAAGGATTCTCGCTCAGTCTCCTGATACAAATCCCAGAACAACCCTGGAAGACTTATCCCAGAGCCACCCTGAGAAACACACCCTAAATATTTTACCAGTTATCTGGACATCCATTGGCCCAGGGAAGTGGACATGTGAAATTAGCCACCATAAACATCTTGGTTCTTGGTCAAAGTTCTTGGAAACTTGGGTCCATCAGAATAACGTGGGAAAGGATTACATTAGGGGCATGTGTGTGTGTGTGTGTGTGTGTGTGTGTGTGTGTCTTGAGTAACCCAACCCATGAAGCATTGCTGCTCATACTTCCAAAGTGGAGGTGATGTTTGTGCTTCTTACTTGAAGATGTTTAAACCCTTCACCTGCCCTTCACCACTGGCCACACACTACCTGAAATGTCTTAGCATTTCATAAGCACTAAACATTGAGCTAAAATTTCCTGCATTACGTCATTTATCTCACAACAGCCCCGTGAGGTAGTATATAATTTGTTTTATTTTGTGAGACAGGAAACTAAAGTGAACAAAAGCTAATTACCTTGCCCCAAGTCAGACTTGATAAGCAATGTTTCTCGATTCAAACACCCAGGCTTGCCTTGACCCTGAGCCTGAATTTCCAACCTCAGTTATTACCCTATAATGAAATAATACATGTTGAACACGCTTTGAAAACTATCAGTTCTATGAATATAATAGATTGTTATTATTTTCCATAAGCAGGATTGGATTTTTATCTCCTAGTAAATGGCCAATCATCATCCTAGTCTTTCCAAATTAAAAATATACACAAAACTATATTTACTTAGTATGATCATCTGACTGCAAGTTCCAATTATGCAGAAAGGAAGATCAGGAGTGGGCAGGAGAATCCAGGTGAAAGAAGGCAAGAGGCAGAGAAGCAACTTCAGAAACTAAACGCGTGCATTGCGAATAAGCAAGGACCTGTCATGAGATTGCCATGGCTAAAAGTGGATCAAGGTTCTATTAATGAGTTCCGTAACATAGACTTCTTTGTGCACGGTGACATCTGGGGCTCAGCATTAATTATAATGTGTTAAATATAACAAGTCTCATTTAGAACAAAAATGAAGTACAAAAGTTATGTCTGCAGTTATTTTGAAAACCGAGAACTCTTCCCTTTGACACCCGACCATGATGTAGTGTGTTTCTAAAGGCTTGGAAGAAAAGTCATTGATTTGTACATGGGATCCCAAAAACGCTTAGGTCAACACAGGAATATTTGGCTACTTCACAAAATGGGTGTGTTTCTGCCTTTCACCAGCTCACTCCTGTGAGTCTAACCAGCAAGCCAACTACTTTTCAGGGACAAGGTACATTTAAACAGGAAGGGTCTGAAGAAGTCTACTAAAGCCACGACATGTAAAGGTAAAAAGCACTAACATTAAGATGCTCCACAGGGAGAGGAATCTTCTGGGATCATAGAAACATCTCTGCTTCCTAAAGATCCGCTGTGCATCTTAGCATATTAGTCTCTGAGAGGTCATATGGCTGTGATTCTATGTGTTCAGCTATAGAAAGCTCAGGTAAGTCATCAGATAAAACTACATGCAGCAAGGATCCCAAAACATGTTTCAGGGGTGTATGGTGTTAGGAAACAGTGATTATACCAGACAGAGGAAGGAAATACATTTGCCAATAATAAGGAAATAAATGCAAAGACCAGTTTAACAGGGTTTCAAGCACCTGAAATGCTTATATCACAGAGTATAAGAAAGAACAGTGTAAATAGATATTAGAGCAACAAAATGGGAATTGCTAAGTAGAAAGAAAAACAAGGGCCCTCAGAGTGACCTGCAGGGGTGGGGGATGTGGGTAGGTACAGGTCAGATTATTAGGGAGTGCCAGAGATGGCTGATGTCTGGTCGTATGATAGAGAACTAAGCAAAAGAAGCCACCGATTCCATCTACTCCAATAATTGCTTACTTATCTGCATATAATGTTCTTTCTCTTTCGATCCAGAAAAACTCCAATCTTCAAAATAAGCACTTTATGGAACAAAGATAAAGTTAAAAAATATTCATTGTGGACCATAAAACCAGTGGGCGCCATTATCAAATGTTTTAAACATGAGTTTCATGGTGATAAATGAAGGCCAACTAAATGAGAACAAAGAAAGGCTTCTCCTCCAGGTTCACTATAGCAAGGGAATTAGGTACCATGGCTCCTGCTGGACTGAGATTCCAAAGCAGGCAGGAGAAGGGAAAGTTATGTACCGTGGAAAAGGGAAGGCGTGGGTGTGCCATGATGGGGGCTGTAGACCTGGGGAAGCTGCAGCCAGGCTGCTGTTGAAGTGGACAGTGAGAAGGGATGGATGGAGTAGGGGACTTGCTAGGGGTCATTACAGAAACCCAAGTTGCAGATGTTGAGGACCTGAGTGCTGGGGCAGCATGCAAGGTGGTGAGATGTAACTGGAGTGTGGATGTGCTTTGGGGCGATGGCCTACAGAACTCCCTGACAGAGGAGATCTGGGTTTTGACAGAAGGATGAAGGCAGAGATAACTAAAGAGTTTCTAGTCTGAGAAACTAGATGGGAGAAGAAATGGATGGAGATGGTAGAGGCTGTGGGCAGAGCAGGATTGGTGGGGTAAAAATGAAGAGATCTGTTTTGGACACTTTTAGTTTTGAGAGGTCGAATGTCCCAAGGTGGAGTCAAGAGGCAGTTGCATCTGGAAATGAGGAGGTCAGAAGGGAAATCTGGACCAGGGAAGTCTAAACAATGGAGACCTCCTGTCAATCACATGGCAGAGTGCACTGGATCTCAGAAAGACCTTGCTCTTCTGTGGGGCTGTCTGTGTGCCTTCCCGGATACTGAGGGCAGGTGTTGTTGAGGTCTCATGATTGGCAGGTGTCAGACTTCAAAGCTGTCCTTATGGCCCAGCTGCAGGAAGAAGCTCCCCAGGTGGGTGACTTTGAGTACAGACTTTGTTTCCCCGCAGTTCTGGGAGTGCAGGATGAAGGCGTCCACAGGGAGGGTCTCCCCGGGCCTCTCCTTGCCTTGCTGATGGTGTCTTTCACTGTGTCCTTGCACGACCTTGACTCTGTGCACCTGCTCTCCTGCTCCCTCCCTGACTCCCCGGGAACACAGGCAGCTTGAATGGGGCTCCACCCTAACAGCCTTATTTTGCCTAATTATCTCTTTCAAGGTCTTGTCTTTAAATAAACAGTCCAATTCTCAGCCACTAGAGGTGACGGCTTTGTGATAAGAATTTGACGGGTCATAACAGAATCCACAGCAAGACTTGAATCAGATTTTTCAATTCCAAGTTCATTACTATTCCCACTCCAGCACGGAAACAGCCAGTCTCATTGGCCTCTCCTGACCTCCTCGCTTAAAAAGACAAACCCCACACTTCCGTCGGGCCTTTCCCATTTCTTTTTCCTACATTGCTCCTTCCTTGTAGCTGTCATTTTTAAATATCTTGTATTTCCATTTAGTGTGCATGTGGTCTCATTGTCCCCGTCACCACGTAGCCCACAAGGATGGGGATTTTTCTCTTTTATTTACTGCCATGTCTCCAGCACACAGAGCCTCACACGACACAGGTGTGCAATAAATATTTTCGATCGCAGGTATGGATGTGTAGATGCATAAATAAATCTATGTAAAATATCTTAACCCACTTGAGTGCCGAGACGGGATACCATTCACTTAGCACCAGGGTAGAGTTATGCACGTTCCCAAAACAGGGCCTCCATCTGCCCTGGCATATAAATAATCCACGCAGAGAGCAGCCATGGCAGCAGCCCAGAACCACCGTGCTTTGTTCCATTACTGACTTTTTTCCCCCTGCATAGTCCTTGGGCTTTCCAGACTGGAGTCTTCCTGCTTAGAATTTATGCCCGTTGTATCTCTGCAGGACAGCCATCAAACCTGCGATGTCACCAAACAGAACCAGGGAGAGACAGTTGCTAAGTTAGCAGGAGGTGATCAAATTCTGGAGCCTCGCTCCCAGTACCCAACTGCAGAGCACGCCTTGAGGATGAGGACCTTGGGTCCCTGGGGAGGCACCCGCATCCGTGCATGCCACTCAGGGCAAGTGGGATCGTCCTGTGCAGAGGAGAAAAGTTTCCTAAAAAGCAATACTGCAATGACTCCTTCTATCTTTTGGAATCCATCTTGTCAGGTGGGCTGAAAAAGAAAAAATAGGAAGAGAGAAGAAGAGGGATGAGGTGGGCATGCAAAGCAAAATCGAAGTGAGGAGCCAGCTGGAAGGCTTGTGGTTCACCGAGGAACGCAGAAGCAGGGCCATCGGGTCTGAAAATTGCCATCTGCTGTGTCCCCTCTGCAGGAGACCCACGTGGCCTCCGTAGAGGGCTGCATGCTGGGTGGCCTCAGCTACAGGAGGCTAGAAGCCTGAGAGATGGGTGTGGGCAGGGTCACACTCCCCTGCATCCCATCGGGGAGTCCTGCCTTCTCTTCCTGGCTTCAGCAGCACGTGGGGTGGGCTGACAGGTGGGGCCTCCGTGACTTCAAGCTGCGTAAATCCAGCCTCTGCTGTCACCCCAGTGCCTGCTCCCAGTGACTCAGCCTTCACGTGGCCACCTCCTAAGGGTGTGCTGGTCATATTGCAAGGAGTCCCCTGCTTCTCATTTATGACCTCATCTAAACCTTACATCTGCCCTAACTCCAAGAAAGGCCACATTCTGCAGTCCTGAGCATGACCATGTCAGAATGTCTTTTTTGAGGGCAGGAAGAAGCCAATTCACCCCATAATGCCTTCCTAGGAGACAGAAGGTAGAGAGAACCTTAGATGTGATTCATCAACCAAGTGATTTTTAAACTTCTTTATAAAGAACCATAGTCAGACTTGAAAAAATCTCTCATGAATCCTCAATTTTAAGGGACTAAACACTGGGGACTTCTGGGGATATGGCTTGTGTTTAGATTTACTGTCAAGAACAGAAGTGGATCCTAGAAATAAAGGGGGGAAATGAAATAAGGAGAGGTCAGGAATGAACCTGTGTTAGCCACTTTTCTGTCACTATCACAAATATCTGAGATACTCACCTTTTATAAAGACTAAAGGTTTACTTTGGCTCATGGTTTCAGAGGTTTCAGTCTGTGATTAGGTGGAGCCATTGCATTTGGGGGGTGTCAGATGACATTAGCAAGATCATGTGACAGAGCAAAAGTTTTACCTCACAGCCAGAAAGCAAAGAGAAAGAGAAGGGGGCCAGGGTCTCACAGTCCCAGTGACTTCCCATCACAGGTACACCCAGCTCTTAAAGACCCCCTCCTCCCAGTAGCACCACCATGGGGACAGAGCCTCTGACTGGTGGGTCTTTGGAGAACATTCAGGATTAATTATAGCAGACCCCCTGATAAAAACAGGCCGTGAAGTGAGAATGGTAAATGCTGCTCTTGATCTTCAGCTCAGTAGATAGAGAACAAACAGATTTAACCACATCAGACAAAACGTGGACATCCAGCTTGAAGGTTTGGGCAGGAGAATCCTGAGGGAGGTCCCAGCAGTTGCTCCCCCTGCTCCCCTGGACAGCCCTGGAGGTGATTCCACACCTCGCTATTCAACAATCACTCTTCTCATTCAGCAGGTGAGAAAGCACCCCATTTGCCCAGAGTCCCTCAGGCATTACTGCACTTGCTTCCTCGCTCCTTTGTCACGCAGCATCCCCAAGCATGGAGACTAGGTGGACCCCCAAAACAGAGCAGGTGTGCACACAGGCCACCAGCCCAGGTGTGCAGAAAGGCAGGTCTCGATATTTCTTTTACAGTTCAGATCAATTGCTCAATATTTCAAACCCCCTTCCAGGAAGCTGAGAACTTGTTTCCATTATTGAGTGTTGCTTCAATCAGTTTATCATCTAAGCCACCACTCCCGGAGCTGTTCCTGTATGGCAGGGAGGGGAGGACTGTGACGAGCCAAGGGATGAACTCAAGGCCCTCAGGTCACCTCCCTGTGCAGGCTTATGCAGAAGTAACTGCATGGCTGGAACTCTTGGAGGTCTGTTCTTCCTTTCCCCACCTAACCCTGGTCCTTTCAGCTCTTTCAGGACAAATGAAATAAGAAAAATAGTTTATTTTGTCTTGAGCCAAATGAACCCAAAGAAAATCCTTGGTGATGCCCCAGATGGTCTGTCAAATACCCCTGCTGCCAAATTCACTTCAAACTCTAAGAAAGCTGAGGGTAAGGGCTATGTGACCTGTTCCCTGGGGTGGAGCCGGGAGGGAAGCATGGGTCTTCTAAGCTCTGGCATCCCTCCAGACTCAGCTGAGGTTCCCCACCACGACTCCCCAGGGAGTAAGCCCAGAGGTGCTTCCCAGGTACAGCAGGGAAGATGGCGGCAGTCAGAAGCTGGAGAAGCATCTCCTTCCCACCTGCTTCTCCCACACCATGTTGACATCGTCAGCTCTGCAGGGCTTTGCAGCTACATCTCCTTGATCTGTTTTCCCATTGTGCCAACTGTCCTCTGACTAGGGGACACTTGCCAGTCTTGCCTGTATAGGGAACAGCAGAGGATAAGAAGGAGTAACTGGGAATGAGAAATACGGGGGTCGATGCATTAAAACACAACCCCACAGCATGAACGTCGCATTCATAGCTAACATCTGCAAACCATCAGCTAATTTCCAAATTGCATCTTGCATGGAAACCCATTTTCACTGAATGGAATCTTCCAGAGAGCAGACTGTCCTATTTCTTATCCATATTAAGCGAGATTATGAGTAGAAAACTTGCAACACAGTGCCTAGAATATGGTAAGGTTTGATAAATGTTAGTGTTGTTCACACAATTGCAGTTATTTTCCCGTGGCTGGTGCTGGCGACTGCAATATTTGAAATTCCCCTGGACAGTTCTGTGTGAGCCGTCTTTGAACTCTTCCTTCCCTGTGTGATAGGTGACTTGCCCTGGATTCTAAAATCTTTTGAAGTCAGCCTTTTTTTTTTTATCTTTGTCAAGGAAATGCACCCAAGATAACTGAAAACCATAGATAGAACTCATAGAGAATGCTTGATTTATCACTGGCAGAAATGAAAGAAGAAGAAGAAGGAAAAAAAAAAGAGGTTGAATTGAATTGTGATCGTAGTAAAACACTCGAAAGAAAATTGCAGTAATGAGCTAAAAATCAATTCTCGGTAGGTTACTTGGACAAAACCTTGAGGCAACACAGGGAGGCAAGCTTCTGCCTTTCAGACGCATTGCGAGGTGATGTTTTTGATTTATTTTGTCATTTAATTTCCCTTCCATCTCTTGGCCTCAAGCCACAGAGGCTTCAAGCCTCTTGGCTGGACAATCAGAATTTTCTTTCTTTGCCCATCATTTTCCTGTTGGCAGCATCTCCATCCTGAGAGCAGATGAAAATTTGCTTCCTCCAGTGGCTCCTTGCTGCTTCTGGGAAATCTCTGAAGGGGTGAAGGCGGCTTCTGTCAAAGGAGAGATCTAGGGAAAGTTGAGCTGGGTTTTGGAAATCACACTTGGGTGGTTTCTTCTTAATTGCGTATGCATGCTCGCGGTAACTGCAGGAAGGCAGCGCTTCAAAGTTGGGTCTCTTCAAAGATCTCGCAGTGCTGGAGGGTGTTCACAAGACTCGGGATCCCTGCTGGGATTCCTCTACTGAAAGGTCATACAACTAGAAAGCTTGTTTCCTTTCAAGATGCCACCCCTGGGAGAAGCTTTTATCACATTAGACTAGTTCCTACCGCTAAGGGGACACTGGGAGCACCAACTTGAAAGGACGCCTTCTCTTTTGCATACCATTTTGGGAAGGCTCCCCATTTTTTTTATTTCCCCAGGAGGTCCTCATTCTACCAATTTATGCCAATAACGCAGTCAAAATTTGCTGTTTGATATTCACCTATTCCTATGCCGGCTCTAAATTGGAATAATTAACAAGATCTGTGTTGTTCAAAAGAACAAATGCAAAGATTGAAGGGTAGTCTCTGCTTATTTGCAGTTTTATTTGCTACTGTTTCAGTTGCTTGAGGTCAACTGCAGTCTGAAAATATTAAATGGAAAATACCAGAAATGAGTAATTGGCAAGTTTTAACTTGTACACCGTTCCAGGCTGCATGATGAAATCTTGCACTATCCGGTTCCATCCTGCATAGGACATGAGTCATCCCTTTGTTGAGTGTGTCCCCATTGTGTGACCTACCCACTCATGAGTCACTCGGTGGCCATCTCAATTATCAAATCGACTATGGTGGCATTGCACAGAGTGCTAATATTTAAGTGACCCTTATTTTACTTACTAATGACCCTAAAGCACAAGAGCAGTGAGCTGGCAGTTCAGGTATGCCAAAGGGAAGTGGTAAAGGGCTTCCTATAAGTGCCAAGGTGAACATTCTCAATAAGGAAAGAAAAAAAGTCATATGCTAAAGTTTCTAAGGACTGTGGGATGAGAAAGAAAGAATAGATGGGGAGTTCTGGTATATTTGGGGTTTCAGATGTCCACTGAGGTCTTGGATTGCGGCTCACCTGGATAAAGAGGAAGTCCTATACAATGACTGAGTATGGTGCTTGATTTTGTGTTCCTGCCTTGCTGGTGCATTCTTGTTCCTGGCGACAGGAGAAGGCTTCCCCTCACTCCCCAGCATTCACTCATTCCCTCAAACACGTAAGAAATCCCACTCAACTCTTCCATGTGGGCAGTACTGGGCGAGGCTTTGGGGATGATCAGAAAGCACTAAGTCATTAAAAACTGTGTCTGAATAACAGAAGATGGAGAGACGGAGATCACCATTTCCCAAACTCTAAGCTTGTTTTCTTGAACTAGGTCCTTGTTGGTAGTATAATGTATTGCTTCTAATTACTACGGTGATAATGTCACATTTGTATGAATTATGTAGGCTTGTTTTCTTCCCCTAAGGCACGATCTGTTTTATCAATGTTTCTCATGTAAGGTAGTGTTCATCAAAATACTTGCTCTTGCTGGAGCAAGAAGTGGGCATCCGGAACTGCAGAAATCCAGGAGGAGCCTGATTTAACCCTTGCTTGAAGATGCTCCTTGCTCAGGGTTTGTCTCTGAGCATCCCATGGATAGAGATGTGGGCATGGTGCAGTGCAGCTTAACCACCTTTGATTTTGACAGCTGAGAAATGAGTGAGATCAGTGGAGGCATCAAGGACAAAGCAGGGTAACCAGGTGCCACTTCCATATCCCTAGCAAGCCTGAAGGTGACGGTGAGGACTGAGAGCTATGCCAAAGAGAGGGGCAACTGCCCACGTACTAGAAAGACACCAGATGGAAAGTCCAGACCTGAGTGCTAATTGGCATGCAATGATGAGAGTCCAGACCTGAGTGCTAACCTGCTGGCATGCAATGATGAGCGCAACTGCAGCTTCTTGCACCTCTTTGGACTTCGTGATAGATTGGTTTCTGAGTAAGGGGAAAGTGGCTTGTCAGTAATGACTGACAATCTTACGAAAAATCAAGAACAGAAACTCTGGTGTCTACGTCTGCGTTTGCAACCCAGCTACTAGTTATTTGGCTCACCTTGGGAAAACTATTTCACTCCTGTGTCTCGGTTTTCTCGTCTATAATATCTGAGGATTGAGGACCATCATAGTATTAACTACAGAAGGTGTGCATGTGTAAGTACTCAGATAATATGTGCAAGAGTTAGAACTGACACCCAAAACCCGGCATGAGCATTACCTATGTGCTGGATATTAGGATTGCCTGTCAATGATTTCCAACTCTGCCTTTGGAACAATGTCCAGGTGAATTTCCTGGCTACCCATGGTTGGGAGAGGTCATTTGACTATCTTAAGCCAATAAGTTGTGAGCAGATGTAAGGGACTCACTTCCAGGGAGAGCTCTGGAGAGCTCCCAGCTGAGCTCCCAGCCAAGGCTTGGTGAGCATGAGTGAAAACAACCCTTTCTTATCTTCTGCAATTGAGATTCAAGGAATTGTGTGTTACATTCTCCTTGATGGAACTCTAACTAGAGACAGAGAGAGGTCAAAATGAAACTTCATCCTAAGCATGTCAACATACAAGTTGACACGCTCTATTTCTAAATGACTTCATTGACATGTAATTCCCATACCATGCAATTCACCCACTTAAAATGCACAATTCAATTTTTAAAATATGTTCATGGATATATGTAACTATCACCATGGCCAACTTTAGGTAACTTTTATCACCTTGGAAAGAAACTCCCTACCCTTTAGCCTTTGCCACCCAATGCCCTAAAACCCAACCCAACACTCCACAACCAGTAATCTTCTTTCTGTCTCCATAGATTTTCACATTCTGGATTTTTTATATGGCTGAAATAATGTAATATGTGGTTGTTGATAGTTGACTTCTAAAGTCATTTAGCATGTTTTCAAGATTCTTCTACATTGTAGCATGTCAATATTACTTTTTGTGGCTGAATAATATTGTATGGGTAAATCATGTTTTGTTCATTCCTTGATTGATGGGATTTTGTGCTGTTTACACATTTTGGCTACTATGGGAAATGGTGACATTAATGTTCTTGGGAAAGCTTTTCCACAGGCAGATGTTTTCATTTACCTAAGAGTACACCTAGGAATGGAAATTCTCAGGCATATGGCAACTCTGTGTTTGATCAATAAGGACCTATTGGACTATCTTCCAAGGTGGCTGCATTGTTTTAGGTTCCCATGATTTTGCATGTATAAGGCAGTGAATGGAGTTCTGACTTCTCCATGTTCTCACCAACACTTATTATTATCATCTGACTTTTTGAGTCAAGCTATCCTAGTGGGTGTGAGGTGGCATCTCATTGTGGTTTGAATTTGCATCTCCTTGATGACTAATGACATCCAGCATCTTATCAGTCATGCATATCTTTCCTTTACCACTTTAAAAATTGGCTTTCTTTCTATTATTGTTGAGCTGTAATATTTCTTTATGTATTCCAAATGAGTCACTTTTTGATAACTGAAACTCTATGCCCATTAAACAATACCTTCTATATGTGTGTGTGTGTGTGTACACATGCATATAAATTTTGCTTAACCATTGAGCTTTTGATGAACTATAAGTTTGCTTTCACATTTGCCTAATGTGAATTTTAAAAATAAATCTGTTCAATTCCTGCTTTCAGTTCTTTGGGTTATATGTTCAGAAGAGGAATTACTAAATCATATGGTAATTCCATGTTTAACTTTTTAAGGAACAACCATACTATTTTCCATTGTGGATACATCACTTTACATTCCCACCAGTAATGCACAAAAGCTCCAATTTCTTCCCATCTATCAACACTTCTTGTTTTCTGTTTTTCTTTCTTTTGAGTGTGTTTTTATTGTAAGTCATAGTCTTCCTAACTGGTATGAAGTGGTAACTCACTCTGTCTTTGATAGCCTTTTTCTTAATGGTCAGTGATGCTGAGCCTCCTTTCATGTCATCATTACCCATTAATATATCTTTGGGGAAATGTCTATTCAAGTTCTTTCTCAATTTTTAAAATTAGCTCTTATTTTTTGAGTTGTAAAAGTTCTCTATATATTCTGAAATTAAGTTCTTATTAGACATATGATTTGCAAATGCATTCTTTCACTCTGTGGGTTTCGTTGGGCACTACTGAAGTGTCCTTTGAAGAACCAAGTTCTTATTTTCATGATGTCCTATTTATCTAGTTTTTTAAAAAGCATCATATCCAGAAATCACTGAAAAATCCACTGTCATGAAATTTTTCCTCAAGTTTTCTTCTATAATTTAATGGTTTTAGCTTTTTCATTTAGGTCTTTGATACATTTTGAGTTCATTTTTTAATATGGTACATATGCATGATATCCACATGCAATATCATCTTTTGCATGTGCGTATCATCTTCCCAACACCATTTCACCATGTAATCTTTGTATTTGTCTTTCACTCAGTATAAGTACTTTAGATTCACCATACTGTTTCATATTAATAGTTTCTTTCTTCCTTCCTTTTTTTGGTACTGGGAATTGAACTCAGGGGCACTTGGCCACTGAGCCACATCCCCAGCCCTCTTTTGTATTTTATTTAGAGACAGGGTCTCACTGAGTTGCTTAGCACCTCACTTTTGCTAAGACTGGCTTTGGACTTGCCATCCTCCTGCCTCAACCTTTCGAGTTCCTCAGATTACAGGTGTGCACCATGGTGCCCCACTATAGTTATTTCATGTTATTGCTAAGTTGTAGTCCATCTTATGAATATTGTTTGTTTATTCTTCTACTGATGGGCATTCATATTGTTTGCAGTTCTTGGATATTACTGGGAAGGGTGCTGTGGACATACACATCTGGTTTGTTACCTGTTGGGCAAATGCATAGGAATGGAACAACTGGATCATCTAGTAGTTGTATTTTTACTTTTTAAGATGGTGCCACACCATTTCCCAGGAAGGATGTTTGTTGTTTCATTCTTACCAGCACTGGGTACGAAATCCAACTGCTTTCTATCCACTTGATGTTACAAGACTTTTTAATTTTAGTTGCCCTGAAATGTGTGTATTGGTGTATCACTGCGGTTATAATTGGCACTTCTCTAATGACTAATGATGTTGAATGTAGTTTCGTATGCTTGTTTGGGCTCTGTATATTTTCTTTTATGAAGAATCTGTTCCTATTTGTTGCCCATATGTTAAGTCAGTTTGTTTTCTTATTTTGGAGTTTTAAAATTACTTACAGAATCCACCATCCATATCCATGGGTTTAGCATCTGAAGATTTCAACAAATCTTACATCAAATATATACTTTTAAAAATGCATCTTGGCCGGGCGTGGTGGCGCACGCCTATAATCCAAGCGACTTGGGAGGCTGAGTCAGGAGGATCGCGAGTTCAAAGCCAGCCTCAGCAACTTAGCGAGGCCCTAAGCAACTCAGTGAGACCCTGTCTCTAAAATACAAAATAGGGCTGGGGATGTGGCTCAGGGGCTGCGTGTCCCTGAGTTCAATCCCTGGTTCAAAAAAAAAAAATGCATCTGTACTGAGAATACATGGACATTTTGGGTCATTATTCCCTAAGCAATGCAGCATACCAACTGTGCATAGCATTTACATAGAATTAGGGATTTCAAGCAATTTAGAGATAATGACCTGTAATCTGAAATGCATCTTTAGGATGTGTCTGCTTTGTGTGGAAACATTATGCCATTCAATGCCAGGGACTTGGGCACCCTTGGATTTTGGTATCCCTGGGGTTTCCTGGAACCAATTCCCCAATGGATACCAAGGGATATCTATGTGTTTTGGATATCATTTATCAGGTATGTGCTTTCCAAATATTTCCACTCAGTCTGCAACTTATCATTTCATCACCTGAACGATGTCTTTTGAAAACACCGCTTAATTTTGATGATGTCACTTGATCAATTTTCCTTACAAATTTTTCTTTTGGTCTTGTATCAGAAATGTTTGCCTAATGCAGGGACGGGAAGACTTTCATGTTTTCTTCTAGAAGTCTTAGGTTTTGCATTTGATTCTATGATTTATTTGGGGTTCTTTGTGCATATGATATAAGGTGAACTTTTGTACATGGATATCAAGTGTTGAAGCATTTTTAGTTGAAAAAATTAATTCTCCACCAAACGGTATTGTTCTTCTGTTGAAGATGAATTGTCGGGATGTGCATGGGTGGATTTCTGAAGTCCTGTTCTTGTCCACTGATTATTGGTCTTGTTCATTCTCATACTATTACACTCAATTACTGTATTTTTTAATAAGTGTTTAGGTCAAGCAGAGGGATTTTTATTTTCCCAAGTTTTTTGGTCTATTCTTGGTCCGTTGCATATCTCTATGTGTTTTAGAACAATTCTGTCAATTTCAAAAGAAAAGTCTACTGAGAATTTTGATTGGATTTCCAATTTTTGAGAGAATGATATTATATCTTATACATGTATTATATATTTCCTATATTAAATTAGATTTGGTAGTCTTACTTATCTGTCTGCATGTATAGACACACTCATAGCTGTTTTATTGTGCTTCTCTGGTAATTCCTGTGTTTGTGGCAGCTCTGGCCCAGCTCTGATTTTTCTTCCCTTCCTCCTCATAGTCATTTTTCCTGCATGTTTTCATGTCTGGTAGTTTTTGATCAGATGCCAGACATTTTGATATTTTACCATACTCATGAAAAATCTTGAGCTTTACTTTGATATTCAGATGAGTTACTTGGAAATAGTTTGATGTTTTTTTTCTGGTTTTTTTTTGCTAAAGATTTGTTAGAAAAAAACAGAGCAGTATTTAAGAGTGCCTAGGCTTTCTGCTAAGGCAATACCTTTCTGAGCACTCACTCTGCCCCAAGTGCTGTGGATGCTGGGTTGGTCCAGTGTGGCTGGAGAGGACTGACTAGCCGGGTCTGGTGCTGTGTGATAGGTTTTCTTGTTCTGTCGGGGCATTGCCTCCTGGGTTTCTGTTAGTTTCCTCACATGCACGCATATATCATCCTCTACTGAGGAAGGGAGATCCTCTGGGATTCTCAGAATACTCTGTGTGCAGCCCTTTAACCCAAGGGACTCTGCTCCCTGTAGAGTTGATCTCCTCACACAGCTCCGTCTCTTCAACTCAGAGAGCCCACCAGGTCCCATCTCAGTTCCATCTTCCCTGTTGCCTGGAAACCCTCTCTGGTCAGTTGAGAATATTGGTTATAGGGCTCATCCTCTGTTTTCCTATCCTTCGGAGATCCCTGTGCTTCATTGCTTCACGTGCAGTGTCTGATCGGGGACAGCCAAGTGCGAGTGGAGGGAGCATGAGGTTAAGGGAATAATTCTGCACAATGGGCTCTCTGTGCTGATCCCCACAGGCTTTTCCGTTTTTGTGTTCTTAAATCATTTTGTTGCTCAGATATGGTGCCTCTTATTTTTATTTTTTTAGCCGTCAATTTTTATTAATGTACATTTTAATTGACACATAGCCATTGTCCATATTTATGGGACGCAGTATAGCATTTCAATACATGATCAGATGATCCCATGAGAATACTTGGCATATATGTCATCTCAAACAAACTGTTTCTTTGTGTTGGGAACATTCAAAATCCTCTCTACTAGCTATTTCAAAAAATTCAATTAATTGTTATCAATCATAGTTACCCTACTGTGCTATGAAACCTTAGAACTTATTCCTCCTATCCAGGTGCACCCCTGTAACTATTAACCATCCTCTCTCCATCCCTCCCTCCTCCAAATGGAACCGCTTAAAATTTGTGTCAACTCTTGATGCAGGGCATTGAGAAGCTCTCATTAGTTATAAAAACAAACAAACAAAAAACCCATATTCATGGTTGGCTATCTTAACGTGCTAAGTTTTCCACTTTCGCAAAAATGAATCTCCAAGTCAACTGCAGTTCTAACTCAAGATTCCAGCAGAACTTGGGGAAGAGAAAAGGCTTGTTTTAAATGTGTGTGTCAGAATGCCAAGTCTAGTTTGAATTGGCAAGTCAATTTTGAGATGAAGTGCAAGGAGGAGGAACATATCTCACCAGATATGAAGATGTACACCAAACTAATAGAAATAAAACAATGTGATGTGGCATAGAAATAGACAGCAAAATCAATGACCACACAGCAGAGAGCGCAGGAAGGGGATTGCAGAGATGGGGACCTCACACAGGAGAGGGCAGTGACATAAAGTGGTGGGATGTGACAGATTGGCAGTGGCGCTGGGAAGGGCTGTTCTCTCTATGGTGAGAGATGAAGCTGGATTCCCAACACTTACTAAGTACAAAGGTAAATCACAAATGGCTAAACCTGGGTATAAAACGTTAAAGGTAGGGGACTCTAGAACATCAGCCGAAGCCTCCCTTCTCCTTCCTGGGAGAAATCTGTATTATTACCTTTAAACAAAACCTGCTTAATATGCTTGCTTTGGCTGCTTCTCTAACGTTCAAACTTCAACATTTGGAGGAAGCAGAACTCATCACCAATAAATGGAGGTATCAGATTTGGAGGTCCCACGGAGATCTATGCTGAGTCACCCCCAGATGACTTTACAACCTGCTCTTCCCCAACCAGACTTCTACCTTGGACCACTCCATTGACCCAGTTTCTAAAAGGGAACTCCAAAGTGCTTTCCCCACACCGCCCCCTTCCAGCTTGAAGCAGCCAGAATGGTTGTCACCACTTTCCTTAATGCAGTAAGGAATTCCTAAAATTAGAGGGGGGAACGAAGTCGGAATTGAGGACAGGTGGTTAGTGTAGAATAAGAAATCTGGTCAAATCGAGGAATGGAGGCCATCAGAGTCTGGGGAGTTGGCGACACCCCTGGGAGATTGGAATGTCAGTGTCTCCAGAGCCCTTCTGATCACCAAGGTTACCTGCCTAGCTACTCCTCCCAAATAGCTGCAGGCAGGGAATTGCTAATTAATGCCCCCTGGGCCCTACCTGAATCTCTATTTGGCCCTTCCCCCTGCCATTTGCTTCTCACCTTTTTTGCTATGTCACCAGCAACTCCTGGGCCTAGTCAAGAAGGCAGGAAGGAGAGATAAGGGGAGAGAACAGAACAAAGAAGACTCTAATCTATAAAAGATGCAGGGTGGGCTCACTTCTCAGGGACTCTAGAACATCAACCATGGCCCCTTCTCCCTCCCAGGAGAAGTCTGTATTATTACCTTTAAATAAAGCCTGCTTAATATGCTTGCAAAAAAAAAAAAAGTTAAAGATAGTAGAACCAAATGCTCAAATACTTCTGGGATGGAAAGATCATCCCATTCAGTACCCTTAAACCTAAGCCTCAAGGTGAAAATGAATTAACAATTAAGGGGCTGGGCAGCAAAATGTATTTGTAATGGACAACACTGATGGGAGATGACTCTCAAGAGTATTCAAGGAACTCTTGGAAACCAATAGGGAAAAGGCAGAATATCTTAGAAAAGTGGATAAAGTTTATGACTTGGAAATTTGTGAATGGATAAGCTCACATGATAACAAGTATATGAAGATATGCACAAATTAAGATAGTACTCTACTCCATTCACATGGGCAAACATTAGAAATAAAAATATCTTTGCCCTAGCAATTACATTGCTAAACATTCGAGAGGAATTTGCTTACATGTCTTTGTGCTGATGTTTCATCAAGGAGTTATTTTGTCCCCTGGGAGACATTAGGGAATGTCTCAAGATATTTTTAGTTGTTGCAAATGGGGGTGTATGAGTTTCCTAAGACAACCCCAAACTTGGTATTTTAAAACCAAACTATTTCACTTATATTCGTCTGTTGATGGACACATGTGGGTTGATTCCATATTTTGGCTATTATGAATAATGAGGCAAAATAATAATGAAAAAAATAATTAAGACAACCTACAGAATGGGAGAGATTATTTACAAACCATATATCTGATAAAGGGCTAATACCAAGAATATAGGAGTAACTCACTCAAAAGCAAAACCCAAATAACCTTATTCAAAAATGGGCAAAGGACCCTGGACATTTTTTCCAGATGGCCACCAGGTATCTGAAAGGGTGCTCCCCATCCCTGATCATTAGAGAAACACAAATCAGAACCCCAATGGGATCCTCCCTGAGGCCTGCTAGGATGGTTCATCACACAGACAACAATCCAAGTACTGGCAATGGTGAGGGGAAAGGGGGCCCTGCGTGCTCTCAGCGGGGATGTGGATTGTGAAAATCAGAATGGCGATTCCTCAAAAAATAAAAATAGAATTATTCTATGACCCAACAAACCCACTTCTGTATATATATCCAAAGAAAATGAAATGTGTAGATACCCAGAGGGAATGGTGACCTACGCACCATTACAGTAATTCAGTATTCTTTATTATTATTACCATTAGAGCTTTGTAGTTATACATAGTAGCTGAGTTCATCCTGACAAACTCACATGACTTGCTTTTCCTTTAAAAAAAACTATTTCCAGCCCAGTTGGCTGACGTCAACAGGATGCTAACTTTCTCAGCAAACTTCCTGTTATCTGCAGAAGAAATTTAGGTCCTGAAATGCTGATAAGAACAGAAGTTGCCTTGAAGGGGGCGATATCTGTGATCCTTACACAGATCAGATTTCAGAACTCTGGGAGCTATGGATACTTCCCCCCAATCATAAAATCGGTAAGAATAGGTTCCAATCAGAACTGATGAGCACAGGCCAAAGAGACTTAAGAGACGCCATGGCAGTGGGGACTTGAAAGCTGATGTCATTCTGCTGTCAGTCAAAAATCAAGAATGGACCTGGGTGAGACTCTCTGGAAACTTCTCTGAGACCCCAATAAATCTGGAGGGCAGGAGAGGCATGCTGTCCCTCTTCTCTCTGAGAGGCCCCACTCTCCCTTGAGAGTGTCCCCTTTCCCCTTTCCCATCCCTTCTAATGAACTCATGCCTCTTGCTCTGAGCCACATATCTGAAATTTTTCTAACTTGATTGCAAGAATTGGGGCATAAAGGGTCTTCAGACTGCCTCCGTTTCAGAAGATCCCAGCCCTATAATGTCTTGAAAGCTATCAATTCCTATTTTTTGTCCAGTTCATCTGTTGTTCCAAAAGAGAAGCTCAATCCAATCCACCTTGCTTCACATTGGCTAGAAAAAGGCCTTGTCTTCAAACCATTTTTTTAAAATTAGCCCAAACCTGAATTGGTGACCAGTGGCAGAACAGAGAAACACTTGGACTCTCTTCCTAAACTAAAAGATTTGCCAAGAACAGTCAACATAATATTCCCTTAACACACAAAATGGCGGTATGATCTCCCACTCACCAAGACACTAAAATGCTTTTAACATTTAATACTGCCTTGGAAAAGAAACAGATTATCTAAAGGATGAAAAGCACAAAAACATCTCATTCATTCCCAAGCACTTCGATATCATGGAGGGAAAACTCTCCCCCATGCATGCCTGACCCCCCAATCTGGCCCTGGAGACCTCTGGAGAGGCCAGCACCCTTGAAGTCTTTGAGCAGTTTTGTTGATGGAAAATCACTAGCCTGCTCTACCCAGATGGCAGTGTTAGTTTGAGGACCATTGAATACCAGGACTTCCTCCAATTTATCACAATTAAGCACCTGTGCTAAATAAGTCGCACGGCTGCACTGTGGATTTAAAGCCATGAAATGGTAACCAGCATGATCCTTTTTTATTTAATGGGGTAAATGGTGTGAGGGCCCTCCAGATGTTGTTTAAAGATAATGTCTGGTACAGAGAGCAGCAAGAGTCTCAGCAGGCCCTGGAGAGGCTGGGGACTCCTCCTGCCTGTGTCCTCCCCGCCGTGTCTCTGAGTGGGTGGTGACCCTGTGTTTAAAGTTAAATATGGAGACGCTGCAGTCCTGCCTATTGTAGCCTTGTTTTCATATGGCAGCAAACCCACCATGTGCTGTTCTGGAGAAGGCATGGGATTTGCACGCTGTGTTGCATGAGCATTAACAATGAGGGTCCCACTTCAGAGGGGCCCAGATTCAAGTCCCAGCTCCATCATTACCAGTGCAGTTATCCTGGGCATGTTAGTGAACATCCTGCCCTCAGTGTCTGTCCACTAGGGAGAAAGGTGGATAGGGAGGAGGAAGGGGGAGGAGGAGGAGGAGGGTGAGGAGGAGGAGGAGAAGGAGAGGAAGGAGGAGGAGGGGAGGAGG
>JAJEJO010004224.1:780043-793393 GCA_020662805.1 Glaucomys volans
AAAAAAAAAAAAAAAAAAAAAAAAAAAAAAAAAAAAAAAGCTTCTTTTTGGGTGCAAAGGTGCACACCTATCACCCTGTCTACTCTGGAGGCTGAGACAGGAGGATTGCAAGTTTGAGGCCAGAGTGGGAATCTTAAGGCCACAGATGTAGCTCAGTACACAAGGTCCTGGATTTGACCTAGGAGATGAATCATAATTACAGTGTCATTAAGTTGAATGTAGCATTCTAAGAGAGGGCAAGTAATATCTCATTCATTGATCTTTTAACATCATTTTTCATGGTCATGGGTTCTGATTTATTTATTTCTATTTGTTTGCTCTTTTTGTGTCAATAATAGAGTAAGAATTGAAGATGTCGGGCTCATGATCAGTCCCGCCACTGATCAGCCTGTGAAGTGATCCCTCTGGAATCCAAGTGTTCAAATTTATAAAATAAGGGCAATGATACTTCTCTCTCTTTCATGCTCGAGAACTTCATCCTGCCTCTTTTCAAGTACCTCCAAAATTCGTAGTGTCTGCACATAATGAGTGAGAGCAAACTGTACTGCACGCTGGGAAAGCGTTAGGAGACGTGGAGAAGACCTTATGCTGACAGCAGTCTGGGACATGATGTGGCTGCGAATATCATTATCAAGGGCACGCAAGCTGTTGCCAAGCTTAGACACCCTCTAGGGAGGGGCAACCACCCAAGCAAATGAGCATGTTCAAAGGTCCATTGAGGAAAACCTGTCCATCCAGGTCACAGGTGTTTATATTCCTTCTGGAGCCAGATGGACCTAAAAAACAGCTGGGTGATCATAGGACCTGGGCAAAGAATCCCAAGGGTTAGTCTCCTTCTTGCTTCTCTTAGCAATCCAGGGCTGAGGTTCCTACCTGCCCAATCACCACAGCCAAGCCAGGTTCCCATATAGCATTGAATGGTGTTCTGAAGATTAATCAAAGAGATAAGGGGAGTCTTTTGAGGAACCTCCACAATGATTTCCATGGTGCCCAAGGATTTGAAATCAGGGCTGTAAAGAGATTCTATGGCGCCCACATCCACAGCAGGATTATGCAATAGCTCAAGTACAGCTTGGTGGTAAAGTGGGTGCTTAGCATGTGCAAGATGAGAGAGAGAGAGAGAGAGAGAGAGAGAGAGAGAGAATGAATGAATGAATGAATGAATGAATTCACCTCCACTTTGGCTTCACCTCCAATATGGCTGTCTGGTGCCCAAGCTTTGTATACCTAAGGTCCCTGATGAAGACGTCCTTCATGAAGGAATAGCTCTATGTCTCAACATCAGCACAGTGTAGACGCCGTGATCTCAGTAAGCACAATTTGCAGAAATCTTTATACAACATTTACATGAAAACAACCAAAAATGACCAAAGCTGAATTGCAAAGAGCTTTATAACTTATTGAGTATTAGAATAAGCAGAGATAAATTATTTTAATAAGGTAAACTCCGTACGTAACCAAAGTGCCACAAAGGATGACCATGCTGATCTTAAACGAAGACCAAGATTAAAATGAAACTACGTATAATCCAGAAAAAAAAAATACGGTCGTAGAAATGGAAGTGGTTACTGAGAAAGAACTGTATCCTCATTTCAGTTCAAAATTCAAAGCATAAGATAAATCCGTGCTTTTTGATGGGTCAGGAAAAGTTTTAGATTTGATAAGAAACACATCAAAATCAAACCAAAGTGGGAACAAATCTTGAAAAAAAGTTGAAGTCAAAGTGATGAAATAGAAAGATGTTGAAGGTTTTAGGTTTTGTAGGTTTTTTTTTTTTTTTAAACTGTGCTTACATAAGCAAAGCATTTGCTTCTATACTAGTTCATACTTTCTTTTTCTTGGAGAGGGAAACTCTTTTTAGAAAAGGAGAATTCTTCCTTTCCGT
The DNA here is from genome assembly GCA_020662805.1 of Glaucomys volans. Classification (NCBI taxonomy): domain Eukaryota; kingdom Metazoa; phylum Chordata; class Mammalia; order Rodentia; family Sciuridae; genus Glaucomys; species Glaucomys volans. The sequence goes on from JAJEJO010004224.1 coordinate 781,929, forward strand.
AGAAGATTGCAGGCAGACCTCTTCCATTTATGGGCAAGGAAGGTCAGCCCTCCCTTGGATGAGTCCCTAGACATGAATGAAATGATTTGTGACTAATTTATGTTCCTATAAGTTCATCATTCCTGTTAATTTATTGATGGACATTTGTTGCAAATTGCACCTGCTCAATTATTTTGCTTTAGTGTTAAACATTTAAATTTTTTAATGGAAAAGATGTGGCAAGGTCTATGTCGGGTTATTTTTATTGAAATTGTGTGAAGTCGAATCAGGATATAGTACAATTAAAGTGGAAAGACTTTCCACGGGGAAATGGCCGCACACCACTGCACAATTACTATAACCACAATCTCTCATTTGTTTTGGATTTAGCCAAACAGTTAAACAGAAATAATGTGGATGCTACAAACACACACGTGTGTGTGAGTGCATGCATGTGCACACACACCCATGCCATAGAATTAGACTAAAAAGTTAGACTAACTAACTTTTAAAGTTAGTTACTTAGTTAGTCTAACTTAAAATTAGTCTAACTATTTAGTCTAATTCTTAATTTTTAAGCTAACTCTTAATTTTTAATAAAAGAGGTAAAATTTGTAATAAAGTACGTATGGATCATAGAGCAGGAATTAACACTTATTAAGCAAAAAGAGAAATAATAAGTAGACATAAGAAGATAATTCTATTAACTTATCTAAGTTTATCACAGGAGAAACAGAGACACATATCAATTATGGAAATTTTTGTATATTTCTGACACACACAAAGACATCTACAGAGACACACGTATGTACATAATTTTTTGACACAAAGGGAGAGCATATGTGCTTTAACAAACCCATAAAAGTTGTCAAAATGTTCTTACAAGCGATCACAATCTCAGCACTTTGCAAATTGTATAAATAAAGTGTAGACTCTGATGATAGTGAAATATGTGTGTAATTTAACCATAAAATCACACGAAAAAAACCACATGAACATTTTAAAATACAGTTTATCTTAAGCAAACATGGGCTCAAAAGGATGTGAGGTAGAGATGGAGGTCTAAAGTGCAAGGAGAAGAATTTATGTTTCAAATTAGGAGGGACACTGCTTCCCAAGCACCTCTAAAGAAACAGAGACCATTCTGAGGTAAAGTTAAGGGAATGTATATTTGGTGTTTCGATGTTACATTGGATTAAAATGTTATTTTATATAATGTTTAAATTTAAATTCCAGATATGTTCCCTGTAGATGAATGGATAAAAAAACTGTGGTATATATACACAATGGAATATTACTCAGCCATAAAGAAGAATAACATTATAGCATTTGCAGATAAATGGATGGAATTGGAGATTATCATGCTAAGTGAAATAAGCCAATCCCAAAAAAATAAAGGCAGAATGTTTTCCCTGATAAGTGGATGATGATATAGAATCAGGTCAGGGGGGGAGGGGGGTAAGAGAAGAGTGGAGGGACTTTAGATTACAAAGAGGGAAATGAGAGGGGGAGGGGTGGGGCGATGAAAGATGGTGGAATGAGACAGACATTACCCTATGTACATATATGACTAACATGAATGGTGTGAATCTACATCATGCACAACCATAGAAATGAACATTTGTATCCCATTTGTGTACAATGAATCAAAATGAAGTCTGTAAAAATTTAAAATAAATAAATAAATTTTAAAAACAAATAAATAAATTACCTAAATCAAACAGTAAAAAAAAAAAGATTTTTAACATGGGTTTTTATTTTATTTTATTTCATTATAAATGGATGGAACTAGAGAACATCATGCAAAGTGAACTAAGCCTGACTCAGAAAGTGAAGGGTTGAATGCTTCCTCTCATACGTGGAAGCTGGAGCAAAATAGGGGACAGAGGGGTGGGGATGCCATATATAGAGGAGAAATCAGAGTAAAGGAAGGAGATTGAGGGGGCGAGGAGGGATGGGAAAAGGGAGGAAGGGTGGAAGGAAACCTAACTATCCTATGTACTCAAGTACCTCTCTAAAGCACTAATTGAAAAAAAAAACCTATAAATAAATAGAAGGAAGAGCAGTAGAGGAAAAGGAACTGGGGAAGGGGAGAGGGGAGGGAAGGGGAAGCCCTGGGGACTGGAGTGGAGCAGATTACCGTGCTTTACGACTGTTTCAAAATGAACCCCACCGTCATGTATTATTATACTGCTTGAATAAAAAGTTGAATTTCAGAGTGCCAAAAATGACCAAAATAACTTAAAAGCCAATGTATGAGCCATACACAAATGCAAAAAAGAAATATTTTTTCATGTTAAAAATGCACCTCTGAATTGACAGGAAAAGCAATTCCATAGTAAATAGACAAAAGTTATCAAACAGAAGATCATATGCAAGGAAATGTAAATAATGATTCAGTAAATACATTTAGGGAAAAGTGAGAACATTGTTTTGCTTATCCAGTTAGAAAAATCAAAGACTGATCGTTTCCTAGGCTGGTGAGGATGTGGAAATGGTCGTCCTTCTCCCTGGGTGATCTGTGAAGCCAATGGTCGACTTGGGGTCTTTCAAAGTCTGCATCTGAAGGAGGAGGGAGGAGAATATGTACAATTTTTACATCTAAAATGAGCACACATTAATTTGCAATTTCAAAGTCCAAGAATATAAATTTGATTTAAATCTTATATGATGTAAGTTGATACTACTTCATGCCTGATAAAAAGAAAGTGAGTGAAAAGAATGAATTAATCACTCATGACAGGGAAAGAGATCCATCCAAGTGTTTCATGGAAAAAAGAAGTAGGCAGAATATGATAGCATGTGCCCTTTGTATAAATACATGAAAAAGTATAAATATGTGTTTGCATATTATGTAAAATAATTTGAAGGTAACACGAAGTGTTTCAAGGTTTCTGGAGAATGATCTTGAAGTGAGTTAGTAGAGAGGGGAGGAAAATGGAATCATTTCCTTCTTACATTTTCTGCTTTTATTGTTTTATATTAAATACATATAAAATTTTATATAAGAGCTCTTTATTGTAGAAATCATGAACGAAGTCTGTATACCAGTGCTCTGTCACATAATGCAAAAAGAAAAACATTGAATCATTAAGGTGAAATGACAGGTGAATACCCCAAAGGACAAAAGCAGATGCCTTAGAAATGGCATAAGCCAGGTGTGGTGGTGCACACCTGTAACCCCAGCTGCTTGGGAGGCTGAGGCAGGAGGATCGCAAGTTCAAAGCCAGCCTCAGCAACTTAGTGAGACCCTGTCTCAAAGTAAAATATAAAAAAGGGCTGGGGGTGTGGCTCAGTTGTTAAGCAGCCCTGGGTACCAAACCAAAAAAAAGAAAAAAAGGCAACTATGAAAATAAACTTGCACAAAGAAGAGGAAGAAGAAAATCAAGCAGAGTGATGATGACTAATTCTATCATGATAATTACTAATAATTTATTAATAAGTCACTGGCAATGATTGTTTTGGTAGCAATAGTAGCGATGAGTGATCATTCTGGAAATGGGAATGATAAGAGACTAGAAATGAGAATGTTGATCGCTGACCATTTTCACTGATCATAAGTAATATACTGAATTATCTTAATTATCCCAAATGCCTACACAGGAAAAAAAAAACACAAAAATTTATGTGCACGTATGATTACAGGAATGGTGTGAATCTACATCCTATGCGACCATAGAAACGAAAAGTTGCACCCCATCAGTGAACAATGAATCAAAATGCAGTCCGTAAAAATTAAAAAATAAAATATAAAAAACTTAAACATATATATAGGGTATACATATTATATAAATAAGATATGTTACATATATATGAAAAAAGTGTGTAAAAACATTGTACAAAGCTGATCCTTTTTAAAAAATCTTTTTAACTCTCTCTGGGGAAGGAGGTGGTGCGGCTGGGCAAGGAGACCAGCAACCAGCCATCCACAGCCCGTGCATGGACGCATGTCAATCATGATGTCCTGATTCCATCACGCAGAAGCTCCTGAACTAAGATCTCAGCTAAAATCTGTCAAGTGAGGAGTGAGGACATTGGGATCTAGGCATCCCAGACCTGGGGCTTCCTTCTTCCCGTCCCCCCCTCCCTGTCCTGAGCCACCCCCTCCCCTCCCCTCCCCCTCCTCTCTTCCCCTCCCCTCCCCTCCACCTTACTTCTTTCTTTTAGATGTGGTTCTGCTGGAAGAATCTGGAGACAGCACACAGAGGCCCTAAAAGCAGGCAGGGAAAGGTGCCCAAGCGCTCCCTGATCCGCTGCCATTCCTCTAATCAATCTCCAGCTGGTGTGTCTCACCTGAGAGATGAAAGTGTCACATGGGTGAGCTGGATCTGGTGCCAGACCTGTGCGGGCACTCCAGCGGCTTGTGCTGCCCGATGCGCACGTGTGCGGTTTTATTGTAGAAGACACCAGTCGGCATACTGAGGAGGCAGAATTGCACCCCAGGCGTGGTGTGGACCAGGGAGGCCAAGAACCTGTGGCCCCTAGTGTCCTACCTTATATCAGATCTTCTCCCAGTGAGAGTGCAGAGGCTCGCTGGCCTCCCAAAGCAGCCTTCTTGCCACTGCTGAGGAGGAGCAAATGGCCCTGGTTTGTCCCTCACTGTGAGCGACATGCCTGTATCTGCTTCTGCCTTGCAATGACGTCATCCCCCAAACCCGGGGATGTGGTCTGCAAAGCTCAACTGCCCAGGAGCAGGAGATGGGCATGGATTCAAGAGTCCCTTCACTCTACTGTTCTCACATGACGTGAGACTCTTCTGGATTGCATTCGAGTTGTGAATTTTGCCCTGTTTTCCTTAAGCACAAATAACAGAGTTTTCCCATCTGATATGCTGGCTCCATCGTTCTTTCATTATCATTTCTCTGTCTCTCTACTCCCTTCTACAGTCATGAATTGTCAAACGCTCCCTCAGTCTTCCATCATGGAAAAATAGCCTCTGAAGTCTGCCTCTAGCTGTGTGTCATTGGGCAAATTGCTTAACCTTCCTGTGCCATCTGTAGAGAGGGCTTCTTTAGTCCAGTCCTTACAGGATTGTTGTCAGTGGATGGACCTCGTAGGTGAAGCCACAAGGCTCCTGGCACCTTGGCAGCTTTGACTGTAGGTAAGCCGTCGTGCACGCAGTCCCGAGGCTTCTGTTGCAGACATCGTCCTGCATGCTGGGGCCGCATCCGCAGACGAGGCAGGGATCTGCTTTTGTAGAATTTACACTTTATGGAGTTTAGTTTGGAAACACAGAACAAAGGAAGGAGCCATATGGCCTTTCAGATTGTGGATGTGACTGACAAGTTTTGTCCCCAGAGCCAGCTTCCGCTTCCTTCCCTTGGGTTTTGGAAGAGCCCCCTCTGGCCATCTCCTCCCTCCGTGCACATGTGTCTTTCCAGGACTCTCTGGGTGGAGGTGCCCAGATCCCCGGATCCTGTGCCCCAATGGCCCTGACCACTCTGGGGTGCCGGGGGGCTGCTTCCCATCCTGTGGGGCAGCTGCAGGTGACAGGAGCAGCCTAGATCTGAGGACCGGCCAAAGGGCTGTTGTGGGAAACGGAGATCTGAGACCCGTGTAAGATTGGGAGCAGTCCCCCTGCATACACAGGGAGGTGGGGGTCTACCAGTGGGAGGGTCAGAACCAGTGGGGGACAGCAGGAAGGCTCTTCCAGGTAGGCTCAAGTCTGATGGGGACCGTGCGGATGGTGTGGCATAAGGTAAAGTAGCAGGGTCAAGGAAGAGCCCAGAAGGGAGGCAGAGACTCTGTGAGCCCTGCGGGGTGGAAGGAGGCTGACCCTGGGGTTCAGCCAGGCTGCTGAGCAGGGAAGGAGCCTGCGATCAGCAGCACAGTGAGCTTGAGGAGCATGACAAGGTGTGAGCTCAGGAGGTGCCCAGAGACCAGACAAGTGCAAGTCCCAAGACTCTAAATGCACGGGACACCAGTGGGAATTTTGAGCAGGACACCAACGTGATCCCCTCCCCGTGGCCTGGACAGTGGATCTCACAGGCAGAGGCAAAATGGGAAGTTGGACTGTGGAGGACAGTTTTTGTCTGAGGGCTGTCTGCTTCAGAGTCTCCCTGGGGGTGATGGAGGGATGCAGGCTTCTAGGCCCTAAGAACCTCAGTCCCTAAATCAGGATTATGAGAAAAGAGAGCTGGGAATCCCAAAGTGATTTTTTTTTTAATTTTTATATTTTTGTACTAATTAGTTGTACGTGGCAGTAGAATGCGTTTGTACATGTTGGTAGATCATACATAAATGGAGCGTAATCTCTCATTTTTCTGGTTGCACATATTGCAGGATCACATGGTCATGCAGTCACACATGCACATGAGGTCATGATGTCTGTTTTGATTTTTATGCATCCTGAACTTTAGGACCCTGAGGTGCCTTCTTAACACTGATATAACTGTGTCCATATTCAGTTATAAAAGCGCCAAAAGCTTTTAAACTTTTTATTGAGTTATAGCATGATGTGGTTTTTTGCTTTTTAAGAGTTAGAAAAGGCACCCGGTACAGTGACACACTTCTGAAATTCCAGTGGCTCAGGAGGCTGAAGCAGGAGGATCTCGAGTTTAAAGCCAGCCTCAGCAACTTAGCGAGGCCCTAAGCAACTCAGTGAGACCCTGTCTCTAAATAAAATACAAAAAAGGGCTGGGGATGTGTCTCAATGGTCAAGTACCCCTGGGTTCAATCCCCAGTACCCCACCCCCCCAAAAAAAATAGAGTTAGAAAAGACTTTAAAATTTACTCACAGGTAGCCCGTTCTTTAATTGGAGTTTTTAAAACCTTCCCTATGGAAAGGCAGGAAGAGAGGAGAGTAATAAAGGAGTTTTCATTTGCTTTTAATCTTTCAAAAATATCCAAGTGAAGTCTTATATTAGAAAACAAAAATACTTTGTAGGCGGACCAAAACTTTGCATTGTTTTTTGGTTTTGTTTTTTTTCTTTTTGTTTTTTTGTTTTGTTCTTTGTTTTTGCCAGGATTCTATGCATGCTGTGTGCTAGAGTTGGTCATTTCCTATTTGCAGGTCCTTGTTTAAAACGTGGAAAACCAGGATGGGGGTTCAGTTCCAGGCATTCGCCTGGTGTGCGTGAGGCCCTGGATTTCTTCCCAGCGACTACCAACAATGACAGCTAAAATGTTGAAAATCATAAATATTGGCCATGATTCATAGAGTGGGCTGACATTAACTTTAGATGTGTGGGTTTGAATTTTAGTGGTGCTTCTTCCTGTATCTTACTTCCTAAAGCCTCACTGTTTTTTTGGTAAAATGGGATTATAAGCAAATTGTATTTTATATTGTGTGCATTAAGCAAATATGTAACAACAAATCCCATCATTATGTGTGACTATAATGCACCAATAAAAAAATGTGGAAAGAGGAAAAAATGGGATTATAATAAGCCCCATTCTCATAAGGTTGTTTTGAGGATTAAATGAAATTACTTAAAAGGCTTAGAAAGTGCACATTAATGTGCTTAATAATGAAAACCCAGTACTATTGCAATTTTGTAAAGGCTTTTTTCTTGGTGGGCAAAATTCTTTCATGCTGTGGAATTTCATTGCAGGAAAGAGGATAGTATTCCCCATTTACATCAGGAAAATGGAAGTCCAGAGAGTTTGCGGGGCATACCAGGTTGACATCTTAACATAGGGGTGTGATGGGCTGGAATCTGGGTTCCCTGACTCTTCTTCCTCAAGAGATACTGCTGTCGTAGAGTCAAGAGTTCTTCTTGACACACCTTGGGGAAAACTCTCAATTCAGCACCAATTTCCATGTCTTTCCTTAGATCAGTTCTTCAACTTTATATAACCAATGACACACTCGGAATTTAACTTTCTCCATAAGTGTGATAAATGATCCAGAACCTACTAGGCTATTGGGAACTAAATTTGTAGTCAAGTAATGACAAGGAGGACCATTAACTTTCTTTGGTTACCTCTTCCTCTTACTCTGCGTGATTTGGCTGGTTAGCTGTGTGGGAGTGATATGAGCTCTTCCCTAAGAAGAGTCCAGCTAAGATTTTTCCCTACCTGTGCTCTTTGGATTTTCTGCGAAAGCATTCTTCCTAGATCTGTGTTCTGAACCTGCGGAGGCTTTGACTGTCTGCAAAGTGATAGGCTTCAGAAGGTCCCCGAGGACTCTGGAAAACTCCTCACTGTTCAGACTTTTCTGAGAGAGTCTCAGAGTGAGGCACACACAGTTACATAACAAGGAACTCTCTGGATGTCCCAGAGACTCCAGCAACTTGACAGATGTCACGTAGCTTCAAATTGCAAGAGGCCACTAAGTAGGGCTTGTACTTTGCATGCTTAGGCTACGCTAGTGACAATGTTCTGAGCTCCTGCTTTCACTCTTTCATGAATCACTGTGACCTATCTGAATAATTCATCCACGATGCCCCGAGGGTAACCAGAGAGCTTTCCTCCCCAGGGTGTCTTGGTAAAGCTGCTGACATCATTGCAATAGTGTTTTGGGAAGGACACCTCCAGGGACAGTGAAGGGAGCCATCATCTGCAGATCATCTCTTGAAAACACCTGTCAGCTTGTGGGGACCAGCCTCCTGTGTACATTCAGGTGGGGGGACTCTAAACCCCTGAGCTAATGTAGATTAAAATGCTTTCAGGGCGTATTTTAAGGAAACTGAAAATATGACCTAACATTGTCTTATAATTTTCCTTGGATTAATGGGGAAAAAATAAGAAGTTGAAAATCCCCTGCCTTCAGTCTTCTTTGGGGTCTGGCATTCCTCCGTGAAGTCCAGAAAAGAATATGTCTTGAAATGAGATGCATCTAATGGTGCAGGGATTTCCCCACCACAGTGGCACAGTGGGTCACACAGGGTTCATAGACCAGGTCATCCAGACAATAGCCAATGGCATGCTTTTGGATCCAGGTAAAACCATGGCTAATAGATTTTGAGCCAGTAGCTTCATTGATAATCATTGGTCATAATCACCCCATTTTACAGATGACTTAATAGAGCTAGAGTAAGTGGAGTAATTTACTCAGAATCGCCATGTAAGTGAAGATGGATGCTTAGAGTTGGACGTGGGTCTGTCTGACCAGAGCACTTTCCCACTGCACAATAAGCCAAAGAAGAAGGCTCCCAAGAAGACAGTTTTATGGTTTAGATGTGAGGGGTTCCCCCAAAAGCTTCCATATGAGAAAATGCTAGAAAGTTTAGAGGTGAAATGATTGGGTTACGAGATCCTTAACCTAATGTGTGCATCAATCCTCTGATAGGAATTAACTGGGTGGTAACTGTAGGTAGGTAGGGTATGGCAGGGGGAGGTAGGTCACTGGAGGCATGCCTTTGGGGTATATATTTTGTCTCCTGTTGGCAGTGTCTCTCTCTCTCTGCCTCCTGGGGCCATTGTTCCCTGGTTTTCCTCTGCCATATTCTCCTGCTTTACTCACCTTGAGTCCAGTGCAATGGAGTTGGCCATCAATGTGCTGAGACCTCTGAAACCATGAGCACCAAATAAACTTTTCCTCCTTAAAATTGTTCTTGCCAGGTATTTTTGCCACAGCAGGGAAAAGGTGACTAAAACACACGAGATAGACAGTTCTTGTCTTGCTGTTCTCAGGGGCAGGAAGGATTATATAAATTCTAGAATTTGCTCTACCACTGAAGAGTAATCTCTTGGCCAAGTCACTAAAGCTTCTGAGCTTCCTTGTATTGATTATGGAGTGAGTCTGCTGGGTTCTCTGTAAACATTGAATCAGAGTGCACTGGAAACAGAAGCACCATGCAGATGTGAGGTCCTGTGACTTGGGTAAAACTTAGGGAGACCTTGCCTCAGACCATTGAATCCACTTACCATGGAAAGAAGGTTTGGCTTCAAGATACATATGATAAACTCCCCTGGAATGACTACACCTTGAGGAGGGTCCCTTAGAGGGACTGACACTCCCAAAGAAACAGTGTCTGGGCTGGGTCACTGGGAGGGTCCCCAAAAGGCAAATCTCCCAGCCTTGTTGTGCCTTAACTGCATGGTCAGCCCTGTGCACTAGGGAGAAGCCTTCTTTGAGAAGGAGAGAATAAGTCTTACTGGCCAACAAAAGCCTCAGAGACAGGAGGAGGTTAATCAGTTCCCCCTTCAGAGCAGATGTGAGTAGGAGAGGGCTCGGATTTCTCACCAGCAACCAGGATGGAGAGAAGTTCATGTGGTTTGTTAAATTCTGCCCCATTCCTGTGCCTCCTGCCATTGTTGGGTCCTTTTTGTTTTGCTTTAGGAATTCTTAGCAAATATGTTAAACCGAAAAAACCTGCCATTAGTAAGAAATTGTAAGTACAGTATTTATCTGCCAGTACTGGGGACTGGGTTGTGTAGATGACTTGGAATTGATATGCTTGGTTTTGTTAAAAGTTTGAGCAAGAGCCAGGCAGAATCCCTCATGATTAATATCTGTTTGTGGATCCAGTCTGAGAAACAAGTGGGTTGTGATGCAAGGAATCAGAAGATAAAATTACCACCATGACCACCATCATCACCACCACCATCATCACAATCATTCTCATCACCACCACCACCATTATCACCATCATGGCCATCATCATCACCCACCACCACCACCACCACCACCACCATCACCATCATCACCATCATCATCAATACAACAACCACCCCACCATTATCACCATCAGCACCACCACCACCATCATCATCACCACCACTACCACCACCATCATCATCACCCACCACCACCACCATCACCATCATCACCACCACCATCATCACAATCATTCTCATCACCACCACCACCATCATCTCCACCATCATCATCACCAGTACCATCACCATCATCACCATCATTCTCATCACCACCACCTCCATCATCTCCACCATCATCATCACCAGTACCATCACCACCATCACCATCATTCTCACCACCACCACCTCTACCATCATCATCACCAGCACCATATCCCAAACCCTTAGAGCAGCTGAATGTTTGACATAAGCCATCCACCACAATGAGTGCTAAAGACAAATTATTTTACTTACTATTTACAACAACCCCATATTCTGCATAAGGTGTCTTTGACAAAGGAAGTGGAGTAACTCATCCAAAATCATACAGTCAGTCTCTGTGTCAAATTGAGACCTACTTCTTTTCTAGGCCTTAAAGCAAAGCTTCTGTCTTGTCCTGAAAATGCACAGGGGTGTTTATATGGACGCATGATAGTTAAACGAGAAAAGCAAGCAGGTTAGCTCAAGGCTATGGAATGTGGGGCTTGAATTACAAAAGATCTATGCACAGAGGAAAGAGCAGGAGGCACAAGCAGAACGTGGTGTCCACTGCATAATGTCATTTTTCTTCTTTTCCAAACTGAACACATTTATCTTTAGAAATCAGAAGGTATGGTTTGTTTGCAAAGAGGTGGTGTGATATGAAAATGTTTTTAAAAGAAGCAGGAGAAACACATTACTTGACAACAAAATGTTGACAACAGGATCCTTCCTTGAAATCATGGAAATCAATATTACAAATT
>JAJEJO010004225.1:0-10716 GCA_020662805.1 Glaucomys volans
TTTCATTCTGTAGTAAGACATCACCATTGTAGTGTGCACACATTTTCAGTCAGTTTTGTACAGTGATCATAATTTGGCACAGGTTCGGGGCTCAGACCTGCTGGATATTCTGAGGTATGAAAAACAAAACTGAGGCCTGGACCCTTGGCACAGGGTTTGCTGGGGCCCAGAAGCTCCATGAGGACTTGAGAAATCATTTAGGAGAGTCAGTCTTGTGAGGGGGTGAGCACCCTATTGTTGGATGTGAAAGAGCCTCATTATTGCTGTGAATTATAAAAGGAATATAAAAGTGCTTAACATTAAGAAGATCAAATGTATGTATGTGTAGAAAAGAAATAAAATCCATTGGCCACCCTGACACCCATAAATGGCCAGTGTCTATGAAGGGACTCGAGGTTTGAAGTCTTGATTGGTGAGGCAGTTTTATTTTGTCTGCCCCCAAACTGACTGTGTCCTCTTCTTTGTGTATAGAACACGGCGAGTTCCTGGCCCTGGACCTTGGAGGGACCAACTTCCGTGTGCTCCGGGTGAGAGTCACAGACAATGGGCTCCAGAAGGTTGAGATGGAGAACCAGATCTACGCCATCCCTGAGGACATCATGCGAGGCAGTGGCACCCAGGTACGGCCTCTCTCTCAGGGTCTATGAATGCCTTCCTTGGGATGGAAGAAGGGTCACCTCTCCCACTGCTGTCAGATTGGAGAGACAATCATGAAGACATTCCTGTACAGTAGCACAGCTGTAGGGACCCTGTCCACCAGAGCCTGGCTCTTCCTGCCACATTCTATATGCAGCGAGTGCTCAATAATAAAAGGAATGAGTGGAGGAGAAATGTAGTAGATGCTCTTCAACATTGTCACATCTTGGGTCCAAGGCCTGGGAGAGGTGTTGAGCCCTCAGAATTCTGTTCCCTGTTCCTTCTACCAAACCAGGTCACTCTTGGGAAAGGAATTCCTGATTTTTTTTTTTTTTTAATTAAAAAAATTTTTTTTCATACGTGTATATAGGGTAATAATGTCTGTCTCATTCCACTGTCCTTCCCATCCCCACTACCCCACCCATCCCCTTAATTCCCTTTGCATAATCCAAAGTTCCTTCATTCTTCCCTACCCACCCCCGACTATGGATCATCATCTGCTTATCAGAGAAAACATTTGGCCTTTGATTTTGTTGGATTGGATTATTTCACTTAGCATGATAAGGAATTCCTGATTATGAACAGAGCAATTGAGGAAGATTTTTTAGGTCCTTTATTTGTCTTTGGGGGTATCCTTGAGGGTAAACTTGTTTTCCTTGTTTGAATGCTGGGGTTGGAGAAGGAGCCTGGGCCACTTGGATTGTGGGCATTTTATCTCTGAGGGTGTCACATGCTCCAGTATAAAGTCAGGAAGACACAGAGGGATGAGTCTCTTCCACTGCCTCCCCCATGCCTATGCCATGCTGATGTTTTGAGGAGGTTGGACCCTGTGTTCAAGCAATCTGTGGGATTTTGGGCAAGTGATGGTACCTGGCAGAGCCTCAGTTTATTCATCTGTAAAGATGGATGAGTATGGACACTGGTGGTGATTAGAGGAGAGGGTGCACATTAAGTATTTCACACAACCTGGCCCATAAACTGGTATTCTTACTATTTTCCATGGGAGCTTTTGTCTGTCCTTCTAATTGATTCTTTGTACTCTGTTCTGGGACTCTGTGGCCAGCAGTTGCATAGTTCCCCATCATGGGGGATGTGATTATCCTTTCTTCCTATTGCCTACATCACCCATTTCGAGCCTCATCGCTCAGATTATTTGCTTGATCAAGCAAATAAAACAAAACCAAAAAGGGCACCTGAAATTTGACTGTGACTGTGGAAAAGATTTGCAGTTTGTTAAAGATGTGTTAGGTGGATTTTTATGTCATCGGACACATCTTTGTAGCCTGTTGCTGACCCCTCAACACCTTGAGGGGCATAAGGACCTGACAGTCCTTGTAGTGTCCTCTCCAGAACCTGGCCAAGGGTGTGGGACTCCAGCAGACAATACGGAGTATAGCTAATCCAGAAAGAGAATCCTTTTAAACATTCATGATCTGAGTGAAATTTTCCTTGATAAGCTTACTGGAAGTCTCTTAAACTATCTCATTTCTATTCTTCATATAATACATAGGCAAAATGTTTTAGTCCAAATTAATGAGCAAAAACCAAACACTATGAGACCTACATGGAAGAAACAGAGAACCACTGGGATGTTAGGAAGTCTTGGAGTAAATGAGAAAAAAAGTTATATAAAAATGGAACAGAAATAAAACTAGGAGAAATATGGGTGTTGATTTTGCCCTCAGTGAGAGCAATCATACTATATACCTAAAAGCGACAGAAAATATTTGGAAAAAAGACTGAAAGGAAATCCAGAGGGGCTTTTTTAGTGGTATAAATTAGTGGTGTTGTTTTTTTCTCTACATTCCCCCTTTTGGGGTGTTATGTATAAATACTTTAAATAAAGGAAAATAAATGGATTTTTAAATTGCAAAATTAGTTAAAACCAAGACAAAAATACCAAACCCCAAACTTGCAGAGGTTTCTTGAGGAATTGTGAATCTAGGCAGTGTGCATCCCTGGGTAAGATCTGTCTTCTGGCACATCACTTCCATTTCAAAGCAGTGGGTTACAAACCTGAATAGCAGCCACTTACGAATTTTAAAGTGGATCTTGTGGGAAGGCGGGTGAGTGGATCCTTAGACCAATAAGGAAAAGGAAACCTTTCAAACTCCACACAGGGATGCCCTTTGAGCCTTTTTATAGCAGGAAGGTGTTCGCCCTTTCTCCTAGCATCTTCTCTGTAGGTCTTCAGCTAACAGTAAAGGGCATAGGCTTCCAGTTCAAGGAAGCACATGGTCTTCTCTTCCCCACTTCAATAAAAGGTGTAAGTTCTTTGAACCCAGCACTGGTCAAGGGAACCTTTTTTTTTTGTTTTTTTTTTGAACCAGGGATTGAACTCAGGGACACTTGGCCACTGAGCCACATCCCCAGTCCTATTTTGTTTTTTATTTAGAGACAGGGTCTCACTGAGCTGCTTAGGGCCTCGCTAAGTTGCTGAGGCTGGCTTTGAACTCGCGATCCTCCTGACTCAGCCTCCCAAGTCGCTTGGATTACAGGCGTGTGCCCAGCTCAAGGGAACCTTTTGCAGGGGTAGAGCTGCTCTCTATCTGCCCTGTGTGATTCTGTAGCCATCAGCCCCCTGAGGCATTGAGCACTTAGGAAGTGGGGCTACTGTGATGGGAGAGCTGAATTTTTATTTTTATTTTATTTTTTTATTTTTTTTGCCGTGCTGGGGATTGAACCCAGGACCTTGTGCTTGTGAGGCAAACACTCTACCAACTGAGCTATATCCCCAGCCCTTTATTTTTAAAATTTTCAATGCATTGAAATAGCCCCAGATGGCCTGTGGTTACTTTCTGGGGCAGGACAGTAGTTTTCTTCACTGAGTTTCTCCTCTGCCTCCCCCTGCTGGGAAAGCAGCTGGGGAGGGTGCAGTGGTCAGGGCTGGTGAGGAGACAGTGTCTTGCTGCTTCTCCTTTCTAAAAGCTCCTCATCTCTAAAGATGGCTTTATCTCTTTGAACAGCTGCTGCAACTTCCTTTTCTGGGGGAGAAAACTGTTTGTGCTAAAGTGTGTCAGGAAGATAGTGCTGGGAATTTCTGTACTATATTCCATATTTTCTCTCCCATCAACTTCCCCAATAGAAGAGCAGAACTTGCCCAATATATCTCTAGAAATCCTATTTGCATATTAAAATACTTGACCTCTGTTCAAGGAAGTTGGCCCATGTGCACTACGATCCCCTTGATGAGAGAGCCTAGTCCTGGCTTGGCAATTGTCCTTGAGAATATTTTGGTTTAGAGGTGGAAGGTTCAGCATCAGCTGTGGTTGACTTCACAGGGGATCAGACAGAGGGACAGAATCCACCTGGGGAGCCCAGGTAGAACTGGGCCCCTCCCACAACTGGGCTGGCCTTGACTTCCAGGTCCTGCTGACCATACCCCAAGCACCAGGGGGGCCAATCAGGACTGTGAATCTATTTCCTTCAACCTCTCAGTTTCTAAGTAATGCAAATAACTTTCTGTGGTTTAAATCACTGCATCAGGATCACCTGGAAGGCTTATTTAACAGATTGCTAGGCCTCTCCCCCAGAGTTTCTGCTATGATAGGTCTTGGATGGAGGGTGACTGGATTTTGCATTTGTTACATGTTCCCAGGTGATGATCCAGGACAGCACTTTGGAAATCTTTAGTGGAATCTTCTTTGTTTCTCTCTGGGAAGGATAAGATTGTTGTTCTCTTCCACTGCCCCCACTTCCCTTAGCTTTCCAATTTTGCCACCTGGTTAACCTTGCACTTGGAATCTGTTCAGCCTCATTGGCTTCTCTTTATATTTTGTACTAAATCTCCCTGGCCTCAGCCTCTCAGCATCTGGAGGGTCACCAACTTCTTTTTGAGGATGCTGAGTGACCAAGAAGGAAGTCAGGGGGCTTCCTTGGGACTGATTGAAAGCCTGGCTCATTGTGAATGCAGCTTTCTCTAGGGCTTAGGAGCTATGGGTCCTGCTCAGCATGGTCACGGTTGTGAGACTGCCCATCCACAAAACCCTATTCATTCATCATTGCTCTTCAGAGAGAACTGAATCTTCCGTTTTGAAATTAGAAAACAAAGGTAACTTCTTTGAATTGCCCCCAGGCGATTAGTTTTCCAGAATGGAGGAAAAATAGAAAAATGTTACTTATTTTTGCTAAGTTGGTTCATAGAATGCCAACACAGAATGTCCCACCCCTCCCCCAGTCACAAGAAACAGGGATGCTGAAGTACTTCTTGGCGGTGAGGTGAACTTTCTTTTCTAGTAAGATAATTGGCTGGGCATCTGTGTCAGGGGATCTGACAGGGCCACCAAAGGATGTACTGTTTGTAGGGCATGTGTGGGCTTTCTGATAACTTTGGCTATGATTCCCCCTTCCTCTCAGGGTTGTTTTGACAGATGTTTGGATAAATGGTTTACGTGGAAGACAACATTTAATGAGCACTAACTAGTGTTGAGCCCTTATATGTACTGACACATTTAATCATTTTGGGAACGTTTGTGGGCAGGTCCAGTTATCATTCCCATGAGCAAATGAAGACTCAGAGGGTAGGATAAGGATCTGGTGCAAATTCAACTAGTTCCTTTGTGAGCCAAAAGTCTTAATTTCTATGCCATTCTGCCCCCCTGCTCATTCTCCTGTGTCTTGTGTCCTTAGCTATTTGACCACATTGCCGAATGCCTGGCCAACTTCATGGATAAGCTCCAAATCAAAGACAAGAAGCTCCCGTTGGGCTTTACCTTCTCATTCCCCTGCCACCAGACTAAACTAGATGAGGTAAGATGGGTTCTTCAGAAAACTTGCATTGCTTCACTCCTGAGGCCTGGAGGACAGCGAAGGAACTCCCTGGTGGCCACCTGCCGTTGTGGTATTGGCAGTAGCATTGAGGGATTTTACAGCTGAGGATTCAGTATTGAGAGTTCTGGCCTCCTGGGTGACTCTGTGTGTGTGTGTGTGTGTGTGTGTGTGTGTGTGTGTGTGTGTGTGTATGGATGTGTGTAGGCGTGGGGATTAATGAAAATGTATCAGAAGGGATGCTCTTTGTTACTCTCCCACACATATTGCACAGTATCCTGATCTCACTCACGGTGACAGGAATGAGAAGCTAGGAACTCTTCTGATCCTAAGTGTTTTGATAAAGAACCTTGGAAGAAAGATGTCTGGAGAGTTAAATGATTTGAGGATACACATATCTTATTTTGGCAGCTCTATAGCCTGCTTCTTCAACTTCTTAGGGGCAATGAATCATGAAGGAATCATTCATTTGATCTCTTTTCCTGGACTTGGGAGGAGCCCAAGTTTCCTTTTCCTAGGCTAGTCAGGAAACAGTCTACAAATTCAATTACGACTCTAGCTGAGTGTCAGGGGGGGTCTATTAATGATGCTGTTGGCAGAGTGTGATCTGTTTTAGTTGTAGAAAATCAGTATTCATTCCTTGGTTGTTTCGTAGAGTTTCCTGGTCTCGTGGACCAAGGGGTTCAAGTCCAGTGGAGTGGAAGGCAGAGATGTGGTGGCTTTGATCCGGAAGGCCATCCAGCGGAGAGGGGTGAGTGTGGAAAGGTGGGACCTTGGGGTCTGCAGGCTCTTTGGTGTTCACTCTGAAGTTTGTCCTCAAGCTCAGCCTGAGAGGCTTTTGCAGAGCTCAAGAAGAGGTTTTCTTCTTCTCTGCTCTTACACAGTAATTTTATATATGATCAGATGCCTTTGGGGTTTTGACATTAGCATGGTGGAAAGTAATTTTATTCTTGGTGCAAGAAAAACCCTTCAATCCTTAACCTGAAGAAGACTTCAATATCATTTCAAGTAAGGAAGTTGGCATGATGTCAACATGACAGTAGAATGAGGCAGAGAGAGGACAAGATAAAGTTCTGTCATGGGAAGAGTAGTGGGATGGAGGGAGAGAGAAAGAAGGAGGAAGAAGAGGGGACATGAAAGGGAGAAGAAAGAGAAGTAGAAGACAACATGATGGACAGTAATGACTACTCACTAGACCACAGGGCTGGTGTCAGGAATATGGTCCTCCACAATGAGAGCAAGCAGGGTGGAAGTGAGTTCCCTGCTGTTCACTTGGTCTGGACCTAGCTTTCCAGCTCTAACCTTCCTTGGCTCTGAGTTGGGTTAGTAAGGGGGAAGCTCCATTGCACTTGAGTGGTGTGTCTTTCTGCTCTTTCTCCATCTGCACATCCTGTATCCATCCCATCTGTGATGGTGAAGGTGAGAGCCCTCCATTTCATCTCTACAGGACTTTGATATTGACATTGTGGCTGTGGTGAATGACACGGTTGGGACCATGATGACCTGTGGTTATGATGACCAGAACTGTGAGATTGGTCTCATTGTGGGTGAGTGAGCTCTGGGTGTGAGAGTCACGTGTGCAGATGGGGGTTAGGGCTGTAAAGGAGGGGGGATCTCTAGCCTGGGTGATATTTGAAGATAATGGTCCAGTCACTTCAGAGGGCCAAGCCAGGGCTTGTGGAGCAGGGGGTGGTAGAGTTCTGGGCCACATATTTGGTTGCCCCAGGAGTCAGCAGGGAGGGGTCCCAACACCCCATCAGGCTCAGAAAGCAGTGTGAGAGGGAGATGGGGTAGGGGAGGGATGTGTAGGGAGGTGCTGAGCAGTTCCTTGCTTTGGTCAGGCACTGGCAGCAATGCCTGCTACATGGAGGAAATGCGCCACATCGACATGGTGGAGGGTGACGAGGGGCGGATGTGTATCAACATGGAGTGGGGGGCCTTTGGGGACGATGGCGCGCTCAATGACATCCGCACGGAGTTTGACCGAGAGATCGACATGGGCTCGCTGAACCCTGGGAAGCAACTGTGAGTGGGCCTTTGGGTGGCAGGGTTGGGTGGGGTGTGTTGGGAACTGAGACTGGGCTGCTCAGGGATGGGGGGATTGTTTTCAGGTTGTCTTTATAGTCTTACTTTGCCCCCCAAAGTTTGCCAAGGCACCCACTGATCATGAAAATGTTCAGGAATATAAATTGCTGAGAGGGTTTTAAAATCAAAGCAGTGATCAACCGGCTCATCCTTCAGCACGTTCACTCTGGAAGTTCATATTCTAGTTTCTGAAAGCCCCTTAGTAGCTCTCATCCCCTACATCCCCCAAAGGACCAGGCTATGTCAGATAACTGCTCACTGCCAGCCCACAGAGTCCCAGGTTCTCCTGCCCCAGCTGCAGACTGACTAAGGCCTATGGAAAAGCCAGCTAAGAAGCTTTTTTGGCCTCCACCCTAGGCCCGTGGCCCAACCATGGTCCTGAAGTGGATCCAATAAAGGGCCCCAGCATTTTGCGACTTGAATGCTGTACACTCCAGCCAGGCCAGACTTGGTTTTATGTTACCTTCGACTCTTACACAACCTCATTTCATTCTCACATTTGCCAAATGTCCCTGCTGAAGATCTTGAAACAGGATTGCTGCAAGCCCTAAATGTAGTTGCAAAACATTTTGAGCAATGCAGCACCTCTCTGGTCTTCTTGGTGCTGGGAGTGTTTGGGGAAGGCTTTTAGCACAGATCTCTACTTGGGAAGGAAAACTAGCTTTTCTTTTCTTTTTTTTTTTTTTAACTAGGTCAGTGGGGGGCAGCCTTTTTCTTTACTGGGGAGTCCTTGCTTCCTCAAACCATGGTTTCCTTAAATCATAAGCTTCTCTTACACGTTGGAATGTGAGTCAATTTTCCTGAACTTAGGAACATACCGCTTGTGTCTGCCATGGGTGACCAGAGGTTTATGAGCTGAGAAGTCACTCACTCCATTAATGAGGCACACCCAAGTCATTCCAAGGAGCCATGCATCCTTTGAAGTGTCAAAAGACAAAATTGCCAACCCGGCTTTGGCAGCATTTCCCTGGCTTATCCATAAAGACAAAGGAGGGGAAGTCATCTTTCAAATTGTCAACTGTGGTAGCCCCAAATCATGAGCGATGACATCACACTGTGGAGACCCACTTGCCCTGGGGGTGTTTCCCTCAGCTCCCATACAACTAGCTTTGTGGGAGAAGATGTGGAATCTTCGCTGTTGAAGCCAGGTTACTCCCAAGGCGGATGCCCATATTGGTGCTTTGACATTTTCAGTGTGTCTTGTGCTTGGAACAAAACGTTGCCTCCTGACCCTTAGCTTCAGTGCTGCCTGTCCTGGCCTGGGTTTCCTCTCTGTAGATGATGTCCAAATCCCTTCCACAACCCTGCTCTGGGTCTCTTTGTCCCTGAAGCCTGTGCTGGTTTCTACCAGTGGGCCCTGGGAGCCTCCTCTCTCTAAGACCCAGAGGCTTTCTGAGAGATCAATGGGTCTTTGCCCAAAAGAAAATCTTCAGGGCTTGATTTCCTCTGCCACAGGGGCCTAGCCAGAGAGACTTCTAAAGAAAACAGTGTCACCTAGTGCTGGAAATTTAAATTACCTGATTGCCCTCAGTTTGGGAGCTGATCCTTGCCTTTCTTTTTATTTTTTTATTTTTTATTTTGCGGTGCTGGGGATTGAACCCAGGGCCTTGTGCTTGCAAGGCAAGCACTCTACCTACTGAGCTATTTCCCCAGCCCATGATCTGTGCTTTTCTAAAACATGTCTCTTCCCCTATCACCTGCCTGCTCAGAAACTTTCAGTATGTTCACCCCCAGACTCTTGAGATCTGTTCCAACCTGGCCTTGTAAACTTGCCCCAGCATTTTCCTGCCCCAGCTTGTTTTCCCCCCATTTTTTCCAGAATCCATAAATGGCCTGCAGGGGGAGGGCACTGTGAGGCTTGTGCCCCATATTTAGCAGACTGATTTTTTTTTCTTCTTGAAAATATTCAGGCTCTTCATGAGATTTGATTTCAAAGAAAGAATTTTTTTTTTTAGAGAAGAATTAAAAAAAAAATCATTCCCCTACACAAAACTTAATTTACCTAAAATTCAGCTTTTTCCAGAATGTTCTATACTCCCTGATTGTTTCATCTGGCTATTTAAGTCCTGTTCTTTTCCATAAAAACCCACCAGCCTGCAGGTCAGCCCCAGCCCTGCAGCTCCTGCAGCCCCCCTGTCTATCATGTTGACACACAGCTGAATAAGTTAATATTTAATCCTATGCTGACTTCTGAAGCATGCTGAATCTCACGTACTTGCGGCTTGCCTCCTTGGAAAGTTGTGCGTTCATGGACAGCGGGAATGTATTGTTTGGGTCTGTATTTCCCTGCAGGTTTGAGAAGATGATCAGTGGGATGTACATGGGGGAGCTCGTGAGGCTCATCCTGGTGAAGATGGCCAAGGAGGAGCTGCTCTTCCAGGGAAAGCTCAGTCCAGAACTGCTTACCACAGGCAGCTTTGAAACCAAAGATGTCTCAGATATTGAAGAGTAAGTTTCTGTCCCTACCACCACTCTGTTCACTAAATGTCTGGTTCTGGGGACAAACATTTGGGGAATGTGGATAGGTCAAAACTGCCTTTTGACCCTTTGAGCAGGAGGACCACATGAGGGTCTTTTTTTTTTTTTTTGGTACTGGGAATTGAACTTGGGGGAGCTCAACCACTGAACCACATCCCAGCCTGTTTTTTAATATTTTATTTAGAAAAAGGGTCTTGCTGAATTGCTTAAGGTCTGACTGAGTTGCTTAGAGCCTCACTAAATTGCTGAGGCTAGCTTTGAACCCGGGATCCTCCTGCCTCAACCTCCCGAGCTGCTGGGATTACTGGTGTGTGCCATCTCACCCGGCCACATGAGAGTCTTGAAGGTGGCCTGTGGTCAGCCTGTGACTTCACTCCACTTACTTGTCTCTGCTCCTGTGGATTTTGAGGGCAGTGCTACCAAAGTGACTCAGGGTGCTGGGAATGGTTGTCCTGCACCTACAGGGACTTAGGCTACTGCATTAGATTTAATGTTGGAGGCATTAAAGGGGGCACCTTAATGACTTGTTTGTATCTGCCTCCTTTTCCTTCTCCTGAGTCTCTGACATCTCTTTCCTCATCAGCAATTCTCAAAAAAGACTATCCTGAACCCCTGCTTCAAAACAGAAAACAAGTCCTTGGAGGCCCATAGATATATTCACCCATTCAAAGCCCAGCTGGGATGGGAACAAGGATGGCCTGATCTTTGTTCTTTGATAAACAGTATTCTAATAGTTGGAGCTAGGTTTCC
>JAJEJO010004225.1:10726-58475 GCA_020662805.1 Glaucomys volans
AGCCATATCCCCAGCCCTTAGGTTTCCATTCTTGTGATTTCCACTTGTGGATGGAGGGGTTCCTATTAGTTCAGGGACCAGCTGTGGAGAGAAGGTGATTTTAGTGCCAAAAGGAGCAGTGAAAGTGGTCCACGGACTTTGTTCCAAGTGGAACCCTTAAAGGAACAGTGCCTAAAGTTGCTGCGCCCTGAGGGGATGACAGTGCTCAATCTAGTGAGGCATTTGGTTCCCCTGAGAAGGGCGCTTATAATGTTATAGCGCCTGTCCTTTCCCACCATCTTCAGGCACAGACAGACTCTGGCTGCTTTAGAGAGAACAGATGGGCACCCACAGCTGGATTCACATGTTTAGAGGTGACTGATGGCAGAGATTCCATCTGTCCACCCTAAGGCAAGCAAACGGCAAATGCAAACTCACTAGCTTAGTTGTGGAAGGTCCAAGAACCAGACCTTGCGTTCATCTTAGTGTACACAAAAGAAATGCTAGTTTTTCTCACTGGGGGAAAAATGAGAGTGGAGAGGGGTGAGCCAGGGTAGCACTGTATGTTAGTATGAGTGAGTGTGTATGTGTGGCAGGGCGTGTCTGGGAAAGGAGCCTCAGGGTGGCTATGTTGCATTGTAGTCCCTCCTTCTTATCCCTGTCCCCACCCTGCTCACAAACAGGTAGCAAAGCCATAATAAGAGACTGTGTCCTCACTGGCAGATGGAGTTACTAGAGCTGATGGGCTTACTTGCCAGCCCATACCCTCCTCCTGTTGGCCACAATGGGTCAGACAGGTGCCCACACACTCTTTCTCTTTCCTAGTGATAAGGATGGCATCCGGAAGGCCTACCAGGTGCTGGTGCGGCTGGGTCTGAATCCATTGCAGGAGGATTGTGTGGCCACTCACCGGATCTGCCAGATTGTGTCCACACGCTCAGCCAACCTGTGTGCAGCCACCCTGGCTGCTGTGCTGCGGCGCATCAAGGAGAACAAGGGCGAGGAGCGTCTGCGTTCCACCATTGGGGTTGATGGCTCCGTCTACAAGAAACACCCTCAGTGAGTCAGCATCGTGGGCCCAGGAGTGATGGAACCCCTGGAGCACCTGGGACCCCGTGACTCCATAGGGCAGCTCTGTTTTGCATCCCAAAGTGTTGAGGGTCTTTATAGAATGGAAGTTCCCAACTGGGCAAGTGGGAACTGGGGGATGTGGTTCCTGGCCTGGGTGGAGGTGATTTCTGAAGGCTGTGGATGACTCAGAGCTCCCCTGGCTGCTGGGTGCTCTTCTTGCCTCTCTCTTCTTTATCAGCTAGTGTTTCATTCTTTACTCTTGTGATTCTCGGTGGTTCCTGCAGGTGCTGTGTATTCTGCCAGGGGCCACCTCAGCCCTGGGGGTTACCAGTCTCTGAATTTGGGTATTGAATTGATCCCATTCTGTGCACATTTTGATCCCTAAGGTTGTATATAGCCAATCATTCAAATTTCAGTTGGGACCTGGAAGATGCCTCTTATTACACTCACTTATTTTCTCCTAAGTCTATGTGGCATCATTAACTGAGTTGGTCACTCCAGAAAGCCTCAGCCCTGAGGTTCCCCATTCTTCTAGCTCAGTGCCTCAAAAACCTTAATTAAGGTACACATGAATCACATGAGGATCTTAAGAGGCAGATTCTGATTCAGAAGGTCTGGGATGAGCCTGAGATCCTGCACCTCTCTTGGCCTCCAGTGAGGCTGTTGGCCCACGGACCGCATTTGGAGCATGGCCATGTCTCAGAGCAGTCACCACCTAGAGAATTTCTTGCTGAACATACATGTGGCCTTTAGCTGTTCAGATACCTTTGGGATGGTTGGTGGAAACTGGCAAAAGAGAGGCCAAAGTGCAGAAGAAGGGTATTTCCAGTTGTTCTTTTTGGTATTTTTTCCTCAGGCAGCATCAAATGAAATGAGTTATGGAACTTGAAAAATGGGTAGCTTCAGAGTCACCTGATTTCATTGGGCTGCCCTGGTAGAGGCTGATTGCAGTCTCCTGGGCAGAGGAGTGACTGCACATAGGGAACAGTGGCTTGTTAGGAGATTCCTTTCCTTTTAGTGGGGGATAAACCCAACCAGGGTGGTCACCTAAGTTTTTATACAGTGATTCCTAACATAGGACAGAGTGGAGGGAGGAGGCTGAGGGTAGCCTCTGCTCCTGCAGGTAACTCCAGCTTTGGAGCTGAGGCCGCAAGCCACTGTGCAACCATTTGTATCACTGACTTTAACTGTGGACCCTTGTCTCTTATCTCATCTGGGCGGCTACAGTTTTGCCAAGCGACTTCACAAGGCTGTGCGGCGGCTGGTGCCTGACTGCGACATTCGCTTCCTCCGCTCTGAGGATGGCAGTGGCAAAGGGGCAGCCATGGTGACGGCGGTGGCTTACCGACTGGCTGATCAACACAGAGCCCGGCAGAAGACCCTGGAGCCTCTAAAACTGAGCCATGAGCAGCTGTTGGAGGTCAAGAAGAGGATGAAGCTTGAAATGGAGCGGGGTCTGAGCAAGGAGACGCACTCCATCGCCCCCGTGAAGATGCTGCCCACCTATGTGTGTGCCACCCCCGATGGCACAGGTACATAGCAGGGGTGCCACCTGCTCACCTGGTGGGCCTTTGTCCTGACTTCATTGCTTGTGGGGGGCTCCCTTAGCATTAGCCTTGGATGTTTGAACTGGAACCTGTTTTTGGCAGCTGTATCACTCTATTACTATAACACCAGAGTGTTCCATACAGTCATCCAGACGCTCCTCAGCTAAAATCAAACAGTAATAACAGTCAGTACTTACTGGTGCCTGCTATGTATCAACACACTTAATGCATATTAATTCCTTCAATATTTGTTAACTGTTGAATTTTAGTAGTTAATTCTGTATATTAACAAACTGCTAAGTGTGGCAGAAAACTGAGGCCTAGAGGAGTTAAGAAATGTGCCCAAGTTCACACTACTAGCACATGTCAGAGCTGGGATTCAGAGCCAGGAATTCAGGTACCAGAGCCACGGCTCACAACCATCACCAGGTCTGGGTCAAGGGTGGCCAAACTGTACTCCCTGGGCCAGGTTTGGCCTATGCCTGTTTTTGTAAATAAAGTTTTATCAGCACACAGCCATGCCCAAGAATGCTTTGCACTACCCTGACAGAGTGGAGTGTGTGCAGTAGAGACTGTATGGTCCATGAAGCTTAAAATGTTTCCTGTCTGACACTTTTTGAGATTGCTGACCCCTGTTGTAGGTCTTGCAACCTAAAAAGTGGTCTTTTCCCCGTTCAGAGAAAATGATTGCTGAGCAGGCCAGTGTAGCAGTTAGTGTAGGTTGCAGAGACTAGGGTTTGGTCCCTGTTCCCTTTTTCTAGTGATGTGATTCTGAACAAGTAACTTTGTCCAACTGAGCCAGATTTTGAACATCCAAAAAAAGGGAATGAAATGCATCCCTCAGGGTGGGCTAAGGGTTGATGGGAACTGTGTGAGGCTTGTGGCAGACTGAAATTGCCTAATGGTGTAAGGTTTTCTCATTTAAAAAGATTTCCCTTCTACTTCCTTTAAAGAATTGCACTCTCTTGTTCCTAGAATCTAACCTAGGGTGGTATTTGATTTGGCACAAATAGTGTATTTAGATGGTTTTAAGTGTACTCTATCAGCATCCCCGTGTTCTGCAGAGCTCATTCGGACTTCTGGGCCCCCACCATATGGACTCATTTGAGAATCGCTAAGGAACCAGCAGGGATCTGGTCCTGGGCATCTTTTTTCTTCACTATTAAATAGAGTTCAAACTCCATCACCCCGAGGCTGTTAAAGCTGGAGGGTGGTCCCCTGTCAGGGGAAAGTGCATTAGTCTGTCACTGTTTTGTCACCCCATCTCACCACTTTCTTGGATTTGTTTTGCAGAGAAAGGGGACTTCCTGGCTTTGGACCTTGGAGGAACCAATTTCCGGGTCCTCTTAGTGCGTGTGCGCAACGGGAAGCGGCGAGGAGTGGAGATGCACAACAAGATCTACTCCATCCCACAGGAGGTCATGCATGGCACAGGCGAGGAGGTGAGGCAGCGTGGTACCTTCTGGAGGGCCCAGGAGGCTTCTTGCCTTCAGTGACAGCTCTTTCCTTATTCACCCATGGACCTGGGAAGGGCTTGGTGAGCCCCAGGCCCAGGCTGCCCTCTTCTCTGATTTGTGCCTTAGCTTGTATTTCTTTTGGATGGAAAGCTTGAGCTCATGCCGAGGCCCTGCTGGCAGCAGCCCATCCAGGCCAGGGCATCTTCCTTAGCACTCAATCTTCTCCCTGCAGCTCTTTGACCACATCGTCCAGTGCATCGCTGACTTCCTGGAATATATGGGCATGAAGGGTGTGTCCCTGCCTCTGGGTTTCACCTTCTCCTTCCCCTGCCAGCAGAACAGCCTGGACGAGGTAACAGTGCCTTCCCAAAGGGCTCTCCCATGGGTTTTATTGACCCTAACCCAGCCCAAGTTTGGAGTAGGGGAGAAAGTGAATTGAGAAGGGGGATTAAAGAGCACTAGTGACCCTTGTGGGAGGCAGCCCATTGATAAGAATGAATTAATCTTGGCTGGTGGAGGGTAAGTGGGCTGGCAAGGATCCAACCGTCTTTGGAAGAATGATGATGATGTTAATCAAAATATTAACTCACCTTTTTTAAGCACTTACAGTGTGCCACATACTACATTGGCTTCCTATGTGCATTATCTCATTTAATCCTCACAGCAGCCATCTAAGTTAAGTGTTTGTATACCCATTTTGCCGTGAGGAAGAGAAGGTCTACAGAGGTAATTAGTACTTTGCTCCAGGTCATCTAGCTTGGGAGTAGCCATGCACTGTTTGAATTGCTTTCCTGATGCCTGAGCCCATGTGCTCAAATTCTGCTCTCCTACTCCCCAAGTTCTTCTTATGGGCTCAGGGCATTTTCATTCCATCTCCAGTTATGTGGATGTTCTGGCCCTTCTAGTCTCACCTTTGCTTCTCATTCCCCTTCAACTTGCCTTGGAAAGAGGGAGTTGAAGGTTTGGTGCTCCCAGATGTTCTGGGCAGGAGTGCATTGAGAAATGGAGGATAGCTGAGTAGGTAGTACTGTAATCTGGGCTATTGGCTTTGGTATCAGAGTACTATTGTTTGAATGGTGGTTCCTCTCTGACTCAGCCAGTCATGAAGAAGTTCACATGCAGGCTGCAGGGATGCAGTGGCCAGGTGCAGAAGGCATGGTTGCTACCTTAGATGCTTCCAAACTGGGCTGTTGAAACAAGTTCAGAAAAGTAAGAGCTGCCTTTTAGACCATGGCAAGGGGATACTACTCCCTGAAGACACACAGTGAGGTGATAATCCGAGTGCAGTCCTGGAGGATGTGAGGAGTACTTGGAGCAAATTAGAAGAACGAGTTGATGGGGAGAGGTTTTTTGTTTTTTTTTTTTTTTTGAAACTTTAAAAAAATTATAATCTCTCCATAACATAAAAAGAAGAAAACAATGATTAATAGAAAGGTAAAAATAATATTCCAACAAATGTCCTTCTAGACTTTTCCTACAAAAACTTTTAAATTTTAAACAAACACTATCTTTTCATTACAACATGTATTTATCTTTATATATTTTATTGGGTAAACTAGAAGGTATATTACTTGTTTTTATAGAAATAGTCTATCTGAATAGAATAGTCATCCTGCTGGATCTTAATCTGTATTTTCCAGTTTTCTGTGAGGAACACATGTTAAGTCTAGAATCATAAAAATGAAGAGCAGACAAAGGGGAAGACAGTTCTATCTGTTGGAGATGAGGTCATCCTGACGATGAGGCATTAGCAGGTGCTCAGGAGGCCCGAGGGCCTCTGACTGTGCTTACTGGCCACTGGCCTTGGGCAAGTCTTCCAGCTGTTGGGGCCTGTTCTTGTCTATTTGTAAGGATCACCTGAAGTGATGTTACTTGCATATTCTATAGACTTAACTTTTGCCAGAGATATGAAGCTAACATGTAGACGAGAGCGATGGGTGGAGGTGAGTGTAAACCAGGATGTGGGTGTAAACCAGGCTCCACAGGGACGTGCTTTGTTCTTCTGAGTCTCTTGGGATCTGACCATGGCGTGACACATCCAGGTGGATGCGAAGCCAAGGTGATGGGCATGAACCACCAAGCAAGGCCTGGGGACACCATGCAAGTGGGCGGCAGTGAGCACACAGTCCACTGGTGGGTCCGGCCTCTTGGGAAAGGGATCTGGGAGTGCTGCCGCTGGTTCCTGACGTTCTACAGCACACAGGGCTCCAGCAAACAAACATTTCTCCTACGTGCAAAGCCACTGGGCATCTGCTCCCAGATGGCCCTATGACATGGTCAAGGGCCACATTAAAGATGGGTCCAGAGAGGACACCTAGAAGCCTGGAGAGCTTCCTCACTGAGAAATGTGGTGGGGTGTGAGGCCTAGACATTTCCCCAGCTATGGCCAGGTACTTGGTCACTGGATACTGAAGTATGAAAAATTAAGAGACATACTCACACTTTTGATTTAAGTGAAGGAATGGGACAGGGCAAACTGCTTTGTCCAGTGAAAGAAACATGTATTGGGGCATTTGCATGGTGTTTGTGAGCCCATTCATTGGAGTCAGCAGGTCTGGAGGTGAGTCCTGCTCCTATCTTCAAGCTAGGCCTGGGCAAGTCCCCTGAGTACCTAGGTTACCTGTAAAAAGTGGATGTGATTGTGACAATTGTTCCCCAAAGTGGCTGTGAGGATTAAATGGTGCAACACATGTCATACACCAGCTCTGCTGCACAGGAAGTACTCAGTATATACAAGCAAGAACCTTAGAAACAGCTTTAGTGAGTGAGATGGCTAGTTAGTGCAGGCAATCTAATTTGTGACGTTGAGAGCCCAGAGATGAGCCAGGAACCCTTCTCTGAGATATTCTGCATGTACATCTGTGTATTTTTTAGAGCATCCTTCTGAAGTGGACAAAAGGCTTCAAGGCGTCTGGCTGCGAGGGTGAGGATGTGGTCACCCTGCTGAAGGAAGCAATCCACCGGCGAGAGGTAAGGGGGACATGGTGCCAGACCCAGTGCATTGATTCCTTGATGCCTGAAGCAATCTGTGTTCAGAGAGAGGGGCAACATCGAGTGCAGTTGTTTTGGCTGGAGGGAAAATTAACATCACTCAGCTCAGCAATGGTCGAGTGTCCACTGTGCATCAAGCTCTGCTCTGGGCTTGAGGATTCAAGAGTGACGGCAATAAAATCATGTTTTCTTAAACATAAACCCACAACCCAATGGCAACTGCTGTTAAGGGCTATGAAGAAAAATGAAGTTGGACGAGGACAGCAGATAGAAAGAATGAGTAGGGAGGTGGCAATCTTTTTTTTTTTTTTTCTAATTTCAAGGTATTTCCAAGTGTCAATCAATAGTACAACTAGAGAAATCTTCTTGCAAGCCTTGAGCAAGACTTGCTTGAAATGAGAGAATGTATTTGAGATGTATTTTATATACATATAAGTGTCCTTGCAAAAGTCTGAAGCGAGAATATTGGGGTTCACTTGTGAAGTAGGCATCTGCTTCTGCCTTCTCAGGAGTTTGACCTGGATGTGGTGGCTGTGGTTAATGACACAGTTGGAACTATGATGACCTGTGGCTATGAAGACCCTCACTGTGAGGTTGGCCTCATTGTTGGTAAGGATATCAACTATCTTTCCCATGTGGGGAAGGTTGGGTGAGTAGGAGGCTGGAGTTGAGGGAGTCCTGGTGCCCCTGTAATTGGCAGGCACGGGTAGCAATGCCTGCTACATGGAGGAGATGCGCAACGTGGAGCTGGTGGATGGAGAAGAAGGGCGGATGTGTGTCAACATGGAGTGGGGGGCCTTCGGAGACAATGGATGTCTGGAAGACTTCCGCACAGAATTTGACAAGGCTGTGGATGATCTTTCACTCAATCCAGGCAAACAGAGGTAGGCACCAAACTCTGTGGGGGCCTTGTATCCTAAAACTGGACAGCAATGAGTGATCGCAGTCTCTACCATAGCATTTCTAAGGATACCCATTTTCTTGAGATGTCAATGGGTTTCTTGTCAAATACATCTAGAAAGTTCTGAGTTAGTAAACATAAGGAAGCTTCCAACCCTGAGAGGCCTGGAGAACCGGTGGGGTGGGGCATCAATACCTAGGTCTGAGACTGTGAGGGACAAATGGCAAGTGGGACGACTGCTGTTTCCAGGGCAGCCCACACAGGAGCAAATTCTTTCTTCCTCCCCCAGCTATTCAGCGTCTAGCATCCTCTCTTGTCAGAACTGGTCAAGGGCCAGCATCACAGAATCGCATGGGTCGTGTGGTGGTAGGGTGAGCAGAGGGTGCAAGCAGAAAGCATCATGGGCAGTTTTGCTGAAGATGGAGGTTCAGCATGACAGGACACTAAGAATCCTGCCCAAGTGTGTCAAATGGCATTCCTTTCCCACCATGTTGCCTTCCGTTCTGTCTCAACACATCCCACCACCTTCCTACTTAACCTCCATGAATATTATCTGCATTGCAGGTTCGAGAAGATGATCAGTGGCATGTACTTGGGCGAGATTGTCCGTAACATCCTTATCGATTTCACCAAGCGTGGGCTGCTCTTCCGTGGCCGCATCTCAGAGCGGCTTAAGACAAGGGGAATCTTTGAAACGAAGTTCTTGTCTCAGATTGAAAGGTGAGAGCTTAGGCCTTAAGGAAGAGTGGGGTCATGACCTTTGTACTTCTCATGGACAGACAAACTGAAAGATTTCACAGCTCAAGTGAGATCAGCATGGCTCACAAGCCAATCTAATGGCTCACACATTCTTATATAACAGGCACATGAGAGATGTTGCTGAGCATGGTATGGGACCATGAAAAGTGATATTGTTGTGTTTTAGATCAAACAGCAAAATAAGAAAGATACCTGATCATAAGATGTATTATGCACAGAGGAAAATAATGTGATAAAGCATCCATACTTGGCTTGGAGGTCCTTCCTGACTGCTGGCTGCAGCAATCAGGCCATGAGGATTGAGTGAAGACAGAGGCTCCCCTCTAACAAGGACTGAGTAAATGTCAGGCAGTGCAGAAGCGTGCTATGCTGTGGCGTGTCAGAGCAAAACCTCTATCCTCTGGTCTAATGGTAGAAAAGTCTGCTCCAAATTACAATGGTGACGTTCAGAGCCCTTTAAAAAAAATTAATGCTATTGTTACTCTCAAGGCATAGACCAGAAATTGGATGACTGACCTGAGTGGGCCCAAAGGGCACCTGCACTAGTGAATGGAGAGAATGTGTTCAGTTGATGGGCAAGGAGATGATTCCAGGTCTCTGAAATAGTTTTCTTTATAAAATAGTGTTTATTTTCTTCCTACAATTTTATGTGCATCTATTTCATAAAAGGTACATGCAGAATTGGGACCACCCAGGTGGGGAATAGAAATCAAGTGGGAATGTAATGCTAGTGAGTTCATGTTTGTCCTGAAGACCCAGGGACAGCAGTGACAGGGGATGTGAACGTGCTCTGCAGCTGGAAATGCCACTGACTGGTGTGGCCACTGTCTTTATGCTTTTCAAATGAGTAGACAGTGAAGTTCCTTTTGGTTTGGATGTGTTTGGAAGTGACACTGCTCTACCTTCCATGAGCAAAGTAGAATGAGGACCCGTTTATTTCCTGTCACTCTCAGGAAGAGGGAGTGTAGTCCAGTGGGATGAGCACTGTTCTGAGTTTGGGATCAGGGCCCACCTTGTCGGGCCTGCTCCCTGGGGGCCAGATTCCTGGAGACCCTCTCAGGATAAAGGAACTGGACCTGGGAGAGGTGGGCCTCTAACCCTCTCCGCTCTTGACTGACCACTCACAGTCTCCCTTCCACCCTAGCGACTGCCTGGCCCTGCTGCAGGTCCGGGCCATCCTGCACCACCTGGGCCTCGAGAGCACCTGTGATGACAGCATCATTGTCAAGGAGGTGTGCACTGTGGTGGCACGGCGGGCAGCCCAGCTCTGTGGCGCAGGCATGGCTGCCGTGGTGGACAAGATACGAGAGAACCGTGGGCTGGACACCCTCAAAGTGACAGTGGGTGTGGACGGGACCCTCTACAAGCTACATCCCCAGTGAGTAGTGATCCCAGACTGCTATCTCTATCTTCTTTCCCCTCCTTGTCTTTGTTCTTTTCTTTTTTTAACTTTATAGAAAATTATTGGCCATTCCAAAGAGTGTTTTAATGTTCATAGTCTGAAGATCAGTTATCAGAATCAGGCAGGCCTGTGTTTTGGTATTGGAAGTGCCCCTCCACCCAGTTGCACTGTCCAACTCCCCACCAGGAACAAAGGCTGCTGACTCGGTCTCTTGATTTTCTTTCCCCAGGTCTCTATGTATACATCTATATTGTTTACTAAATGTACGC
Organism: Glaucomys volans; assembly: GCA_020662805.1. NCBI lineage: Eukaryota > Metazoa > Chordata > Mammalia > Rodentia > Sciuridae > Glaucomys > Glaucomys volans. Next base: position 21,103 of record JAJEJO010004225.1, read on the forward strand.
TAGAAATCGAGCAATATTTTTAAAATATTTTTTTAGTTGTTAATGGACCTTTATTTTAATTATTTATATGTGGTGCTGAGAATTGAACCCAGGGCCTCATACATGCTAGGCAAGTGCTCTACTACTGAACCATATCCCCAATCCCCTCCAGCAATATTTTTGAACTTGCCATAAATAGAATCACATGGCTTCTTCTGTGACTGGCTTTTGTGGTTTGTTTATTTATTTTGGAGATGTGGTCTTGCTATGTTGTCAAACTCCTGGGTCTCAAGCAATCCTCCTGCCTCAGCCTCCCAAGTATGTTGATTTGGATTATTTCTTAGATCTTGACTATTACAAACAGTGCTACTGTGAAAGTTGTAGCAAATGTGCTGGAACTCAAGCAAGATTTTTCTGCCTCTGGTCTAGGGCAGGGGATTGGCAAGTAATAGCCAATGATTGCTCCTGTAAATCAAGTTTTATTGGAACACAGAGGTGCTCATGTGTTTATGTACTGTCAATGGCCGCTTTCATGCTACCCAGGAGGAGTAGGCACAGACCATATAGCCCATGACGCTGGAGGGATTTGCTGCCTGGCCCTTTGTTAGAATAAGTGTGCCATGCCTTTAATATGGAAATACCAAGTTTTCTTTTGACTACATTCCTTCTTTCCCTCTTCTTCTCCTTTCTCCCTTGTTATTGCCATTTTGCTTCTGTCTTCTTCTCTCACTTGTATATTTGAATAATTTATTTTGAAGTCAGGAAGTACCCTATATACTCTGTTCTGGAAGCTTTTTAGCTAAAAGCTAAAGGAGTAAACTGTGCCCCTGCCTGGACAGCACACACAGGATAGAGGGAGGATGGAGAGTACTGGATTGAACTGTGACCATCTCCCACCACATTTATTTTAAGGAGTTAAGAGGCTCTTTGAGTCTGCACCATTAGTGAAAAGAGGGGAGAACCTCCAAAAATCCAAGTCCCTTTCTTCAGTGATAAATGTCATTTTGAAAATAGGAGTCTTGACTCCAGATGAGGGTTGGGAAGAGGACTGTTACTCAACTTTCTGTTACTGTCACAAAATACATGAGATAATCAACATATAAAGAGGAAAGGGTTATTTTGGCTCATACTTTTGGAAGTTTCAGTCCATGATTGGTTGGCTTTGCTGCTTTTGGGCCCGTGGGAAAGCAGCCCATCATGGCAGTAATGCTGTGGAGCCAAGCTGCTCACCTTGTGACTGGAAAGCAAAAGAGAAAGAAAGAGGCATAGCCCCAGTGACCTAAAGACCTCCCACTAGGTCCCACCTCTTAAAAGTTCTACCATCTCCCCAAAAGCACCAAGCTGGGGACCACACCTTTAACATGAGGGACTTTGGGGGGACATTTAGATCCAAACTAGAGCAGGGATGGAAGCCCAGTCACCAACCCTGGGACTTGGCATCCTCAGCTTCTCAGGTGGGAGGGCATCTTGACCCTCTTGTGTTGGGTTGGATGGTGACTGTCTCTTTCTCAAGTTTCATATGAAAATGCTCTGTGATCACTGTAATGTCCTAACAGAAACCCTGTACATCTGCCCCTCTTGCCTTTAATGGCATGGATTTGGGTCTGATATGCAGTGATGTTCTTGGAAAATGTAAAAACCACATGTGCAGGATTTGGTCTGCCCCTGCAGAGGAGGTTATAAACTCCTGTGAGACAGGCATGTGGCTCACAGGACTGTCGAACTTCTTTCACTGATTAGTTTCAAGAGCACAGTTCACCAGAATCCCAAGGCATTTGTCCTAGAGTGAAATCTTAGTTCCCTTGATTACCCACTGTGATGTTGAACTTGGACAGATTACTAGTATCTCCGAGGCTCAATTCTGGTTCAGATACATAGTACTCCATAGCAGTCATCCTCCCTCTCTTAATTACTCCTGGGTTTCTAGCACTACTTCTTATCTTCTCACCTCTGAGCACACAAATCTGTCATAACTAATGTGCTTTTTTCTTTTGTCTTTCTTCCCCTTTTTCCAGCTTTGCCAAAGTTATGCATGAAACAGTAAAGGACCTGGCCCCCAAATGTGAGGTGTCCTTCCTGGAGTCAGAGGACGGCAGCGGGAAGGGAGCCGCGCTCATCACTGCTGTGGCCTGTCGTATCCGTGAGGCTGGACAGCGATAGAACCCTGCATTTGGAAGGGACTTCTCTGCTTCCCCCTCTTCCCTGTTTTAAATTATAAGGAGTCATCCTCTTGTGTCAGAGACACAGTCCCTTCAACATTTCCTTGGCAGAGAGGACCCTGTCGGACTGGGTTTTTTCTCTGCATATGTTCACTGTAGAGTTTGTGCCCAAGCCTTGGCCTTCCTGCGATACAGAAGTCAGGATTATTCACACTGGTCACAACCATTCCCATTGGTTCTCATACAACTTTAAAAAAAAAATCCTTAGTTGCCTCCAGTGGAATTCCACATCTCTGTACAATCCGAAAGGATGGGAATAGCCCTGAAGATGCAGTTGCCTCACCTTGGGGCTGAATGGGATACTTCTGGGTGGACAGCATTCCCCTGCCTGGATGTCAATACTATTTCTCCCATCAGAGGTCTGGGAGGTCTCCACTAGTGACTCAGCTAGTGACTGATCTTCCTATAGGCAGATGTGGGGAGGGAGGAAGGGTGACAGTGGAGGGAAATCCCATGGAAATCCGTGTGGCAGCCCTTTCTCAACCTGGCATTGCCCTGTGGATTCCAGCATTCACTGTAACCTGGAATCAAGGAGTCCCACGTCTGGGCGATGACACCAAAGTCAAGAGTTGACACATCCTGCAATGTGGGTTCATCGCTGCATCTCATTGTGGGTGCGTGGATCATCCATTGGTAGTAGACCTTTGGGGATGGGGGGAGCCTTTTGATTTGTTTTTAAAGATTTTCCTGCAAAGGTGGAGACACTGTATTTTCATTTTAATTTATGTTTGAAATTTATTTAGTTCATGAAGTAGGTCTGCTCCTTCATCATGTAAAGGTTGATTGTATGTAATATATTTATGTTAATTTGTTCTGTATATAGATATGCAGGGTCTCCTTAGACTCATTGGTAGATTAGTACAGTTAAGGACAGAAGGTGAAGATATTGACTAGCTACTAGAAATACCTCATTCGCCTGTGGGAAGAGAAGGAAAGCCTCTTCGGGGTGAGTGAATGGAAAAGCATCCGCTTTCTGCCTCCTCCTTCCCCTGCAGTTTTGGAAACGTGTGCAAGGCAGGGATGGAGGCCAAAGCTGAGCCCATGGATTGAAGAAACCACAGCAACTGGCTGCTCTGTCAAGAGACTTTCCTGGGGTGATATTCCATGGGATGTTAACCAAAGGAAGCATTTCAAATAGACTCATTGCTTAGAAATCTTTATTCTTAGGGAAGTCAGTGCTATTTTAAAGCTGTCTGACAAGATGAAGCCACCAAAATTTTTTTAGAAAATCGTATGTAATCGTCAACATCAAACCAAAACCAAGCAATTTAAAACAACCAAACAAACAAAACCTCAGGGACAACATTTTTGGTGTATTTGTACTCTCCTGGCAAATTTCAGCTTGGGTTTGTTTTGTAAATGTTTTATAGGAAATTGTGTGCTTCCCTGGGCTGAGCTGGCATTGGTCTTTGTTTTTAATACACAGTATTTATTTCAAACTGTTGGCAGGGATGGACATGGCATCGCAGCCGCCATTCTCTTTCCAAGAATGCAGTTAATTCTGTGCCAGCCCACTCTGCCCTAAAATATGAATCGCTGCAGACATTAAACCTGGATGCAGCATAACAGAGGGAACGGCCTTGTACCACTATTAATTGGGACGCAAGGATGAAAATAGAAAGATGGAGAGGAAACTCACAGCTCAATCACACCTAGTTTTTGCATGTTTTTCAAACTTGTGCTGAGAACAGTGCCCGGTTATCACTTTTGAACAAGGTGGAGTAGAAGTAGGTGAACACTGCCCAGCTCCTCCTGGGAAGCAGAGAGGAAAGGGGACAGGTCCTCACTTGTTCCCTTCTCACTTTACCTGTCTGTGTTGCTCCTCTGCTGCCCCCATCCGCAATTACTGATCCAAAATGTGGGTGCCTCCCACTACAGTGAAAACTGAAGGCCAGCTGTAGATTTGTGGATCACTAAAGGATACCTGTGAAATGCAGATGAATTTTATTTTTGAATTGTGACTTAAAATGTAAAACTTAGGCACTGTCTATGAAATTACACTTTTTTTTTTTTTTAAAGGTAGAGACGTGTGTGGCTACTAAAGATGTGTTGTTGGTTTCCAAACAAGAGCCATGGACCATGCACATGGACTGTCTGTGTTCCCAGCATTAGGCTGGCAGCCCCCTGGCTGATGCTGCTTTGCTTGGTGTAAATATAGCGGATCTCAATCTTTGACTGGGGTGCACCAAATATGAATCATCTCAAATCCTTGAGCATGCAGTCTAGTGAAGATGTTGTCACTATGTACTATAGAAAAGTAGTTGAATTAACTATGTGGTGTTAACTCTTATTAATAAATTTTAACATTTTTCAAAATATTCAATGTGTGATCTGAGCAAAATCTTCCAAGTGCATTTTTAAGAAGGCTGTCAACTCTGGGGCATCATACTACTTCCTGACCAGTCTACGAATCATTGATGGTGTCTTAACTTTGAGATTGTAGTCACCTCTCATCATACATGGGAGACTGGTTCCAGGATCCCCTGAAGATACACCAAAATCTGTGAAGGCTCGAGTCCCTTATAGAAAACAAAATAGTGTAGTATTTGCATAGAATTTATTATATATGTCTTCCACATACTTTAGATTACTTTTAATACCTAATTTAATGTAAATGCTATGTAAATAGTTGTTATGCTGTATTGTTTAAGGAATAGCAACAAGGAAAAATGTACATGTTCAAATGTGCAAATATTATACATCAATCATTTGTACATCAAATAATGCAAATATTCCTCCTCCTCGCCAGGTGTTTTTTTTTTAAATACTGGGGATTGGGTCCAGGGGTACTTTACTACTGGGCTACTTTCCTAGTCCTTTTTATTTTTTTATTTTGAGACAGGGACTTGCTAAATTGCTGAGACTGGCTTCAAATTTGTAATCTCCTGTCTCGGCCTCTGACTCATTCAGGATTACAGGTGTGCACCGCCATGCCCAGTTTTCCTGAATAGTATTGATCCTAGGTTGGTTGGTTGAATCCTTGCATGTGGCCCCTATAGCTATGGAGAGTGATTGAATTTGACAGGAATGGGGCCAAGACTCATATATTTCCCTTCCCCCAAACCCAGTCCTAATGGAACTGGAAAGCAGCTTTTCCTGAGTCACCCCTGACCCCTGGAAGTCACACATTACAGAGAACCACAACTAGTCCAGCATTTCCTGCTCAGGCAACTGGGCTGGGATTAACATCACTCCCAGGGGCTCCAGCTGTCCTCAGCAGGCAGATGCGATTTACTTTGAGGATGATAATGCTGGTTTGAACATCCAATAAGCACTCACCTCTGTCCTTTCCCTCCCAGGTCCCCAAAAAGTAAAACAAATCTGGGGAACAAATTCCCCAGAAGTCCCTAATGATGCCCATTGACACTGACAAAGCTGCTTGACAATAACTGAGGGAGGAAAATGATCAAGGCTAAGAGATTAATAAAGTTGATGATGAAGGAAAAATTCAATTAGATACTATTGTTTTTAACAAATTGGTGACACCATGGGAGCTTTCTCATTGGTGAAAGTATAAATTGGTAAAACCCGTTTAGTAGGGGAAGTAGGCAATATGCATTCTAGTGTCATGTACAACAAAGAACAAATAAACAACGACAAACAAACAAAAACCTAGGTTTTGCATAATTTTCTAGAAATTTGTGCTAAGGAAATTCACATAGCTGGGGACTAATATTTAGCTTTCAAAGTTTAACTATTATAGGGTTTATAATAGCTAAAATGAGAAACTGTCTATATAATGATTGTCTCACCCTGTTTCAGGGTTCAGACAGTAAAACAATTCTCTAATTATTCCAAACATTGTAATTCAGTGATGTGATTATACAGGTGAGGGAAAGCCGAGAAGCCTAATAGTACAGAAAAGCAGACAAATTATGACAGCAAGGGAAACTGCTTCTATCCTGCTGCCTGGATCAAAAAGCTGGGGGATGGGGAGACAGAAACAGAACCACCGAGTGGGGTGGGAGATGTAGAGATACCTGGGTTTCTCTCCCCTACCACCTTTTAGTGCCCTGCAGTGTTTCCTGATGGCTGAACCTAGTGAGAAGTGAGTTGGTAAAAGGAGCCTGGGAAATGGGATACAGAACTGCAACAGGGGGATGACTTGAACCTCAGCAATTAGTAAAATAACTGGCATGGGCCCTACAAGACCATTATGTGGTTAGTATAACAACTATGTACATTATATTAGGTATTACAACTCATCTAGACATCTACATTCTCTTGTATGGGAAGATGTGTGGAGGCTGTACGCAAAAACGACACCATTTTATTTAATGGACTTAAGCATTCGTGAATTTTAGTATCCTTGGCAAATCCTGAAACCAATTCTCCATGATACTGAGGGATATGTCTATATTTTTGGAGCCAGAATCGAGGACAGGCAGTTAGTGTAGAATAGTGGAATTGATAAAACGGAGGCCATCTGAGTCTGGGAAGTTGGAGACCACCCCTGAGAGAATGGAATGTCAAGGTCTCCAGAGCCCTTTGATAACCAAATTTACCTGCGGGTACTGCCCCTACCAAAAGGCTGCAGGCAGGGAATTGCTCCTTAATGCCCCTGGGCTGTTACCTGCCTGAATCACTCCATTTGGTCCTATCCCCTGCCCATCTGCTTCTCATCTTTTTGCCATCTCACCTGTATCTCCTGGACCTAGTCACATTGGCAGGAAGGAGAGAGATAAGGGGGGAGAGAGCAGGAGAACAAAGGAGATTCTAATCTATAAAAGATGCAGGGTGCTCTCACTTCTCTGAGATACCAGAACACCAACCATGGCTCCCTTCTCCCTTGTGGGAGAAGTCTGTGTTACTACCTTTAAGTAAAACTGCTTCATGCCGGGCACGGTGGTGCACACCTGTAATCCCAGCACTTGGGAGGTTGAGGCAGGAGGATCGCGAGTTCAAAGCCAGCCTCAGCAACTTAGCGAGGCCCTAAGCAACTCAGTGAGACCCTGTCTCTAAATAAAAGACAAAATAGGGCTGGGGATGTGGCTCAGTGGTGAAGTGCCCCTGGGTTCAATCCCCAGTACCAAAAAAACAAAAAACCCTGCTTCCTATGCTTGCCACGGTGTGGCCTCTGGTGTTATACTTCAACATTTGAGGAAGCAGAACTCATCACTGATAACCGGTGGCATCATTATGATCCTATTTTTGTTTTAAAAATAATCAATGCTATATGACAGCAGGTGTAATGAGCTTCCCTGAATGTCCCCTCTGCCTTACTGACCTGTGGTAGAGGTAGGCAGCCTCCTCCCCAGCAGCTCTCCATGGATCACACACCCCTCTGGGCATCTGGGAGACTGGACCTTGTCTGCCATCCCAGTCTGGCTACTCAGTGCAAGGTTGGTACCTGTCTTTGGGTCACTGTGGGTGCCCTTGAAGCTTCAGAAGAACTGCTCTGTCATTTCTCTTGGGGGTTGGGGGTCTGGGGTGGCATAGACCCTTAATTCTCCCCAGGCCCTAATAGTAGAAAAGATGTTCAGCAGAGAATTTTCTACGTGTGTTAAGATGGATTCCTGTATGGGAGGCCCTCAGCATCCTGGATTCTCCATGCCCACACCAACTCCCAGCAGCTTCATCCCTCACCTGGGGAAACTGTTCCCTTCAAACAAGTAGAAGGTCTGTGTACCAGCTACTCACAGCTTAGACATAGCTTTTCCAGCTTCAGCCAAGACCATCGAGCTTTTTTTATTTTCCTTGGTTGCTTTGTCTTCTTTAGTTTGGGCCTTAGGAATTCCTGCTCCTTTCAGGGTATTTTCCAATCTTTGCACGAACTTTTCTTGCTTTTTAAATTTTAAAATTTCCTTTTGTCTTTACTCTCTTTATTCATTCTCATTCTCCACTCCCAATGTCAATCATTGTGTTCCACGTTCTTCTTTTTTTTTTTTTTGTTTTTATCAAAAAGAAAATTTTATTTTTTTTTTTTTTTTTTTTTTTTTTGCGGTGCTGGGGATGGCAAACAGGGCTTTGCAAATGCTATGCAAGTACTCTATCACTGAGCTACATCCCCAGCCCCTGTGTGCATTGAAAAAAAAATTACAAATTCTATTGGCTAAAAGTCTCTTTCTGTCCCCTACCCCTACAAAACACCATGTTTTTAAAGGTCCACAAGTGTCATGTGCTCAGCTAAGGCATTATTTCCCATTGCCTCAAATATCCCATTGTGTGCGTATACTCACCATGTGTTCCCATCCATCTTCTTAGAAGTGGTCATGTGCATTGACTCAATTCTGGTTACACAAATGTGGCAATGAATGTCACTGCAATGAGCTTCTTTGCACATGTCCCCATAATTATCCTTGTGATCATCTATCTGGGCATCTGCCCAAGAGCAGGACAGCTGGATCACAGGATGTACATTTGCTACATTTGACCCCCATCCTACCAGCTCACCCTCCTGAAAGGCTGCCCCTGCCTTCAACCACCAGCAGTAAATCTCCACTAACACTTGGCATTATCTAGACATTTAATCATTATTAATCTGACGAGTATAAAGTTGGATCTTATGATTGCTTAAATCTACGTTTCTCTGGTTACTATGGGTTTCAGCATTTCTTTATATGTCTTGACCTTTTGGATTTCCCTTAGTGGATTCCTTTTTCATATTCATATTCAACCAGGGTTCCTCATTTAATCCAGGTATCAGTCCTTTGCTGGTTTTAGATGTTGCAGGTATCTTCTAACTTGTTAACTGTGTTTCTGATGTCCCTTGTGAACTAGGAATCCTTTCTTTTGGAGTAATCAGATTCACCTATCATTTTTATTTACAGTTTACTAGTTTTTTAAAAAAAATTTTTTTGAGCACTGGAGATAGAACCCAGGGGCTCTCAACCACTGACCCACATTCTCAGCCCTTTCATTTTTAAATTTTGAGACAGGGTCTCACTAAGTTGCTTAGGACCTTACTAAATTGCTGAGGTGTGCCTTGAACTTGTGATCCTTCTGCTTTTGCCTCCTGAGTTGCTGGGATTACAGGTGTGTGCCACCATACCTGACTATGGTTTGTAAAGTTTGTTCTTCTGAATTTTCTCACCCTTAAGTCACTAACATAGTCTTCTATTAATTTTATTTACAGGTACTTTTTGCCTAAAAGGATAAATGGATCCCGTAGGAAGTCTCTTTTTCTATATAATATTAGGTAGGGTCCAGTTTTATTTTTCCCCATGTTACTAGTGATTTATATCTTTTCTTACTGGCTTGGCACAACTTTCCTAAAATATGTTAGATTTGCAAGGTTCTATTTTTGAGTGTTCCTTTCTTTCTAATTAATCTGTTTTGTTTTTCTTGGAACAGTAACATTTTCTTTCTATTACCAGAGTTTGGTAGGGTGCCTCAGTATCTAGCAGGGTTAGTATTTCCTTTTCTTTTTCAAAGCTGACTCTGCTAGTCTTGACTCTTTATTATGCTGTGTAAATTTTAGTAAATAATCTCTGAAACAAATCTGCTTAATCCTCCTCCACTTCATTGATTTTTGTCCTTATTTTTATTTATTTTTACTTCTTGTTTATTGAATTTGCCCTTTTACTTTTGTTCCAGTTTCTTGAATTAAAAGTTTCTCTTTGAAGTTATGAATTTCCCTCCATCTACTGTTTTAAGTCCCAGGAATTTTAATTGATTGCCATTTCATTGACATTCTGAGTTCATACTGATTTGATATGTTCTCTTTTTTCACCTTTTAAAATTTAATATTTTCTTATTTAGTTCCCAGCAAGATGTTTTGCAAACTATCCTTTTGTTATGTGTTTCTAGATTTTGGTATTAGGGTCTGGGAAAATGATCTGTTTGTTATTGATTCTATGGTATTTCTCAAGTAGTCCTTTGTGGCCTGGTACATGGTCAATGTCATAATCCTTCTATATCTGTGCTTAAGAACAGTTTTCTCTGGTGTTGAGTAAAAAATTAGAGAAAGCAAGAGAGGGAGAGAGACAAGCACAGAGGCTAAGAAACTGTGAATATATTCCAGATTATGAACAGAAATTGTTTCTGGGTTCCTTAATGGTGAAATTACAGGTGATTTTTAGTTTCTTAGTCTTTACTTGTCTATCATTCCAGATAGTCTTGGAAACAAAGTTAGAGAGTTCACATGCCACTCACTTTCCTGTGTGAGCAAAACAGTGACTCGGAGGGAGTAATGCTTGCCATTGCTGACCATCTGGGTTAATCACTTAGTTCATTTTTATGTTGCTGGTTGAAAACTTTATAAAGACAAGATGTCTATTTTGCTCACAGTTCTGGCAGCTAGGTTGGCTGATCACATCTGTTAAGGGCCGCTGCTGTGTCACAGCATGGCAGATGGCATCACATAGTAGAATACATGCAAGAGACAGAGTGAAGAGAGAGGAAGTAAGACTGAGAAGGGGCCGTGGTTACTCCTTTATAACAATTCACTCTCCTGGGAACTAGTCCACTTTGTCCAGAGGACATGAATCTCTTCTAAGGGTGATACCTCCAAACTTGATCACCTTCCACTAAAGAAGATCCACTACCTATCAATACCATTACATCGGGGACCAAACTTCTAGCACATGAAGCTTTGGGGGACAAACCATATCCAATCATAGCACCTACACTTCTGTACCTTCCATCTCAACCCTATAAAATGAGGGGTTTTAAGTTCCCATCCAGCTTGGACATTTATATTCTGATATTGTAACCTCCACCTGCTGCTGGTGTTACCTGAAAACTCAGGGACCATGGATGTGGTCCAGACTCTTAGGTGCCAGTCCAGCAAACTGCACAAATCTGGCCCTAAAAGTGCATGATCCCTCCATAGGGGACTGGGGAATGAGGCCTTTCTCACTGCGTGTTCAGGAGATGATGTCGCCTTTCCCCTGTTTTTATTTAGCAATAAAAACAGTTCTTTCTTGCATCATGCTCTCTGCTTTCCAGGCTGCAAGCCCATTTCCAAGGAAAGCAGACAAGAAACACGCCAATAAGAGTGTTGAAATAAACAGGAATTAGTATCTTTGGCAGCTCTGGGTCCTCAGGTCCTCTGAGGGACAAATGTGTGCTCTGTTTTATTGAATGTTTTCCATCTTAATAAGCAGTGGGAAATGCCAGAACCATCTGCAGCTGCCTGCTGATCTTGGGGACTGAGGCGGGCACAGCACAGGGCCTCTGTGCATTGCCATTTTCCCATCTTGCAAGAGTGCTAGGAAAGTCCTCACCTTGGGGTACTGGAGTCGCCCCAGGAGACAGGCTCTGCATTGAAGGACTGGTGACCCCTTTCTTGGCAACTTTCCATGTATTTCTAGGCCTCAGAATGCCCTAAAGCCATTTACCCATACTCCACAGAAAGAAAATATCGGGAAAAAGGTGTTTGAGCATGTGTATTATTCAATTCATATATATTGTGCATGGAGTGACTTTGAAGCTGCTGCACAGCACTGGGATGGTAGAAATGCCACTGTACTGACATCGAATTAAATCTAGTTCTAAGGCCTCCCTCACTAGGGGATGAGATGTCCAACTTTAGGCATTCCCCAGGATGGAGTGGGAGTCCCTGAGACTACACAGGTGAGCGCTACTTCAGAAAACGTCTCCCATCTTCAGTTCATTGAGCTATCACTACTTTCTGAACCCAGAGGATCTGTTGGAGATCTCGCGGGGCCCACCCCAAGCACTGGTAGTGGTGCAATTTACACTTGCCCAGAGATACGGAGAGATGGTGCCCCTGGAGGCAGCACTGGGCACTGCAATAAACCAAAGCAGGTCCCTTATGGGCGGCTCCGCCTCAGAGGCGCCCTCGTGTGGATGTATTTTGGAATTGCTTCCTCAGCCGGAACCATCGCTCTTTATCCCTGATCCTAAACTGCAAGGTGGCCTCTGATGTATCTGGAAGACAGGAGGCTGCTATGCATCTTTTTTCATTTAGATTTCCCCAGACAAGCAGATTAATTTAAAATCATGCGTTTCCTAAGATGTAGACAATATTTCAAGGGAGGAGGTGAAAAGAGATGGAGAGGTGGAGAGAAAGACTGAAAGGAGGAGGGGAATGGGGAAACAGGGAGAAGGGAGAGAGGGAAGAGAAGGAAGAAGTTGCTAAGAAAGTTTGTCTCCTTTAAAGGAAGGGCAGAGGAACCAGAGGTGGAGGGGGAGGGAGAACAGGCAGAAAACTTTGTCTGGCCAGCGTGCTCAGGGCCCTGTCCACACCCACCCAACTCCCCTCTCCCCTCCAGTACCTCTATGTCCCCATCCTGCACAGATTGCTCTCAAAAGCTCCAGTCTAGCAAGCACAAGGCCCTGGGTTCAATCTCCAGCACTGCAAAAATAAATAAATAAATAAATAAATAAATAAATAAATAAAAATAAAAATAAGCTCCAGTCTGCCACTAGAGAGAGCTGATGGTGTTAAAGAAATGGTCAGACTTCCTCAGACATGTGGCCAGTCTAAAAGAAAAGACACTTTGTTTAGGTTTATTGTAAGCCAGTGATTTAAACTCCCTACCTGAACACCCATGGAAGCAGAGATGGGGCTGGCTGTGAAATGCTCCCTGAAACACTCCTGGACACCTGCCTTCCACTGGGATGCCTTCACAGGCCTTGCCAAGCTTTGTTTGACTAGCTGAACAGAGACTTCTGGGTTCTCTTGTTCTCTAATATTTACAGAAACTCAGGAGTGCTTATTTCTCTCCTCCACATTGTTCATCTTTACATCATGTTCCTCCCGTTCTCTGGAATAAATGGTTTCACTTACATATGGTTCAGTGCCGAATCCTGACTTGACTATAAACTGGATGAGGCCTCCTCTGTTGAAGACCAGGAAGGTGAGTGTGGGACAGGAGAGAGCTCTATAGTCTTTCCCATTGGCAACATCTCACCAGGTAGAGTGAGGTCAAGGGTCAATACTACCACCACCCCAAAGGCTAAATGAGAGGCCTCCAAGTCCCTCACTGTCCCAGCCCATGTGATAATGGCTTGGCCACTAGCCTGTGATGCTGTTGGAAGGTGGTAGAAGCTTTATGAGCAGAACCTAGCAGAAGGTCATTGGGAATCTTCACTTGAAGGAGATAGTGGGATGCAGGCCTCTTCTGTCTTTTTGCCTCCTCACCAACAGCTTTGTGGCACAGGTCCAAAAGCAACAGGGCCAAGAAACCATGAACCAAAACCTCTGAAACCCTGAACCAAATAATTTGATTTTCTCAGGTATTTTGTCACAGGGATATAAAACTGGCTAACATGCCTCTTCTCCACATGTCCCCTCTCTCCTTTGCCTTAATTCACTCATTCAGTCAGTCAATAAACATTAGTTGAACAATTTTTAGGACTGCTGTTTTAGCTGCTGGGGATGCAACAGTGAACAAAATGGATAAATTCCTGCCTTGTACCCTAGAAGTGAGAAAATGAGCACCTAACACCTGTCCCCTGTGGTTAGTGCTCTCAAGACAAATAGAGCAGGGTAAAAGGACAGAAGATGGTGTGGGGTGGTATGACTATTTTATACACAGGAGTGAAGAAAGGCCCTTCTTATAAGGTGAAGACAGCAGAAGTGAGGATATGAGGAAGAGCTGTGTGTGTGTGTGTGTGTGTGTGTGAGAGGGAAAGAGCTCTCCAGGCAGAGGGAAGGGTGAGAGCTGTGGAGGAAGAGAATGGAGGCAGCTGGGCAGTGAGCACAAGGAGGAGACCAAGGAGGAGGGGAAGGGTTTGAGGCCAGATCATGCAAGGCCTTACAGACTGTCATAACGTGTCTGGACTCTTCGAGCACAAGCAGAAGCAAATGATATTGAGCCAAGGAGTGCCAAGGTCTGAGTTACGCTTTTCAAAAGAGCATATTAGCTGCTGAGTAGAGAACAGTCAGAAAAACCAGTTATGAGGCTCCTGCATGCCTCGGGTGAGACCACAGTGCAGGGAGGCGGCTGCATCAGAGCCTGGGTATATTCTGAAGCCAGAGTCAGCAGATTTGCTGATAGAGCAGGCATGGGTGTGAAGAAAAGAGACCCGTTGCTGACTCCAAGGTGTTTGGCCTGAGTAACTAGAAGAAGGGAGTTGCCACCCATGGGTATGGTGAGGAGTGAGGGAGGAGCAGGCTCTGAGGAGAGAGTCAAGAGATCTATTTCAAACAAATGCAACTGCAGTCATACCAGCATCCATACTGTGGTCTTGAAGTACCCTTTGCCATGTTTGCTGACCAGAAGGATGAGGCAGGAAATGGAGCTTATGACCCTGGGGTATCTGGTATTGCTAGCTAGCAAGGAAGCTCTCAAGGAAGCTAGCAAGGAAGATGATTAGGGTCTGGTCCAAAGGACTAATAGCCAATTAGAAGGGTCACTCACTTGCTAAGGATGAGATTATGGTCTGGGGGTGTAGCTCAGTGGTAGAGCACTTGCCTAGCATGTAGAAGGCCCTGGGTCCAATCCCTTGCACAGTAAAAGAGGAAAGAAAGAAAGAAAGGAAGAAAGAAAGGAAGAAAGAAAGAAAGAAAGAAAGAAGAAAGAGGATGTGAGCATTAATAAGGATAAAATTGCAATGAATTGTAACATCATCAAATGTGTTTAAATCCAAGAATGTATGATGATACTAAAATTGATCTTTTAATTGGTGCCTGTTGGAGAATGATAGGGAATCAACTCATTATTCAGAAAACTGACTGATAATAAAGGGAAGGAATAAGCATTTATTTTGCTTTTACTATGCAAACTATACCTAGGATAATCAAATAGTACATGAGGGGGCATTTCTCTTTATAAGTCTTCCAGTTAATGAATGAAGAAGGATGATAGAATGTGAATATCATGCCATTTGGCCATCTTAATGAGGCAATGGGTTCAGCCAATGAGCGTAAACTGCTCTGAATATGATAAAAAGAGAGACAAGGGGACAATATTTGCCTCCTGATAGAAGGCTCTGCCACCACCTTAAGAATCCAAATGTCAATTTGCACATAATTCAGGGGGGAGAACATGCAGAACAGTACCCTGGGGTCCATTCAGCAAGATCCAAAGAGAGGAAAGCTGCATAAGACAAATGACCTCGTTTCAACAAACAAATGGTCAAGAAAATGGAATGGGAGGGAGAATCTAGAGATTGAAAGACTTAAAGATCTATCAATCATGCTGTGCTGACCTTATTTGAATTCTGATTCAAGCTTACAAAAAATTATGAGGCAGGTGGAAATTGGAACATCGGTGGTTAGAGGATGTTAAGAAATTGTCATTTTTTTCTGAGGATAATTAAGGGCATGATGATGTTTAAAAATAAGGACTTGTCTTTTAAAGATGGAAACTGGAAAAAAAATTTGTATATATGGAATGACGCAACATGTATGTCTGGGAAAGTCTTCAAGAGAACACAGGGTGGGGAACAGAAACAAAATGGGCCCTGAGTGAATAGTCATGGAGTCTGTGGGGGAGTCGGTTCACCAGGCTGCATGCGGGTTTCTGTGGATGTTTGAAATTCCTTGTTATAAGATGTAAATCAAAGATAAAAGATAGGAAAGGAAAGAAGAGAGGAAGGAGGGAAAGATGAAAGGAAGGGGAGAAGAAAAGGAAGAAAGGCAGGGAAGGGGAAAGGGAAGGAAGGGGAAGTTTGTTTGGGGCACCTTACAAGAGGAGGTGGTTTGCTGTCTGGGTGGAGGTGTTGCCTAGGCAGTTGAGTCTGTGGGACTGAAGTTCAGGAGTGTTAAGGCCAGAGACAAAAATTAAGGAATCCTAAATTTATAAATGTATGGCTGAGTGTGGTGACCCATGACTATAATCTCAGTGACTCAGGAGGCTGAGGCAGGAAGATCACAAGTTCAGGTCCAGCCTAAGCAATTAGCAAGAACCTGCCTGGTTCTCTGTCATCCTCAGCCATTTTTATTTTATTTTTAAATTTTGAGACAGGTTCTCACTAAGTTGCTTAGGGCCTTGCTGAGTTGCTGAGGCTGGCTTTGAACTTGTGATACTTCTGGTTCAGGTTTCTGAGTCTCTGGGATTATAGGTGTGCACCATCAGACTTGACTGAGGGTATAGCTCAGTGGTAGAGCACCCGTGGGTTTAATCCCCATACAGCAAAAATAATTTTTAAAAAATAAATGTATTGTAGTCACATAACTTGAGATTACCTTAAGAAATGAGTATAAATAAGAGAAAAGATGTTACAGATGAAATCTTGGGAATTTCCAAAATTGAGAGGTCAGAAAACCAGCTGCGCAAATGGGGCCAGGAAGGGAGGGAGAGAAGGAGGAGGGTCACAGGGGACCAACCAAATGGAACAGCATGCCATGAAGGATGGGCACACTCAAGTGCCAAGTGCTGCACGGGTCAAGTGCACACTGGCTGAAGAGGGGCAGTTACCTTTGACAGCCATCAGCCACCTGGGCCAAAAAGTTTTCCATGTGTGTGGGAAAAGAAGGCCAAGTAGCAAGGATTCTAGAAGATGGAGGAGACAGAGGCAGTGCGCACAGCTGAGTGTTTAGGGGAGTTTTGCAATAAAGAGCAGAAATGAGACAGAGGGAGGGTGTGAAGGCTGTGTGAGGTCAGTGGGGTCATTTTTTTTTAATTGGGAGGAATTATTCTTATGGGAATGGTGGGGTGTGGGGCAGAGAGAGATGATGTGGGAGAGAGGGCAACTACTGACTGGATGTCCTGGTTCACTCAGAACATCCTGAAACAGGTCACAGTCTGGTCAACTCCATTGCATTTGGGGTCATGACACACGTATTTCACCACTGGAAGCCTGAATGTTGCTCCCGTGGTCTCCCCAGGGAGATGCAGGCTTGATGACCCTGTGGTCATTCTGGAAGCTGCAATGGCCATGTGGTCATTCTCGGAGGTGATGGGGATGAGGCCCTGTGGGTGCAGGGCTCGTGGATCAGCACGGGGAGCTTTGTGAGAGCCCATGCCAGCCCAGGCTGGGGTCATCTGGAGACACTTTCTTGGGCCCCTTGCATAAGTTCTTAGCAAATTCCTCACCTCCGCTCACTGGTGGCACTGAGAAGCAAATGATGACTTCTGGTGCCAACCGGAGTGTGTGTCCACTGTTCTAGCAGTGTCCTCATGGCACAGGCCACACTCTTGCCATGCTCCTCTTGGTAGCTGTCTGCAACTGAGGATGGAGTGATAAAGTGAGGCCAGTCCAACACACTGGTTTGAGCATCTAGGTGAGATGTGGTGTGGACAGCTGGACATATGGTCCTGAAGTTCAGAGGGAAGGTCAGGCTGGAAACAGGCAGTGGGGGATTGTAAGGCTGTAACCAGGTAGTGAGCAGAGGGAGGAGGCAGGGAAGGTAGAGGAGAGGGTAGGAGCTGTGATGGGGCTCGCCTGTGTGGGAGACTGCTGGCAGGTCACCTCTGGGGAGGACTCCCAATACCCCTGGGGTTTGCAATGTGGAGTGATTCATTGAACTCCACAGGAGCCATTGTGGTGGAGTTGTGAGAATGAAATCGATTGAAGTGGGTTCAAGAAAGAATGAGAGGAAAGGAAGTGGAGCTTTGAAGAGGATGGATGTAATGCGATGGTGAGGGGGAAGCTTGAGGTTTGGGGTCAAGGAGTTTTGTTTTTTTTGATGGGAGAAATTGTAGTACACATGTATGATGATTATGGAGATGATTCAGTGAAAAGAAAAAAATTGTTCTTGTGGGTGAGAGAGGGATCGATTGATGAATTGATGTGGTTGAGTAGGTAAAGGACAGGATCCAGAGTGTGGGGAAGGGGCTGCACCTAGGAGCACATGGTGCTCCTCCTTCCTAGCAGAGAAAAGGCAGTTATGAGTACAGATGCACATGGGTTGCAGTGATCCCGAAAGTTTTTTATTTTTTTATTTTTTTTTGTACCAGGAATTGAACTCAGGGGTGCTTAACCACGGAGCCACATCCCCAGCCCTTTTTTTATATTTTAGAGATGTGGTCTCCCTGAGTTGCTTAGGGCCTCACTAAGTTGCTGAGGCTGGCTTTGAACTCCTGATCCTCCTGCCTCTGCTTCCTGAGCCGCTGGGATTACAGGTGTGTGCTAGCACACCTGAGTGGAAGTGTGGTTTTAAAAATGGGGGTTTTATTCTTGAAGGCCTTGAAGGTTTTTCTCAGGTCTAAAAATGTATTTTCTCAAAACAAATGTCTTTGTAATTGTGTCTTCAACTCTTCCCTATTCTTCATCTTGCAGATCCAGATAGTCATTAGGCACTGATTCCACCTGCCCAGGGGTCTTGTCTGAAGTGCCCCCCTGGCCTCCCTCAGCTCAGTCCTATGGAAGGGCTCCTGCTCAGCATCTGGCTGACCTGAGTTTGAATCTAGCCTGGATCTAGCAGGTACTTAGGCCTGTTTGAGGAGCTTGTGAGCAAGTGATGTAATTTGTTTCCCTCCTTTTGGTAAAATCAGGATAATAACAGTACTTATCCCATTAAAAGGATTAAAATAAATAACGGTGCCCATGCTCAGCACTTGGTGGGCATCAAGTTTGAGCTGTCTATATTTTTATCTGCCCTCACTCTGTGTTTCAGGTTGAACTTTGCATAGCGTGAATCTCTGCTCTAGAACCTCCAATGCATCCTGCTGGCCCTAAACTCCTGTCTGCCCCCGGCCTAGCCCTTCCTTATTTGTTTATTTATTTTTATTTTGACAGACTGCATTTTGATTCATTGTACACAAATGGGGTACAGCTTTTCATTTCTATGGTTGTACACGCTGTAGATTTACACCATTCATGTACTCACACATGTATATAGGGTAATGACGTTTGTCTCATTCCACTGTCTCCTTCCCCCCTCTCCTCCCCTCATTTCCCTCTACAAAATCCAACAATTCTTCCCTTACACACCCCTCCCCCTGCCATTATGTATTAGCATTCATTTAGAAGAGAAAACATTCAGCCTTTGGTTTTGGGGATTGGCTTATTTCACTTACCATGATATTCTCCAACTCCATCCATTTACCCTGCAAATGCCATAATATTTTCCTTCTTTATGGCTGAATAATATTCCATTGTGTATATATACCACAGTTTCTTTATCCATTCATCTATTGAAGCTAGCCCTTCCTTCTATTTCAGATTTGGAACTAACCCATAGTTCACCAACCCATATCCTTTCCTTTTGCTTTTTCAAATTTACAGAAGATACTCTTCCCCATCTTAACCTGGAGAAATCCAGCCCATTCTCTAGGGTTCATTGCAAAATACTGTTTCCCTGCAGTATTTCTCTTGACCTCCCTTCCCATGCCTGGCTGGTCCCTTCTTGCCCTACTCCTTACTTCTAAGTTTGCCTATTTGTACTCCCATAGGACTACATGCTGTTCATGAGCAGACTCTGTTTAGTTCCTGTCTTTATTTTGCCTTGAACAGTACCAGGACAAATAAAAGCTCAGAGGAACGACAGGGTTAGTTATTTCCTCCTTGGTATCCATCTCTTTCCCAGCCCATAGTGATGCACATTGAGTAATATTGATGATCTATCTTTTCCATCCAAAACAATGCACTGGGAGAAGAGACGTTGTTCTCATTTCTTCCAACGTCACCAGAGCCTAACACACAGCAGTGCCTATAAATGTTTATGCATAAAATAGTGTGAATGGACCCTTCTCCCCCGCCACCATCTCCCCCACCGCGCCACCGCCCCAAATGCTAGTGGCGTCCCCGCAGATCTAGGGGTGGCCGCCAGGTGGCGCCCGCCTCTCGGTGCGGGGAACAAAGCGTTCAGCTTCCCGGCCGGGAGAAGCGGGTAATTACAGCCGCACCCGCCCTGTGTAGAGGGATGGGGACCGCAGGATTGATGCGACCGCAGGATTGACGCGCCCTATGGGCGCGCAACGTACGTCAGGAATGCATCGCCTTTTTGTGCTTCTAGGCCTCCATGCAGATATTTAAGGATCGTTAATTGAGGGCGGGTTGGGGGAGGCTGCCATCTTCCGGTGCTCCTTGGGAGATGCTAAGCCTCTGGGTGCTAACTGGTGAAGGAGTCACGCTTCTGCTGCCGGCTGTGACAGCCACAATATGCGCACATATAAAATGTTCTTTATCTGTCATAAAATGATAATAACAGCAAGTGCCTGGCATGTCCAGCACTATCCAGTGTTTTGGTCTTTTTTAAATATACATTAACGGAATGGCACATAATAAGATAAAGAAGTATAAATTCCCATCTGGTTAGGAATCTTAGATGCAGTGGGATTTGATTCCCCCGCCAAGACGTCCCACTGAGCAACAGCAGAGGCAGGGTTAGAACCCCGGCAGTTTGAACCTGAGTGTACAGGTTCCCAGCTATCCCCAGCCCCCTTCTATCTAGCTGAGTGGCCTCTGACCTGTCCTGCCAGAGAGGGCCCAGATAGCCAGACAATTTTTAAGGCCTACTATGTACCAAGCAGCTTGCTTTGCATTGAGGATAAGCAGGTGAGGGAAAAGTGCACCCTCCCGAAGCATTCAGGCTGACAGGGGAGATCAAAATGTTGGGAGAGTGATGTGGCCAGTGGGATGATGAACAGAGTAGTAGGTGCCCAGGGAGGAGCCAGGAAAGGAGGTGCCAGCTTTTTCAATGCCTTCCCAGGCAGCCCACCTGGCTTTTATTTTTCCACTAGTGCATTATAGTTATACCTAATGTTGGGGTTCATTTTGACTTGATTATACAATCACGAAATATTATTTGCTCTAATTCAGTACTTCTTTTCCTCTGCTCCTCCCTTTCCTGATCCCTTTCCTCTATTCTACTGATCTTCTACTTATTTATAGTTTTTTGATTAGTACTTAATAGATATACACAAAGGTGAAATTCACTGTGTTATATTTATAGACGTACATAGGATAGTTTGGTTAATTTTGTTCCAGCATTCTTCCCTTTCCCCATCCATTCTCCCACCACCCTCAATCCCTTTCCTCCACTTCACTGATCTCTCCTCTATTTTTATGGTATCTTCCCACTATTTCCTTAATTTTGCTCTTTTTGGGGAGCTTTTGAGCAAGTGATGTAATCTGTTTCCCCCCTTTTGGTAAAAATCAGGATAATAATAGCTTCCACATGTGAGAGATAACATTTGACCTTTGACTTTCTGAGTCTGGCTTATTTCACTGAGCATGATGAACTCCAGTTCCATCCATCAACCAGAAAATGCCATAATTTCATTTTTTTTTTCTTAATGACTGCATAAAACTCCATTGTGCACATGTAGCACATTTTCTTTATCCAGCCATCTGTTGACAGGCATCTAGGCTGGTTCCATAACTTGGCTATTGTGATCTGTGCTTCTATAAACATTGAAGTGGCTGTATTGCTATAATATGCTGATTTTAAATCTTTTGGTTAGATGACAAGGAATGGGATGGCTAGGTCATATGGTGGTTCCACTCTTAGTTTTCTGAGGAATGTCCATGCTGTTTTCCAGAGTGGGTTATATTAATTTGTAGTCCCACCAACAACGTATGAGTGTACCCTTTCTCCCACATCCTCACCAGAATTTATAATTATTTGTATTCTTGGTAATTGCCATTATGATTGGAGTAAGATGGAATCTCAGTGTAGTTTTGATTTGCATTTCCCTGATTGCTAGAGATGTTGAACATTTTTTTCCATGTATTTGTTGGTCATTTGTCTTTCTTCTTTTGAGAAGTGTCTTTTTAGTTCTTTTCCCCATTTATTAACTGGGATTTTTTTGGTGTTAAGTTTTTTGAGTTCTTTATGCATTCCGGATATTAATCCCCTTTCTGAGATGTTAAGTGGCAAAGATCTGCTCCCCTTCTGTAGTCTTTCTCAGCTTGTTCTTTTCCTTTGCTGTGCAGCAGTCTTTCAATTTGGTGCCATCCCACTTACTGATTCTTGGTTTTATTTCTTGTGTTTTGGGAGTCTTGTTAAGGAAGTTGATGTCCGTGCTAGAATGTTGGAGTGTTGAGTCTACATTTTCTACCAGCAATTGCAGAGTTCCTGGTCTGAATCCTAGGTCTTTGATGCACTTCAAGTTGACTTTTGTACAGAGTGAGAGATACCACCTGGCTTGTTTTGCCCCTATTTTGTTATTGACCTTCTTTTTGGTAACTGATGCTGTGGTCTTTGTGTTGGAAACCTGTCTGTGCCCCAGTCCTCTAGGGCTTGGGTAAACTCCCAGTCCCTGCCAGTCCAGTCTTGTCCTCAAGTTCTTGCACAGTGACTGGGATTCTTGTTCTTAGTGAACAACTTCTCTTGTGCTTTCTGCCTGCCCGCTTAGATTTCTGAATAACAGGGACTGTGCTTCATTTGCTTATTGGACTGTCACCAATTAAACACCTTGCCCCCATCTTCCCATGCTTTCCTGTCCCCGTCTTGGCCCCATCATCAACGGTCTCAGCTTGCCCGATCCTCCAGGAGACTCTGGGTTCCTAGGCCCTGGCCCAGTGTTCCCATCTGTTCCACTCTGAAACCCTCTTACTCTTGCTGGCCTTACATCTCTGCCTCCACTCCAACAAATGCTGGTGTCTATGAGACCAGCAGACTCTAGACTCTCCTTTTTTTCTAATAACACCAGTCTTCTGCTGGCTTTGCTTCCTTTCCCATCCTATATACAATCTAGGGTTCACTTGAACCCTTTACTTACTGACCCCTCAACTTTTCTGTCTCCTTGTAAACGTCTGGCTGGATCAGCTGGGATCTACTTTCTCTTCTCTTCACTTGAGATGCTCAGGGATGCTTCAGGAATTCACACAGTTGGTGGGTTGCTGCCAGGCAGGACTGGCTATATGACTTGTGGGGTGTAGTGTGACATGAACATGCAGGGCTCTTGTTCAAAAAATTTAAGAATTTCAAAATGGTGACAGCAGGGTATTAAGCCAAGTGAGGTTTAATAATGGGTCCTTGTGCTTGATCGTAAGTGTGGCCCCCACCTTCATAAAGCATCCAGGACTATCTGATCATCCTGGAGTCTCTGATTTTTCTGTCTTCCCCATGGGCCTGCCACCACTTCTGTCCTCAGATATCTCTAACACCCCCACCTTGCTTGTATTCTGACAGGCTTTCTCAGGTAGAAGGGAAAGATTGGGGTTCCTACCATGTGAAAGCCACCAGGAGCACTGTGGCATGGTGGACAAGGACCCAGAATCTCTGTCATCAGTGATCCCCTCTCAGGCTGGGTCCTCAGCTGCACCTGGGATGATAAAACTACCCAGGTTTTCAAGTAGCAAAAGTCACTCCACTGTTCTCCGACAATCCCTTCTTACTTGAACTTCACCTTTCCTCGTCTATGGTCAGGAGTGGGAGAGGATTTTGTTTCCCTTGCTCAGTGCTAACTCTGTTCTCCCTGGGCAATCCCCACCATTTCTTCCCCCAGTGGAACCTTTAACTCTCTCTGGGTCCTGGTCTTATAGGTAAGGTTACCGAGGCACTGAGTTGAGACACACAGTTAAATAGTTAGTCCTCGGTGGAGCCTGCATTTGAATCCAAGGATGTGACTCTTCAACACCTGAAGTTAGACAGTCCCCAAACTTCCCCTAATGACAGGATCACCTACCTAGACTCCAAACTGCCCAAATGGTGGTGGTGGGACATAAAAAGGTAAAAACATCACCCAGAATCCCCTATAAAAGCTTTCTCCAACAAAAAGTGACTTTTAAGCATCTCCCCCTGCAAAAGGAGGCCAGAAGCCACCAGACCCATAGCTGGACCCCTGTGAAGATCCCTTTCTGGCTTAAGGGGTTGTGCCCAGCACCCATAAGAGACCCTTCAATACATTGATCAATATCCACAAGTTCAGGAAGGGAGCTGGAAATAATGAGGACAACCACTTCCCTAGAACTGTTCCCCCACCTCCACCCCAGGACACTTTCTAGCACCAGGTCTGCAGCATCCAACTTTCAAAATATCCTTTATCCCTCACGCAATTCCCCATGGTGATGGTGGTAGGGGGGAGCTGTACTTGTTAAAAAGAGTAATTGTTAGAGTTATACTCTGAAATATCAATGGATGGATCAAAATGGCATTTGGAGCTTTTCCTGCAAATAATATGGGGGTGGGTGTTGGATAAAGCAAGACCGAATGTGAATGGTAGCTCAGGTTTGCCGATGTATATATGTGAGTTTGCTGTACTATTCTACCTATATTTGCATTTATCTGAGTTTCTCCACAGTAAAAGATTGTTAGCCCAGTGTGGTGGCATATGCCCTGAATTTCAGCGACTTGGGAGGCTGAGGCAGAGGATTTCAAGTTCAAAGTCAGGCTCAGCAACTTAGCGAGGCCCTAAGCAACTTAGAGAGACCCTATCTCAAAATAATATATAAAAAGGGCTGAGGATATTGCCCAGTCGTTAAGCACACCTGGGTTCAATCCCCAGTACATGAAAAAAAAAAGATTTTTTAGAAATAGGTATTAAAAATGAAGGACAGTAAACTCAAGAACTCTGTGTATATAAGAGTGGGGGTAGGCTGGCCAGAGATGTGAAGGATCTTAAAATTGGTGAATGCAAGAAGGAAAAGCAGCATCTCTGCTTTTCTATATCTTGCTATATCTTGCAGTGATAGTTTATTCCAAGAGCAAAGGGCTCCAGTTTCTAGTTTTTCTGCTCTGAGCTTCAGCCACAGAAGTACCAGGCAGTCACTGCTCATGGAGATCTTCTTTCAAGCTTCAAAGTAATTAAAATGCCAATTTCTTCCCTTGGTTCTCCAGCTGCAGAGGAGGAGCTGCTTCCTACAGTTACTGTCTCTGTGTTTATTTTCCTGATATTCCCCTTTTGCTTTTCAGTTTCCAGTACCTGCTTAACTGATTATCTAGATTAAATTATTATTAAAATACCTGGTGTGGTTACTGTTTTCCAACTAGACCTCAGAGATGCATGCCCTCAGAGGCACTGCCTGAGAAGCACATAGGATGTAGCTTTATCTCATTGGCCTGCTCCAAAGAGTCCAATCTCAGAAACCAGCCAGAAGCTCTAGTAAGTCAACTTCTATTGAGAACTATAGAGAACTCTATAGAGAACTCTCTGGTCACAGGAGAATCCCCTAATCTAAATCAATGTTTATAAGCACAAAAGGAGGGTTTAATTGAAGAAAGCCAGCAGGGACTCTAAATCTTTCCATCCCAATCAAGGCTGTCAGAGCCAGTTAGCATCAGAACCAGTCAGGTGTCCCCAAAGCTGCCATCTCTAAAGCAGCTCTCCTGTCACCAAGGAAACCACACATTGGTGAACAGGGCCCCCAGGAACCAGACTGAAACTCAGTTGCCTGGTGTGTTTGTCATCATTAACTCTGCCAAAGCTCAGCATCTTTTGCAAGAATGATTCTCCGAAACTTCTCCTGCCCCAAACCCCTGCTGTCTTCTGTTTCCCAAACCAACAATACGCCCACCTTCAAGAAAGACATGTGCTGGCAGGCATGACAAGCAATGGCAGGAGTCATTTGTTTACTCAACAACAAATAAGACAGACCATCTTCTGAATTGGCCTTGGGACTGGCCACACAAATTGGGTGGCTTGAACAATAGAAATGTGTTGTCTCGTAGTTCTAAGGGCTAAACATATGAAATGGCCATGTTGGTAGGGTTGATTTCTTTTGAAGGCTCTAAGGGGAGGATTCCTCTGGGTTTGTCTTCCTGGTCCTGTGGCGTTCTTCCCGTCTGCATGTCTGTCTCCATATTTCCCCTTGTTGTGGGGATGCCAGTCATATTGGATTAAGGTTCATACCAATTACTTCATTTTTACTTTATCATCTCTCTAAAGACCTTACATGCAAATAAGATCACATTCTGAGGTATTGGGGGTTAGGACTTCAGTGTGAACTTCTGGGGGACATAATTCAGTGCAGAATTAATATTCCTGAGAATGGAGGGTAGAGGCTTCTCCAACACCTAAGACAGGAAGAGTCTTCTGAATAGACGAGAAAATCCTTTCCAGTACAAAAGTGTTGAACTTTGAATAAATTTATCTGAAGGTCTCCAAGACAGTGAGGAAGATAAAATAAAAACAAAAAAAGTTACCATTGAAGGAGATGTGTTCTACTAGCGTTCAGTGGCAGCAAGAACAGTGGTGTACAAGCTCCAGTGGCCAAGGTCACCCAGTTGCCCTCTTCACGGGCATTAGGGGCAGCAGCAGAGGCAGAGTGGGTTCTGAAAGCAGAAGTACACAGCATCTTTGAATGATGTTCATGCTGCAGAATTTTTTTCAATCTTGGCAACTGTGAAAATTTTCTTATCCCAATGGAGAGCTCTGCTTGCAAATTCAGCTGACAGTGAAGTTCTGTAAGAAAGAAAATTTAAAGGAACTTATTAGGTAAGTTAGTGGGGGACTGTTTTATACACCTACTGGTCTTGGACAATGAACTACCCAAAGACATGGAGTGGGCAAAGAACTAGGTAGGTGATCTCATTTAACTCTTTCCAAAGCGTTTTTTTCTTAACTTCTTCTTTTCAATCCTGACCAACTTGTAATTTATTACTTAATAATTTGCTATCATTGATGTTTGTGTACCCTTTCCCTCAAATTCATTTGTTGAAGCCCTGATCTCTAATGTGACTATATTTGGTAAAAAGTTCTTGGAGCTGGGTTTATGGCTCAGTGGTAAAGCACTCACCTGGAATGCTTGAGGCACTGAGTTTGATCCTTGGCACCAAATAAAAATAAAATAAAGATATTATGGCCACCTTCAACTAAGAAAATATATATATATATATATATATATATACATATATATATATATATTTTTTTTTTTAAAAGAAGTTCTTGACAGAAGTAGTTAAAGTTAAATGGGTCTTGAAGGTAAGGCCCTGATCCCAGGACATTAGTGCCCTTATAAAAGAGATAATGGAAAGTTCTCTTTGCCTTTCTCTCTTTTTGTCTGAGCATGCACAGAGACGAGGACACGTGAAGACACAGTAAGAAAGCAGTCCTCTACAAACCAGGGAAAGTCCTCACCAGAAACCAAATTGGCTAGCACTTCAGTTTTGGACTTCCCAGCCCCCAGAATTGTGAGCAACACATTTAAGTCACCCAGTCTGTAGTATTTTGGTATAGCACATCAAGTGGACTAATGCAATTAATTTAAATTATGCCTTCCCCATTAGAAGGCAGAAACTATGCATCTCTATTTCCCCAAATACCACCATGCCTGGCCTAGTTGCTTTCATATGGCAGGCACTCAATATTTGTTGAATGAACCAATGGTTAGAAAATCAATGACATGGTATGTATCATTTGGCTTATTTTATTTTATTTTATTTTATTTTATTTTATTTTATTTTATTTTATTTTATGGTGTTGGGGATTGAACTCAGGACCCTGTGCATGCGATGCAAGCACTCTACCTACTGAGTTATATCCCCAGCCCTATTTTGCTTATTTTAATGAGGAGAAAATTGACAGCTATGAAAAGATACCTAATACTCACAAATTAGGGATACAAATGGCATTTCCTAAACTAAAATTAATTGAAAGTAGACCAGGATCACATAACATCTTCATGCACAAAACTTATTAAGATTTCTTTTATGGGCTGGGGATATAGCTCAGTTGGTAGAGTGCCTGCCTTGCAAGCACAGAGCCCTGGGTTCATTCCCCGGCACCGCAAGAAAAAAAAAAAAAGATTTCTTTTAGCTGCTAAGTGAGGAGGGCTGTATTTCCTCTGATGTCTAGAGTTTTTGCTCTATTCAGGATCAGGAATTTGCCAACCCACTTCTGGTTCCTCATAATCAGTGCTCTCAGAGTCAGCAGCCAGATACAAAGCTTAGAGGAATTTTGTTGCTCAAGGCAAAGAGGGATATATCAGAGGATGAGTATTTGGCATCTCTGAGAGACCTCACAGGATAACACTATTTCTGTCCAGGGTCTGGTCTCTGCCCTGCAGGCTTAGAAACTGGATCTGCCAGCAGACTGAGTGGAGATCCATCTCTCAGCTTTAATTAATTAAGCATGAAGAGCTGATGCATGAAACCAGAATATCAATTTATTGATTCACAAGAGGACTGGAACCGCCTCGTGTGTGGAATGCTTGTCTCTGCTTACATCACGTTCCACTGAAGACAGACCTCCAAGGAAGGTGTACCAGAAAGTTGCCTAGTGGGCATGGAATCCAGATGAAGGGAACCAGATGGCTCAAATGTTTAACGGCAGTGACCCAGGAGAACCCAATACTTCCATTTTTACTATGAGAATAGTCTTTCTAATGGCAAAATAATTCAAAACCACTGACTGAGGCCCGGTCCGCAGAGGGCATTTCTTCAAAAGTATTTTCCTCACAGTGACAGAAGTTGACTAATGTACCATCCTTTTGCAAATAGGTACCTGAAAAGTCATCTCATATGACTCACATTTAGCATCGGTCCCAAACTCAAACTGTTTGAGGGTTTGTACCAGCCAGCTTTACAGCCCATGAGGGCTTCAACTACTTTATGGATGGAATGGTCATCAGAACACTCCAGATTCTCCAGTTTCTTGCATGAAACAAACGATACTGTTTATACACAAATTTTTACAAAAGCAAAAGACAAAGTCATTGGCTTAGAGTAAGAATCTCTGAGTTTTAAAATTGGCCTTGTCACTGGACAGATGTGTGAGGGTTCATTTGTTCAATTATTTAATGAAAATACTGAGTAGCTGCCAGAAGCCAGGGGCTGGTCTAGGCACCTGGCGTAAAATAGCCAAGTGAGACATGGATCCTCAGTGAGAAGCGGGAGGGGAGGGAAGTGGAAAAGAATACAGGAACTGCAAATGACTATAGCATAATGTAAACACAGTAGAACACACACTGGATCATTCTATTTACATAAAGTAAATCCTAGGTGTCACAGTCAGGTAGGGGTTTATGTGGAAGAAGAGGGTTGTGAGATAGGCTTTCTGAGGCTTCCTAAGACTTTTTGACCTGTGTGTTGGTTACCCAGGTGTTATCCATTTATGATAAAATTTTGAGGTACTCAATAAATAAGTGTACAAAAGTATAATTTATGTGCTTTTTATATGCAGGTTATCCTTCAATTAAACTTTTCTAAAATAAGAATGGTCATGGAGAGTATATTATTTGTACAGGTAGGACATTATACCGATCAGGTATATAATAAAGTACTATTTAATTAAAATATGTATAATGTAATCAACTATGCAGGACTTTCTATAACTTAGCTATGTCCAGAAAAACCTCACCCATTTGATAACCCATTTGATGACCCAATTTGATATCACAGTTTTTCTGCCTATCTTCTCACTGATATTTAAATGTCACACTTAAGTTCTTTCTGCATGATGAATGACTAAAGAATAAGTGAGTTCTAAATCAATCAAGCCAACCAATCAGTAAGTATTTATTGAACAACTACTTTGAAATCATCTGTTGGGTGCTATGGGAGGAGCACACACAAAAAGTAGAAGAGTGTCTCTGCCTCAAGGAACTTCATGTTTGGGGGAAGTCCTGACTGGGAATACATATAGCAACCAAGGAACAATCTAAGACTGCTAGGATTTCTGGAAACAGAAAGAGAACTGAAAGTCACTCGCCTAGAAAAAGACTGTGGATGAAGCTGGAGAGAAGAGCAAAGAGTAACTTCTATTCCTGTCCATCAATCCTTGATTTATGTGTGTATACTTCTTTGATTGCCCTTATCAAAGTTTGAGCATCTTTAAAAAGCAGGTCAGTGGGGCAGATCAGCAGGGAATGTTTGCTGGGAGGGAAGTCAGGTAGAGCAAGAGTGTAAGCAGGTGCCACTGGTGAAGTGATGGGTGGGTAGGTGAAGGTCAGGTGGAATGGGATGACCGGCGGGGATGCAGGAGCCAGGGCTGAAATGTGAGAAATAGCTGTTAAGCAGTTCTACCAGGAACTAGGGCAAAGTCAAGACAAGAGGTGAATTTAGCTATTGAGGTTCACTGAAGACCAGGATCTGAATCAAGCATCAAAGGTTAACTCCCAGGGAAGCCAATAGCTCCTAAATGGAAAAATTTCCTAATGCTAACTACCAGGACCTGCTAGGTAAAGTCTAGTACCTCTGTGCCAGAGGCGGTCCTCTCCTCTCCAGCTCCATTCCCTGACCACGTCTGTGTGCAGTGCTGTGGCCTTCCCACGCGAACAGCTTTATTGACTCCATTGACTCTCTTTCCCCCATCAGATTCCAGGACCCACAGAATCTTCCCTCTCACTAGAAATTTGGGTTTTGGGTCAAGTCTCAGAATTGGACTTTGACATTCAAAATGTTTTTATAGACTATTTTGATAGAGGTTGTTATACCTGATGAGAATAAGATCATCCAAGTCATTCAAGTAAAGCCAAAAAAGCCTTTATTAAAAGCTGGCCAGTGACGACCACCCATACACCTAAAAGCGGTGTGAAGGGGAATCATGGCTAGTTCCTTAGTTGTCAGCATTTATAAGGAAAAAGACAGTTGAGTGGGGTGGGCGGTATAGTCACTGTTTCCAGGCAACGCGAGCAAGCCACCCTACAGGAGCAGATGTTAGCGATTAGCGGTTAGCTGTCTCTCCCTCCCAATGGTACATTTAGGCCTTTAGGGACTTTCCAACTTCCTTAATTTAAAGGTCACCCCTCAGTTTCCAGGAATTGTTTGTTCCATTTCTGGAACATGGTATTTGAGAATTTTATTTCTTGGGGACTGTAGCAAGGTGGTATTTATGATGTGAGAAAAGTCAGGCCAATTTTTCTTAAAAATTTAGTCATTTTGAGTAATTAATTTTCCCACTTCTATGGGGTCATCTTTAAAGGGATTAAAAATAAAAGAAATATCATCTCTTTGGAGATATACTTATGAAGTTAGGACTGGAAAAAGATTAATGCTAAGAGAATTCCTATTTCAATATGCTTATTATAGAATTTCTACTGTACAATAAAAACATCTCTTTCTCATACCCCGGCACAGAGAGTTCACAGTGACTAAACCATTCAGTATTGAGGGCTCTGTCTTGAAAAGTGTGAGGCAGTGTCTTTAAGTCTTCAGTGGTGGTAGAAATAATTTGCTTCCAGATAATCTGTTATCTCAGGGCCTCCACATGCAATAAGTTTGTACAGATCCTTGCCTGCTGAAGTAGCTATCTTCTCATTCCCGTCTGGCAAGCTTAGGCAATTTTTGCCCTTAGGATGATGACTTATCAACATCCTGCAGAACCTGGTCTGGTCTGGAAAGAAAGGACAAGTGCTTTTATCTCAATGCCCTTTGATTCACATGGGCATATGCACTCAATGGGTATGTCTCCTGGCGTGCAAATGCAGATTCACATCCCAGTTGCTCTTTGTAAACCATTTCTTCTTCCTCTGCAGTCTTATAGTGACAAAAATTTCCTTTCTTTTTCAGCGACATATATTTATTAGAACCGGAGAGATAATAACTAAGATCAGCAGAAAAAGGTTAATTATCCCTGTCTCCCCCATCCCTCTCTCTTCTCACCAACCCCGGAAATAATCGCAATTGTTAATAGCCTGGTGGGTGACCTTTCCTCTTGGATCTCTCTCCCTCCCTCTCTTTCAGTCTCTCCCGGGCAATCCGCTCCCTCAGGTGTGCGCATGCGCTTGCACAGAATGTGGGGTCACAAGTGACACAGGGATGGAGTCTTTATTTGGGTGAGGAAATGGGAAGACAGAAGACTACCCCCATAGGTTCTGCCTCCATGAATTTCAAGGCCTTCCATTTATACTCTTTTCTAGTCTTTTCAGCCCTGAGAACACATGAAAAATGTGAAAATGTGAAAACAGAGCATAGAAGTGAAATCTTGTCCTGCTGCCTCGGGGAGACTGCCTACTCAGGCTTCAGCTGGACTGTTTTCACCAGGCTGTGACAGGCAAGCAGTGACTCACCAGGAGTTCAGTGTTTATTAAGTGCAATAGGAAAACAGTAAGAACATGTATTTGACCAGAAGCCTGGATCTTACCACTTTGTGACTTAGCTGAGCAGCCCAGAGCAGTGCAAAAGGTAGAGGCAGAAAGCCTGCCCTACAGAACATTCTCAGCAAAATATTCCAAAAGGAAGAAATGAAAAATAACAATGTTAGTCAACATGGGGAGGAATTATCCTAAAGAAATAGCCAATCAAAGGAGAAACAAAGTCACATTAAAAGCCCCCCAAAAGCTAAAATGACAGGAAATACAAGTCATATCTCAATAATAACCCTGAATGCAAATGGCCTAAACTCATCAATCAAAAGACATAGACTTGGATTAAAAAGAAAGACCCAACAATATGCTGCCTTCAAGAGACTCATCTCATAGAAAAACATGACCACAGACTAAGGATGAAAGGTTGGGAAAAAACATACCATGCACATGGACTGAGTAAAAAAGCAGGGGTTTCCATCCTCATTTCAGATAAGGGTAGAGGCAATACACAAGGCTCCTTGAGATTCCACAGCGAGGCCTCCCAGGCTAAAAAGCACAGTTAATAGGCCATGGCAGGCATGTGCTCTGATTATGGAGAAACCATCCTATTTGGTTATGGGTTTGTGTACCTGTGGGAGCTAGGTTGCAAAGCCAACTGGAGCAACTTAGTGTTTAATAGCAAAGTTTCTTAATTATGGACCAAGAGCTTTGTAAAAGTGCCTGGCAGCTTGAGCTGAATGGTGAGATCCTTGTTGCCCTGATATTTTTTGCATTGCAGTTGTCTGCCTTGGGAAGACCTCCCAAGGGAACAGCCCTCAGGAGCTATCATCACTGGCACTCACGGGCGTGGGAAACCTTCGGTATAAATAGATCCAGGGACCCACCCAGTTTGCCCTGTTGGAGGATGTTGGTCTTTGTACTCTCCATTTTTTTTTTTTAATAAATTGTAGTGCTAGGGATTGCACCCCGAGCTTTGCACATGTTAGGCCACTGTTCTACCACTAAGCCATATCCCTAGTCCTGCCCTCTCTATTTTTGACTATATTCAACTTTTCTTTCTTTTAGAACATTATTCATTTTTGTCTTTCTCTTATATTTATTCAGCTAGTATTATTTTCTTTGTCAATTCTGACTTTTAAACTTATGTTTTTTTAATCTTTCATATTATTTATTCTTAATATCTATTCTACTTCTTAATCTTCTCTCTGCTATTTTATCATTATCACCATGATAATGGTATAATTTTGTTTTTGGTTCTTTCTCTTTACTAATGTTATTTCTTCCTACTATTTTATCTTTAGCTTTGCCCAAACCAATATAAGAGGACAGAGAAAGGGCACCACAGAAGGAGGATTGTGAAGAAGGCCTTTGGCCGAATACAGAAAGAAGAAACCTTCATGAAGAGGAACCCAACTCATTTACCCACTTTTTCAAAACTGGATTTCTTTTCACTAAAATCCCTTGAATTTGTTATTCATTAGAATCCCAGGCCTAGGGCAATAATATGTGTATCTACCAATGAACTATTGGAACTTTCTGCAGCATCTTGCCTTATGATTGAATGGAGTGGAGTGGGAGGTAGAGAGGAAGTTTGGTGGAACTGGTATAGTCATATCTGGCAATTAGGAGAGGAAATCATGTTTGTAATCCTTGAGCTAATGGTTTAGCAAGGCTGTGAATTTGTTCATAATTAAAGCTGGCAAGAGGGTTCTTACTCAAGGCAATGAAAAACAGTGAAGGTCAGAGGGGAGAGCCAGCACAGAGACCCTATGTGATAAGTCCTACCTGCTGCACATGGTGCATGGAATGATGAAGATGATTGTGTTGAGGCTGCTGGGTAATCCTTGTTGTCTCCACCCCAGCCAAGGGTTTCCCTGAAGGGTAAAATCAACCCTTGAATCAGCCTTTGAGGAAGTCAGGTCCTCTGTGGAAAAGGGATGAGAAATTGTCCCCAGGCCGGTAGCAGAGGAAACTCTTACCTATTGCTGGGTGAGCAGTTTGACTTGAGGTCAGGCTGTAAGACTGCTGGGCAGTGGCTTCAGACTGCAGATGGATGAACAGGACTCTGTAAATCAGATCACCAAGCTTTATCACAGTCCCTGTGATGCTCCCAAGACCTTGGTAATGTACTACTTAAATGAATGGGTTGTGACCCAGTTGTGCTATTAAAGTTGTGTTTCTTAAAGTAGGTCTGTAGATATGTTCTTGAGGGAGTAAATATTCCATGATAATTTTCAAGTTTTAGAGTTTTGCTTTGAAGATAATCTTAAAGATATAAAATTAAAGTGTTCCACCACATTATTTCAGTGCTTACAGCTGAGTTTGGTGCCAAACGAAGAAAAAATAGCATCATGGCACGTGTGGTATGGGAATGCAGATTTTGCAGTAAGTTTGAACAGAGAGAGGTGGTAGAAAAATTGATCTATTTCCTGGCCGAAGTTGGTACAGGTATCCTCAATTCAAATTCTCTGCCATAGCAGTGGAATATCATGTTGAGAACAGAGTTATTAGGAAGTAATACCAACTTCTCATTAGTGAGAAACAAACAAGAAGTAATTTTTAGAGTAACTTTTTATTTAATAGTATTTATAATTTCAATCTATAGTTTTGTTTTTCTTCATTGTGCACTTGCTACATGGATGTGGTTTAAGTGTGTACTCCCAAAAGGTTGTGTGTTGGAGGCTTGATCCCCAGGGTGCTGGTCTCAGGAGTGGTGTGGGTTTTTAAAAGGTGGAGTCCAGTGGAAAGTCAATGGAGGTATGCCCTTAGAAGGGATTGAGGTATTTCTTGTGGGACTCTGGTTAGTTCCCTCTAGAGGGTTGTTGTGGAAGCCTGATTCTGGCCCCACCTAGCCTCTCTGTGTGATTTCTACATCTTGCACACAGTCCCACCATTGCCATCTGGCATGAGGTGACACAACCATGGGTGTTCCCTCACCAGAGCCTGCTTTATCCTGTTGGGACTTTCAGTATCATAAAACTGTGAGACTCAATAAACCTCTTTTTTAAAAAAAAGTAAAGTTGACTTGCCTTGGTATTTTGCTATAGCAATGAATAGCTGACTAATATAGTACTTGTTGGAAAATTTTATTTTATTAGGGAAGCTGATTGTTTCCTTAGGACTTATAGAATATCTGGATTCTAAATCAGGGGAGAGTTCTAAGTTGAAAATCTGAATAAAAGTAATATTAATAAATAATATAAGTATTAATATTAATAAATACTATAAGTATTAATAATACAAGTATAGTATATAATATAAGTATTAATATTAATAAATAATAATAAGTAATATTAATAAAAGTAATATTAGAATAAGTGGAGAAAACTAGAAATTTGGGTTCGTGGAGATGAAATGAAAATTAGATGTGTCTGGAACAAATGTTTGTGTGTGGGTGGGTGGGTGAGTGAGGGTATTAAGAAATTTGCCTACTTGTGTTTGTGAGCTGGTGATGGGGTGTCTGCTGAATAGCATCACCTATTCCCCAGATATCTTTCTCAAGAGGACTTGGCCTGGGGTTTCTCGGGTTGTCTTAGGTTAAATCCGGGTATATTTTGAGTTTTTGTTTTGTTTTGTTTTTAGGCTGGGGTAAAGTTCCCACGAAAGCATTTTAGAATCATTACTTTTCATCCTAATCAAGGGTTGGAGTGACCACAGTGCTAGTGGAAGGTCACACTTCTATCACATCCACCATTTATTTCAATTCTGTGTCTTGGTTGTTAATCCATGTGCACATGACATGGAGAACTGGGCCTTGATCAGAGCTTATCCAGGAAGTAGGAAAGACAGGATGAATCCACATAGATAGATGCTATAGGAGAGAGAACATCAGCATTAATAGTATTTGTGAACTTATGGGACCTGGGATAGCCACTTTCCAATTTTCTGAATGGGTCGATGCTATATTCAAGTAGAAAAGAACACCTGCTCTCTCCAGTGCTTGACACTGATGAATATTAGTCTTGGTGTGCCAGAGGGTGACTGATTGATGCTCTGAGTTGCCCTACAGTTCCTCCTCGTCTTGGTCATTTGCTGGGGTACTTCCCTGATATAAAGACACAAAGTACAAATTCTGTGAAGTGGATTCTTTTGAATGCAATAGGGCAGGTCTTGTAATCTGCTCAATGGGCAGCTCAGTAGACCTGGTGTAGGACCTATTCAAAGCATTCTCCCTGACCCTGGTGGGTGGATGACAGGTGAACTGGAAAATGAGGAGGCTTTGAATGATACTTTTCAGAATAATAATACAAATTGGGATATGGGGTTTTCCCATTCTAAGTTCTTATGACAACTTGGGGTTTTCTTTTATTACATGTAACAGTTTGTAATGACATACTTATGCACTTATTTGATTAATATCTACCATATATGTTATATTTTTAAATATACAAAGGCAGGAATTGTATCTACTTTTACTTACTAATAGATCTCAATGGTTAGCACAGTGCCTGAAAGAGTAGGTTTCAGGGTTATGTGTTAATTATCTATTGCTGCATAACAAATTGTCCCCAGGCTTAGCAGTATAAAACAACAAACATGCATCATCTTACAGTTTCTATGAGTTAACAGTTTGGGAGTGGCTTAACTGGGTGGTTCTGGCTCAGGGTCTTTCATGATATTGCAGTGAAGATCTTAGTCGTAATGCGGTCATCTTATTCAGGGTTGGAGGATACATTTCTAAGATAGCTCATTCACATGAGCTGTTTTCTGAAAGGTTCAGTTCTTTTGCTGCTCGTCTGTGGGAGGCTTCAATTTTTCACACATATGTCTCTATAGGGCTATCTGAGTGTCTTTATAAAATGGCAGCTAATTTCTCCTAGAGTGAGTGATAGAAGAGGAAAGGTGGGAGGGGAGGAGAGAAAGGAATCAGTAGTGCCCATTTAAAAATAGGTTTTAAAATTTTGAGATAGAATTCACATATCACAATATTTATACTTTTGAAGTGCAAAACCAGTGTTTTTTTTTTAGTATATTTATAAGGTTGTGCAATAATTACACTAATTTTAGCATATTTTCATCACCCCCAAAAGAAATTCTATACCCACTGGCAATCACTTCTCATTCTTCCCTCCCCATAGCACCTGGCAACCACCCATCTACTTTTTGTCTTAATGAGTTTGCCTATGATATGTGGTCTCCTGTGCCTGGCTTCTTTCACTTAGCCTGTTTTCAAGGTTCATCCATGTTGACCTTGTATCAGTGCTTCATTCCTTTTTATGGCCAAACAATATTATGTTGTATGGATAGACCACGCTTGTTTATCTGTTCATAAGTTGATGGACATCTGGGTTGTTTCTACTTTTGTATATTATATTATGATGTTGCTAAGAATATTTGTGTACAAGATTTTATGTGGATATATGTTTTCAGTTCTCTTGGGCATAAACCTAGGGGTGCAAATTGATGGGTCATATGGTAACTCCATTAAACTTTTTAAGGAACTACCCATCTGTTTTTTTAAACTTTTATTTATTTATTTTCATGAACTTTTTTTGATAGTGATAATTTTTTTTTTTTTTTTTG
>JAJEJO010004225.1:58575-104413 GCA_020662805.1 Glaucomys volans
GGGCACTCCACCACTGAGCCACATCCCCAGCCCTATTTTGTATTTTATTTAGAGACAGGGTCTCACTGAGCTGCTTAGGGCCTCGCTAAGTTGCTGAGGCTGGCTTTGAACTCTCGATCCTCCTGCCTCAGCCTCCCAAGTGCTGGGATTACAGGTGTGCACCACCGTGCCCGGCTCATACATGTATATACAGTAATAATGTCTGTCTCAATGTACTATCCTTCCCATCCCCACCTGCCCCACCCTTCCCCGCACTCCCCTCTGTACAACCCAAAGTTCCTTCATTCTTCCCCACCACCTGCCACTATGGAGCAGCATCCACTTATCAGAGAAAACATTTGCCCTTTTGGCTTTTTGCGATTGACTTATTTCACTTAGCATGATATTCTCCAGTTCCATCCATTTACCTGCAAATGCCATAATTTCATTCTTCTTTAAGGCTGAGAAATATTCTATTGTGTATATGTACCAAATTTTCTCTATCCATTCATCTGTTTAAAGGCATCTAGGTTGGTTCCATAATTTTGCTATTGTGAATTGAGCTGCTATAAACATCAATGTGGCTGCATCACTGTAATATGCTGATTTTAAGTCCTTTGGGTGTAAACCAAGGAGTAGGATAGCTGGGTCAAATGGTGATTCCATTCCAAGTTTTCTTAGGAAATCTCCATACTGCTTTCCAAAGTGGTTGCACTAATCTGTAGACCCATCAACAATGTATGAGTGTACTTTATTCCCCCACATCCTTGACAACATTTGTTATTGCTTGTATTCTTGATTATTGCTATTCTGACTGGAGTGAGATGAACTCTTAGAGCAGTTTTGATTTGCATTTCTCTAATTGCAAGAGAGGATGAACACTTTTTCATATATTTGCTGACTGATTTGGTCTTCCATGAAGTATCTGTTCAGTTCCTTAGCCCATTTATTGATTGGGTTATTATTATTATTACTATTATATTTTTTTTTGGTGTTAAGTTTGAGTTCTTTATATATCTTGGAGATCAGTGCTCTATCTGAGGTGCATGTGGTAAAGATTTTCCTCATTCTGTATTCTCTCTCTTCAAATTATTGTTTCCTTTGCTGAAAAGAAGCTTTCTAGTTTGAATCCATCCCATTTATTCTTTTTTTTAATTAAATTTTTTGATTTTTTACAGACTTCATTTTGATTCATTGTACACATTTATTGATTCTTAATTTTATTTCTTGTGCTTTAGGAGTTGGGCCTACTTTTTCTTCTATTAGGCACAGGGTCTCTGTTTTAGTGACTCTTTGATCCACTTCGAGTTGAGTTTTGTGCACGGTGAGAGATAGAGGTTTAATTTCATTTTGTTATATATGGATTTCCAGTTTTCCCAGCACCATTTGTTGAATAGGCTATTTTTTCTCCAATATATATTTTTGGATCCTTGGCCTACTATGAGATAACCATATTTTTGTGGGTTTGTCTCTGTGTCTTTTATTATGTACCATTGGTCTACATGTCTATTTTGGTGCCAATACCATGCTGTTTTTCTTACTATTGCTCTGTAATATCATTTAAAGTCTGCTAGTGTGATGCCACCTGCTTCACTCTTATTGCTAAGGATTGCCTTGGCTATTCTGGGTCTCTTATTTTTCCAAATGGAGTTCATGATGGCTTTTTCAATTTCTAAGAAGAATGTCATTGGTATTTTAATAGGAATTGCATTGAATCTGTATAAAACTTTTGGTAGTATAGTCATTTTGACAATATTTATTCTGCCTATCTAAGAGCATGGGAGATTTTTCCATCTTCTAAGGCCTTTTTAAAATTTTTCTTTAGTGTTCTGTAGTTTTCATTGTAGAGGTCTTTCACCTCTTTTGCTAGATTGATTCCCAAGTGTTTTATTTTTGTTGAGGCTATGGTGAATGGGGTAGTTTTCCTAATTTCTCTTGCAGAGGATTCGTCACCTATGTATAGAAATGCATTTGATTTACGGGTATTGATTTTCTATCCTGCTACTTTACTGAATTCATTTATGAGTTCTAGAAGTTTTCTGGTGGAATTTTTTGAATCTTCTAAATATAGAATCATGTCGTTGCCAAATAGTGATAGTTTGAGTTCTTATTTTCCTATTTGTATCCCTTTAAATTCTTTTGTCTGTCTGATTGTTCTTGCTAGGGTTTCAAGGACAATGTTGAATAGAAGTCTGCCCATCTATTTTCCAAAGTAGCTGCACTGTTTACATTTGGATGAGAAATATATGAGGGTTCCAATTTCTCCATATACTTACCAATAGTTGTTACTGTTTGTCTTTTTAAAAATTATTATAGCCATCTTGGTAGGAAGCAGTGTTTTCATTGTGGTTTTGATTTGTACTTTTCCTTTTCTTATTAATAATGATATTCAAGCTGGGTGTGGTGGTGCACGCCTGTAATCCAAGCGACTCGGGAGGCTGAGTCAGGAGGATCACGAGTTCAAAGCCAGCCTCAGCAACTCAGCGAGGCCCTTAGCAACTCAGTGAGACCCTGTCTCTAAATAAAATACAAAATAGGGCTGGGGATGTGGCTCAGTGTCTGAGTGTCCCTGAGTTCAATCCCTGGTTCCAAAATAAAAAAAAAAAAAATAAATAATGATATTCAGCATCTTTTATATATTGCTTATTGGCCATTTACTTATCTTCTTTGGAGAAATGTCTATATAAATCCTGTGCCCATTCTTAAATTGGGTTGTCGCTGGGCGCGGTGGCGCCTGCCTGTAATCCAAGCGACTTGGGAGGCTGAGTTAGAAGGATCACGAGTTCAAAGCCAGCCTCAGCAACTTAGCGAGGCCCTAAGCAACTCAGTGAGACCCTGTCTCTAAATAAAATACAAAATAGGGCTGGGGATGTGGCTTAGTGGCTGAGTGTCCCTGAGTTCAATCCCTGGTTCAAAAAAAAAAAAAAATTGGGTTGTCGTTCTATTATTGTAATAGTTCTTTATTTTTCACCAATATTCTATTCTAGGTACAAGTCCTTTATCAAATATATGATTTTCAAATAGTTTGTTTTTTTATCTTTTCAATAGTCATTTGAAGCACAAATTTAAAAATTTTGATGAAGTCCAATTTATCTGGTTTTTCTTGATTCTCGTGCTTTTGATTCTTTTGTCTGAGGATTCTTTGCCTAATACAAAGTCATAAAATTTATACCCATGTTTTCTTCTGAGAGTTTTATAGTTATGGTCTTATCTCAGGTGTTTGATTCATTTTGAGTTAATGACGAAGGGTAGGGACCCAAATTCCTTCTTTGGCATTTGGTTATTCAGTTGTCCTAGCACAACTTGTTGAAAAGATTATTCTTTGCTCATTCAATTCTCTGTCTTGGTGCCCTTGTTGAAAGTCAATTTACCATGAATGTATAAGTTTATTTCTGGACCTTCATTTCTATTCCATTCATCTATATGCCTAACCTTAAGTCAATTCCACCTAAGTTTATTATTATAGCCTTGTAGTGAGTTTTGAAATTGGCATATGTGATCCCTCTAACTTTGTTCTTTTTCAAAGTTGTTTTGGCTTTTCTAGATACCTTGCATTTACACATGGATTTTAGGATCAGATTGTCAATTTCTGTGGAAAGAGCAAGATGGGATTTTGATTGTACTAAATCTTAGAGATTGTACTGAATCTGAGATCAATTTAACAGTATTGCCCTCCAATCCCTGAACATAGGGTGTTTTCCAAGTTATTTAGATATTCTTTAAATTCCTTCAATGATCTTTTATAGTTAGTATGCAGATTTTGAACTTTGTTGGTTAAATTTATTTTTAAGGATTTTATTCTTTTGATGTGATTATAAGTAGAATTATTTTCTTAAAATTTGGACTGTTCATTTGTTGTCTAAAAATACAATTGATATTTTGTATTGATCCTGCATCTTGCAACATTGCTGAACTCATATTAACTCTTGTAGTCTTTTTGTGTACTATGTCTTTTATGAGCTAATCTTGAAGGGCATATAATGTCATTTCTGCCATATTCTGTTATTAAGAGTGAGTCATGGAGTCCAGCATACAGTCGAGGAGAGGGGATTCAGACTCCACTTCTAGAAGGAGAAGAATTTATGGACATATCTTAAAACTATCACAATAGTGTACAATTGATTGGTTGATTTTGCCTGATACAAAATTGCTATCCAGCCCTTACTCCTAATATCTGCTTGAGTTCCATTTGATCTTAATTCTGTACTCCAGAGGGCAGGAACTAGTAAAGGGGTGAATTTCAAAGCTCTCTTTGAGAACGCTGCATTTGTATATAGAAAGATGGATGGCTTCTTACTATTAGATTGAATCAGAAGACTTTGAACCAGATTTTGAAAGATTTGAACCAGGTGTCAAGCTCCTATAGAAAATTACTGAATTGTATCAGCATGACCAATAAATCCATAAATCCAACTTCTAAAAATAATGTTAGTAGGAAGTCAGGCCTGATTCACAGTAAGCAAGAATTTATTGCTTATTTTTAGTTTTTCTGCTTTCTTCCCTGGCAAACTTTCTCCTTCTCTCCTTTCTCTCTTTCTGAAAAGAACTTACAATATTTAATGAATCCTACCCCATGTATGATCACTAGCACAGAGGCTGTCCCATATCATTCAACTTTTCCTTAGGTCTTCTGTTGAAGTACCTTAACAATCACTGGATGCTTCATGAGCTTTCTTTTCCCTAAAACTTTGTGGTAGACTGCCTGGATCCATCAAAGATGGCTAGGATTGTTTCAGCAGCATTGACTCTTGTCTGCTTCACCAAGGATCTACATTATGGCGACAGGCAGAGGAATTCTGATTCTTTTTTAGGAGGTAAAACTTCACACTGCTCTTCCAAGTGACCAGAGTGATATTTGTGATCTCGTTAATGCATGCCACCAGCGCTCTTTCAGCCTTTGGGCGCTTCCAGTGCTGGACAAAGTGATCACAACTGTGGTTCACATGTCCCTGAATTTCATGGCCTTAGTTTAGATGTCATGCCCATGATGGGGTGAAAGAGCTTGTATAGTTATTCTCCAAGAACGATTTCAAAATTAAGTTTGTTCAAAATCAATCATAATAAGCCTCTTGGAATTAGGCTTAACATAAAAAGTGCTTTTAATTACAAGCACTCATGGGATAATAAATGATATTTAACTATGTTTATGGGGCAAATATTTCTAGATATCAGTTTAATTCATAACTGAAAATCATGTCAACTTGACATTTATTACTACCTTAATTCTTATACTCTCTTTTGAGTAATTCTTAAATACTGCATAGAGTTCACAATAATTCTGTTATTTCTTGAGAAAAAAGAAAATCCAATCCTCTTGACCACTTAACTAAAAAAGAATCTTTTGGAAATGATTTAGGATAGCATTTGACTCTTCATGATTGCTATTCCTGGTAGCTCATAAACCATTCCAAAGACAATCAGATTCCACAGGTGAGAGTGTAGGGCAAATTCAACTTCTGACTGTATCTGTTGTTCCTTTAAGAAGGAGACTAAACAAATGAAGGAAATGACCCAAAGGTGTCATTAAAGTATCTATCTTATTTTCCGTGCTTTTAAAGTTATAAAAGATATTTATCTTTATTTCACACCTTTAACTTTCTCCTCCATCAAATAAATTAAGCATGCAAATGCTACATTAATTGTTCAAGGCAGTGATAAGATTGAGGGAAGGACAGAACCCATGATAGGAATTACTAGAGGCTTTTGGTAGGCATTTTTTTCTTTATAAAATGATTTTAGTAAGAGAACCAGCAATATGGAAAAATATTTCCTGCTCCCCTCCTTCTGGAAAAAGATCAAGTTAATTAGTAGTTCAGAGCAACTATGTCAAATATGAAAATATATAATTTACAGCTACAACTTTGATGTTCAAACCTATTAAAAACTAAGAATAATTCAAAGTTTTTTATCTAGGTTAAGTAGGGCACTGACAAAACTGAGAGTGATCACTGTGAGAACTTACATATATCTAATTAAAACAGAACAAAAATGTTTTATGACTTTTTAAAGTGGTAGTTGCTAACAAGCAGTATAACCAGTGTCCACAATTTGGTGGCTGGTCATGGTTTAAAACTTTTTTCAAGTTGTTTCTACAGTAGATATATTTTTGAAGCCTACCCACCCCTGCATTTAGCAA
This sequence comes from Glaucomys volans, assembly GCA_020662805.1. Taxonomy (NCBI): domain Eukaryota; kingdom Metazoa; phylum Chordata; class Mammalia; order Rodentia; family Sciuridae; genus Glaucomys; species Glaucomys volans. Next base: position 64,691 of record JAJEJO010004225.1, read on the forward strand.
TTATATATATATATATATATATATATATATATTTATTTATTTATTTTTTTTTATTTTTTTTTTTTTTGCGGTGCTGGGGATTGAACCCAGGGCCTTGTGCTTGTGAGGCAGGCACTCTACCCGCTGAGCTATATCCCCAGCCCCAGCAATTATATTTTTAGAGTGTAAAATTATATGCCCTTAATTAACAACATGTATAGAGCTACAAAATGTCTTCTACACAGAGATTAAAAACAATTTTAAAATTATCATTTATCAATTATTGACTGGTTAGTTTTACTGGGGTACATATTTCAGACCTTTCAGACAACTGGCTTTTATTTTAAAGCCCAAATTGATTAATAAATTCACTGTAGGATATTTCAAAAAGAGTGCAACAATAAGGCATAAGTAAAAATAACATTGTAGTAGAAACAGATTTTGCATATGTGAAAAGGTAATTTATAAAATACATTAATCACTTTAAAAAAAGAGACCCTAGTTGTAGTATCATTAACATACATGGCACTGAGAATGGGATCTTTCAACAAATTTTTTTTTTTTTTTTTTTTTTTTACAGAAAAACTTTATATAGCTGTAAGCAAAATCTTTTCAACAAGAACACAAAACAAAATCCTCCAGGAAAATCTATGCGATTGTGTGAGACAAATAAGCAAACATATCATTTTAAAGTGTTGTTTTTGCCTAAATTTTAAAATAAAAATGTCCACTCTCTTTTGTTAAAACATTAAGCCTCTGTCAAAAATGTGTTTCTTATTTAGGGTACAGCATCAAAGAACAAAATGATACAAGTAAAGAAATTTTACAAGAAAAAAATTGACAGAAGTTTCCCAATTAAAGTACTATAACATTCAAACTTAAAATGTAACAAAAGCAACAAGATTACAAACAAAAATGTTTAAGGATTTTCCAAACATAAATAAATGAAATAGTGTTTAGGCAGTAGGGCTCATGCTGATGGCTAGCAGGAAGCAACAGAGTGTTGTAATTACTTGGAAAAAATATTTAATGACAAACCCAAATGATGGACTGCAGCAATTTATTCATCACTGCCATTTTTTTTTTACTTCCAAAATAAAGCCTTGATCAAACCACTCATACCCTATATTACTCAGACCTTTACTTCAGAGATTGAGGAACTATATACAACAAATGGATTCATTTTTAGCATAGGGATAACATATTGTACCTCCCTCCCAAAGTTACTTGAAAACCTTCCATGTCAAAACAATTTGACAGCCGGGCGTGGTGGCGCACACCTGTAATCCAAGCAACTTGGGAGGCTGAGTCAGGAGGATCGCGAGTTCAAAGCCAGTCTCAGCAACTTAGCGAGACCCTAAGCAACTCAGAGAGACCCTGTCTCTAAATAAAATACAAAATAAGGCTGGGGATGTGGCTCAGTGGCTGAGTGTCCCTGAGTTCAATCCCTGGTTCAAAAAAAAAAAACAAAAAAAAAAACCAATTTGACAGCAGATATAAATATGCAAAGTTCTTTCATTATAGTCCTTTAAAGATGCATGTTAATTCATGCTGTTAACCTTAGGATCACAGTGCATAGAATCCAAATATAAACAGTGGGGTGACTTTCAAAGGAAAGTTGGATCCCTCACTTTATTTATAATCCCACCACAGCTGATAAAAGTTCATTTCATAGGCCCTATCATGCATTAATCATTGAGTGGCAGGAGTTAATGAAAACTTTTCCTGTTACAACGTTCATGCTGTTATGGGCTAGGCTATATGGGAAATGACCAAACAAACTCCATTTTATCCTGAGACTCCATGTCATGTAGGAAATGCTCCTCCCGTGGGAACACCCCGCCTCTGTACCCATCAACAGTTGCTTAGCATAGCATGTTTGGCAACACAAAATGGCTTATGATGTTAGATCTCATGATGTTAGTTTGTAGTTCTGAATCATAACAACAGTCACTTACAATTAATGTACCCACATGCTTTACCTACGGTATAAAAACCCCTGCAACACTATGCTCGGGGCCGCCCTCCCCATTGCCATTTTTTGGGGGTTGTGTGAGACGGTCAGTTGGCTGGCTAATAACAACTCTCAAATTTGGACTTCTCAGTGGTGACTGGTCTGTTCTAACCTTGTGCCCCACAATTGCCTGCAATGAACGTCCCAAAACCACCAAGGAAGTCATTGTTATTGCACAATACATGAGGACCTGGAACTTTTCCAAAAGCTTAAAAAAAATGAAATTGTATTTGTCATTTGCTGACACCTGCATTAATACTGTACAACTAATAAAAGCATGTCAGTTGCATGGACTGAACCAGCGATCGACATGTGCCCAGAAAGCACATGAGTAAAAATGCAGTAAAAGGAAGTAGTCTTCATTGCCTTATAGATCACTTCCAGTCAAAGGTGTTATGCTAAGTGAGATTAGCCAATAGCAAAAATCCAAGGGCCGAATGGTCTCTCTGATAAGTGAACGATGATGCATAATGCGGGGTGGAAGGGTGGCAAGAATGGAGGAAGAATAGATAGCATAGAGGGAAGGGAGGGGTGGGGTCGGGTTGGGGGGGTAATAATAACAGAATGTGTGTCAGACATTGCCCTGTGTACATGCATGAATGCACAGATAGATGGTGTGACGCTACTTTGTGTACAACCAGAGAAACAATAGCTGTACTCCATTTGTGTTCAATGAATCAAAATTAAATAAAAAATAAACAAATTTTTAAAAAAGGTTAAAGTTGAAAGACTGAGCTCAAATTCTCAGTAGGACAATCTTCTGCTAGGAGGATGATAACAGTGGCATCAACGAGTATCATCATGAGGCTGGGGGTGTGGCTCAGTGGTAGAGTGCTTGCCTAGCATGTGTGAGGCACTGGGTTCCATTCTCAGCCTCACATAAAAATGAATAAATAAGATAAAGGTATTGTGTCCAGCTACAATTAAAAATTTAAAAAAAAATAAGTATCATCATGATAACACCACTTTATTTTCTTTGGATTCTTGTTACATGTTTGCGTATTTAAAAAATCATCTGGTGTCTTCTCTTTTTTCTTTGCAGTGGGAAGGCATGATAATAATGCTAAGAAAACTGACTGGACTGAGAGCACTGGGGACCAGTCTTCTCTTAGAATGTAAACAGATATGACCATTGCTATAAATACAAAGGATGAACAGGAATATTTCCACCAGTAAACATGACCTGAGGAGAGTCAAAAGGGTAGACTACTAAATTTAAATAGTTGAAAATTTTCTCCTTCATATAAGGTACCTGGTGTACCTTCCATGTCTACAGTCCACTGTGTAATTTAATTTTTAACACTCTTTTCATTTAAAGTCATCCCAGGAGGTGGGTAATTCTGCAAAGCCAACAATTCTTTCTGTAGTCGTTTCTGCATTGACGCCATGTTGGAACCATTCCCTGGCATTTTCAAATAAGTATTTGGATATGCCTTTGTAGGAGATGTCAATTCCAGGTGAGACACTGTTAATGACTCATTCATCCAGTTAATATTTACTGAGCACCTACTAAGTGCCAGGTACTGTACCACAGAATAAAGACTCAATGAGCAAAATCAGACAGGAACACCTTTATGGAGGTTTTGACTTGGAGGTGAAGGAGGAGGAGACAAACATTGATCTAATAATCACACATGGAAATGCAGGATTATAATTGTGATCAGTACTACGATAACCAGTAGTATGAAAGGGGGGGTAGGGGAAAGCCTCCACAAAGAGACAGGCTGAAATTTGAAGAAAGTGAGAAAAACTTTCCTGGCAGAATAGGATGTGGTTCAGGTGCAGAGAGGATGGGTAAGTGATATGAAACAGAGCTGGAAAAGTTGGAAGGTGTGCAATTGTGGAAAGTCTTATAGACTATACTGAGCTTATATCAATTCACAGTTGGAGTGAAAAGGTCAGAAACCATTGCCTATGCACTTTCTTTAAACACTGATTAAAAGTAAACTTAAATTAAATTAAAAGTAAACTTTTCCTTTGTATCTTTATTTTCTCCTTTTTTCTTAAATGTAAGCAGAAGAGGACTCAGATTTGAGGGTCTAATAGAAGTTGTGGTTAAATGTTAGGTGACTCATATACCCCACTGAAGATTTTATTTCTGGGTGAAGACTATCATTCTGCTCTAGTGTAGCCTCTCTGAGTTAAACCAGCAAAGCAAAGTTTAACACGTAACTCTGGAATTGAGTGATTTCAGATGTTATCGTAGCTTCATCACATTTTTCTGGGGGTGAATTATTAACCACTCTGTGCCTCAATTTCCTCAACTATAAAACAAAAATAGTTAGGCACTATTCCCATATCCCAAATAAAAACTCTGAGTCCTTCTGAAGCAAAAGACAAAGGATTTATTCTGGCCAGGGCGAGGGAAGCAGAAAGCAAACAGTTCTACAGTCTCTGACATCCACCTGGAGGTTGACTGCTGTTTAAAAGCTGGAAAACCACAAGGAAAGGGGTAGAGAGGGTGGCAGTTACAACTACAGGTTACATAAACAAGTTTCTCAGAATTATCAGTACATGTTCAGAGGGGCAAACTTAAACTCTACAAGTTCAGGATATTGTGGTCAGGGTGCAAGTGGGGGCAGTAGAGGCATTAGCTGCTATGTAAGTGGGCTCACAAAGAAAAGGGGTGCTGATATTTACCCAGGGTGAAATGTCTGAACAAAATGGAGTTATCTTAGCTCAATCTTTAAATCAGTCCATAACAATACTATCTCAATAGGGTACCATGAACATTATATGTGATTTACATAAATGTAAAGCACTTTGAACTACATAGTACAAGCTTCAAAAAGTGTTTAATTTATTATAACAATGTAGAATTTCACTGCAAATATTAATTGTTCCTCTATGTTAGTAGATCTCAAAAGTGTGGTGTGGGAACCCATAGTGAGTGGAGAAGGGATTTCTTGGCAATCCTTTTCAGGGGTGAAGTCAAAAACTATTTTCTTAATACTGAGATTATCTGCCCTTTTCTTTCTCTCTCAAGGAGATGCAGTGGAGTTCCTTAGAGCTATGCAGAAAATGGATAACGTTAATATATACAAGCAGATCATCCAGTTGTCTTCTATTAAGCTGGATATTAGAAACTTCCCACTAAATTTTTTATTTTCAGTTACTAGTCATAAAAATGTTATTGATGTTAATGCGTAATGTACTAAAATATTTTGAAACTAATTCTAATACAATAAATATTGATATAACCTACAGGAACAAATCAATAATTCTTTGAGTACAATGGGACCCAATGATATGATGCAATCTCTGAACAAACGTGGATGCCTGTGACTGCACCAACTTCATGCTTTCCAGTCGCCAGGCCTTTTTCTTGTGGTTCTTCCACTTCTGCCTGCCAAAAGTCCTATTCCTCCTTCAAGAACGTCTAAGACGATCTCTCCTTTAAGCGGGTCTATATTTTACACCCTCCTGGGCCACCCAAGCACATCCTGGTCTTCAGGCTGGGGCTGAGTTTCTCCATTCCTCCCAGCACCAACCTGGCACAGCCACCATGTTACTGGACTGAAAGGTAGGTGCCTGGGCGCTTCTAAGCTGGACGTGGTCTCAGGGTCACCGGGAACGGCCACAGGGGGAAATAGAGACAGCACGTGGGTGGCGAGGAAATGCACAAGTGCCAGCTTCGCCACCTTGCCCGCCGGGTTTCCGGGCACGCCCCGCCGCGTAGGGGCGGAGTCACGCGTCCGAAGAGGGCGTGGCCCCGGCCGGCGCGGGAAAGGGGCCGGCGCCGCATGCGCGCTCCCAGTTGGCGGCCGCGCGCAACACGCTCAGGGCCGGGATGGCGGCCACGGCTGGAAGCGGGGCGCCCCGGGAGGAGGAGGGCCCCGGAGGGGAGGCAGCGGCCTCACAGGTCCAAGCTCCGACGAGTGCCCCGGGGGCTCGTCTCTCGAGGCTGCCTTTGGCGCGAGTGAAGGCTTTAGTGAAGGCGGACCCCGACGTGACGCTGGCGGGACAGGAAGCCATCTTCATTCTGGCGCGAGCCGCGGTGCGGCGGGAGCGCGAGGGCACTAGGGGTGGCGGCGCGTGGTTCTCGGCGAGGGGCGTGGCCTTCTGGGGGCGGGGCTTGGGGCCGCTTGGGAGGAATTGGGGGAGGAGGAAGAAGAGGGTCTGGGCAGGGCGCTCCAAGCCCGGGAAGTGGAAGGGGTGCTTGGTGGGATTGAGGTGTGTGTGGTCAGGGAAGGCTGGAAAAGAGGGTCACACACCTACGTGGGTTGTATTGCTTTGTTAACCACCGGCCTCTTCACGGGGTCGCAGAGATCAACTCTAATTTGGGTCTCTCCTGGCTCACACACAACTTGTAGGAATCTAGTAAAGGAGAGCGGTGGACTTAGAAGTAAGTGAGAAAGGAGGTAGTGAATGACCTTCGTGAAGTCTAAGTTAACTTTCAGGACCTCCCCACCTGCCTGATCTCTCACGGACAGGATCCATCACCTCAGTGATCTAGATCCCACTGATATTTTACTTTACTCATTTGTTTGACAGGAACTGTTTGTGGAGACCATTGCAAAAGATGCCTACTGTTGTGCCCAACAAGGAAAGAGGAAAACCCTTCAGAGGAGAGATTTGGGTACAGTGTCTCTGTAATGTCTGGGAGTATACAAGGGAGGGCTGGGTTAACCCTTGCATATATCTGAAGTTTTCATAGGCTGTATCTTGTACTCCTTGCTATATTGCCAAACTCTTCTCGGATAACTTTCAGAGCAAAGAGAGTAAATTCATATGTAAACAAGATGGTAGGAGAGTTCCCTTTTTTCCTCTCATTGAACAGTGTTTGCTTGGACTTTTCTTTATTAGACAGCCAGTATGTAAGATTTTGTGGTGGAACAGAAATGGATCTTAAGACAGCGAGGGACATTTTATAAATGCCTTCACTTGTATAAAGCCTTAACCCCTTCATTGTGTGGATTGTGCTATTTTGGGGCTGATGTCCAGATGATCATAGTCAAGTGTCCTTTTACCTTGTGTTTCAGATAATGCAATAGAAGCTGTGGATGAATTTGCTTTTCTGGAAGGTGAGCTCTTTATCAGTGGATAATCATTTCCACCTGTCTTTTTCATGCTACTGATGTGAGTTCAGATCTTATAAATAAATATTTGGTTCTCTCTTATTTATAGAGGGATAAACAAACTTGCTAACTCTAGTGAGAGTCAGTTTTCCTTGGGGAGTTAAAACTACTGGAAAACTGCTAACCATAAAGAAGGGAGAGGGAATATGAAAACACTTGGTGGAGTCAGGCTTGTTGAAAAGTTTTATAGCCACTTGTGTTCTCCATGCCTAAATAGAAATCTTGTCCCCTTATCATAATGTTAGAGATCAGGGACAGTTGCCAACCTTTAAAAGGTTTTCTTTTCTTCTTTACCTAGACTACTTCTAGGTAAAGTTATTATTTTGCTGCATTGAGATTCTGTACTTCCCATTGCTCTTTTTTCTTAGGAATTTTGGGCTACTTGTGTGCTAACTCAATCTTGTCATCAAAATAGGTAGTATTTGAAATACTGCATTTTAACTGCTGTTATTTCTGCTACTTAATTCCTAAATCTTACTCTCCAATACATCTATTCTGATTGAATAGCTTTTCAAAATTCATGTGCCCTCGATTCATTTCTTACCTTCACCCTAACAAGGTGTTCTCATCACCTCCCTTAAGCTTCATTACCTTCTGAAAACTTTTCTTCATTTATTTCATTTCTTTTTATTCCTGTGTTCTGCATCTCCATACCACACTAGGCCTGTGGTACAGTCTTTTAAATGTCTTTGAAGATACATTTCCATGACTAGCTGAGTATTCTCTTAATTTGTAGATCTTTGTTCAGCCTCTCTTTCAACCTGTTTTTCTTAAAAATAATTTGTTAGTTGCCTGCCTTGCTATGTAATCCAGTGTATAGGTGTAATCTGTGTGTGTGTCTGTGTGTGTGTGTGTGTGTGTGTGTGTGAAGAAAAAGTGTCTTCTCGTTGGGTGCAATGTCAAGTCTCATTGCATAGTTTATATTTTCTGTGTACTGAATTTTGTGAACTTATTGTATCAATTACTTAAGAGTTGTATGTTAATATCTTCTATGACTGAAGAATGTTTTTACTTAAGTTTCTGGGTCTGTTTTTCATTATATATTTAAGACTCTGGAATCAGGAACATACAAATTTAAAATTATTACATATTGCTTGTGATTGAACCTTTAATATTTAAAAATTGACCATTGTTTTTTCTAGTAGTGTTTTTTGCCTTAAAGTCTATTTCATCTAATATTATTTAAGTTTACCAGCTTTCTTTAGTATTTATGTGTTTTTTTCCCCATCTTTTTGTTTTCACATTTCCATATCTTTGTAAACACTGTATAATTGGGGATATTAAATTCAGACTGACAGTCTTTGCCTTTAACTGGAGCATTTAGTTCATTTATGCCTAATTTAATTAATGGTATCAATGAACTTAAATCTCCCATCTTATTTTTTCCTGGTTTTCATTTGTCCTATTTTATGCTGCTTTTTGTATGATTATTCCTTTTTTCCCCTTCCATCTGTTGGGAAGTTGTATTTATCTATCCTTTTAGTGTTAGTCTGTTAGTGCATCCTTAATTTATCAAAGCCTAAAGTTAGAACCTTTCCCCTCATCCTCAACAAAGTGGAATCTTAGAATCCATTAATGCCATTTACAAGCCCTCATCCCTCAACTTAACATGCTATTATTGTCATGTGTCTATCAGCCCACATAAGACAATATATGAGTTTATTCCCATATTTACTACAATTTTTGTGGAGTTTTTTTGGTACTAGGGATTGAACCCAGGGGCACTCCACCACTGAGCCACATCCCCAGCCCTGTTTTATATTTTATTTAGAGACAGGGACTCACTGAGGTGCTTAGGGCCCCGCCAAATTGCTGTGGCTGGCTTTGAGCTCGTGATCCTCCTGCCACTGGGATTACAGGTGTTTGCCACCGTGCCCAGCTTACTGCAATTTTTGATCTTTCTGTATTTCTTATCCTCCATTTGTAATCCTTTTCTTTTTTTTCCAAAATAAATCCTTTAGAGCTTACTTTAGTATAGGTACTGGGGTCTGGGGATATAGCTCAGTTGGTAGAGTACTTGCCTCATAAGCTCAAGGCCCTGGGTTTAATTCCTAGCACCGTTTAAAAAAAAAAAAGCATAGGTACTGGTGGTTGGCTCTGCTTTTTCTTTTCTTTCTTTTTTTTTTTTTTTTTTTTTTGAGGGGGGAATGGAAATAAAAAATATTTTACTGCTAATTACAAAATTCTAGATGGAAGAAGCTGTTCTTATACCATTTTTTGGCTTCCATTGTTTCTGTTGAGAAATCACAGTCTGTCTGGGTATTTATCCCTTTTTAAGATTTTTTTCTTTGCCTTTGATTTTCTGAGATTTCACTCTTATGGATAGGCATATGGATTTCTTTTTATATAGTCAGTGTGGCTTCTTGAATCTGTGGATTGATGTCTTTCATATACTCTGGATGTCTTTCATATTCTCAGCCAGTTTCTCTAGATGTTGACTCTACTTTGTTCTTTCTCCACTCTTTCTCTGGTATTTTCACTAAACATAAATAAAAGCTCAACCCTAATTTTGCCTTTCTTTTTCTTTTTCTTTTGCAGTGCTGGGGATTGAACCCAGGGCCTTGTACATTCGAGGCAAGCACTCTACCAACTGAGCCATCTTCCCAGCCTCTAAATTTTGTCTTTCTATGATATATGTTCTGTGTAATTTTTTTTGGAATTTTCAGTTTGTTCTCTGTTCAGTTTTTTTCATCTCCTTTAAATCTCTTTGTTGATTTTCTGTGGATACCATGAAACTTGTCTTTCATTTCTTTAAGTGGTAAATGTAGTTGTTTTATAGCCTAGGTCCTGTGTAATAGCCCATCTAATATCCAAAGGCTTTTGAAATTATTACTTTGTAGTCTGTCCAATCCAATATCTAGCCTTTTGAGTTTGTCTCTTTTTTCTGTTGATACTGTTTTTACACTGTGGTCATTGCACTGGAAAAAATTATTTGTTAGATAATTTGAGGTTTGGATGGTGGTATCTTGAAAGAAAAATTTTATGTACTCCAGCAATACACCTAGGAACATTATCAGTTCAGTACCTCCTTAATTGAGATCTGTGACTGGAAGATTCTGCATCACAGTAGTGATGTCCTGGGCTGCAGGTCTGTGAGCAGTCTGATTTAATTTTGGTTACTGCGAGAGTATAACCTTTTGGGACTCTAGCTTAAAGAAGGGTGGGTTGCCAGTCCTCTCCACTCAGGCAGATTATGGGGTTTAACTATTGATTGTTCCCTGCCTTTTCTATATTTTAGAGTTGCCTTTTCTTGATGTTTCTTTAATGTCTGAAAGATCTTCTCTCATTTATACTCATATATATGTATGCATATACATATATCTACATACATATACATGTACATATATTCATACACAGGTATACGTATGTATGCATACATACATTTATATTTATGTTTTTTAGCTTAGTTGGTTTCAGCAAGAATTTCTCATTGTCAAAAATAGGATGTTAGTTTTTTTATTTAGAAGTGTTTCTGGCTTGTTTTTACTATGTTGTTCTTTGTTTTGAGTTATCTGTTTTATGCTAGGACTTTTAAAATAAATTTTGGTTTCTTTTACTTGTGTAGGATTTCTTCAGATTCTCAGTGATTTTTATTCTTTTTAAGAATGAGAGAATGTGAAGACTGGAAGCTGTGTGTGTGTTTAGTGGGGATAGTTGTTGCCTGGCAGCTTTGCTTTAGGATGAGCAGGGGTACAGTCAGATGTTAACCTGGGGCTCCCCAAGGCCAGCATGCAGAATGCTTTGTTGTAGGAGCAGCATTGTCCACGGTGCTTAGAGTCTCCTGATGGTCCATAGCCCTGTAATTCTCCCTCCCACCCAAGTTAGGTGTAAATGTCTGTCTTCACCACATAGAGAGGGTTATGAGGGACATGGGAACAACAGTTTGTCACATAGAAACATAGGTCATTGACTGATTTTTCATCTCTGGTCTCTATCATTCCTGGTGACTGAGTCTAGAGCCTTCCCATGGTTCTAGGGCAGATGGGCTTCCTCTTCTGCTGCAGCCTTCTGAGTTCCTTCTGGGCTTAATTTTCCTCTCTTCTATTTATAAACTTGCTTCAGGCAGATTTTGATAATTCACTTTTTTGTTGTTGTTGGAATTGGTTAACTGCTGATAGGTCCCTATTCCTTGTTGCAGATTTATACCCTTTTTAAACCTTTTTTTCCACTTGAATGTAATTTTGAATGGAAGGGCATACAAATTTATGTTCTTAGTCCCCCATGTTAAGCTGGAACAATCTAAAAAAGATGTTTGCTAAGAGAGCTTATCATTTCTTTTATATCACTTACTCCTTGTATGGTTTCCTTGTATATTCATTAACATAACAATTTCTTAAACTTTACCCATCTAATTCTAATTCTCTAGACTGGTATGCTTAATTTCCAACTGCCTGCCCTCTTTAATGTATTTTTTCTCTGGGGATCTTTTGGATGATATTCCTCAAAATTAGAATTGCTGCTTGTACCAACAACCTTTCTATTTTACTTTGCTCAGTTTGTTACGCTAATACAGCTCTTGAAGTACTTTGCTTTACGTATTGCTCTTTGTATTTTTAGGTACTTTGGATTGATTGCTGAGCTGGGCAGTTTTTGAACCTTCACTGCATTCTTCAGCTTGCCTATCTCTGCAGGCCTCAGCTTTGAAGAACAGAGTCTCTGCACATATGCATATCTTCCTGTTCCACCTTTACCTAAGCCCGGATAAGCAGAGATCTCACCTGATAACTTTTCTTTATAAGGTCTTCCACTACTTGTGTCTGTCTTCCACATCAGCCCTGGATGCAGCTGTTGATGCTTGGGGCAGAGATGAAGAAATTGTTTGTTATAGGTGGCTTAGTGAATGATGAGGGCCAGAATAAAGGTCTTTGATCAGCTTAATTCTAGTGTGTTTCATGATCTTGCCTTTGTTCCTGCCCTGTGGTTGGAAAGCCACCATATCCTGGTATAGAACTTCCTGATCTTCCCTGTCAGTCATTCTAAACCACAGTCCTTTTGTTATTTTTGTTCATTTTTTCACTGTGTCACCATAATGTGGTTTCAGAATTTACAGAATACTACTTGTCTTTGGTTGTCTTAGATTGAAAACCAGTTAAAATTTTTTTATTGAGAAATAATTCATATATAATTCACCAAAGTGCATAATTCATTGGTTTTTAGTACAATCACAGATAATGGGCAGTGAATATTTGAACACCACCAATGAATATTTGAACATTTTCATATGAATGAAATCACATAATATGAAGTCTTATGCTTTTGTCTCTGGCATTTTTCATGTAGATTTTTTTTCAAGATTTATCTATGTATCAGTACCTTTTGTAAAAATTGTGGTAAAGTATACATAATACAAAATTTGCTGTTTTAACCATTTTAAATGTATTTAACTCAGTGGCATTAAGTGTATTTATATTGTTGTGCAACCATCACTATCATTCCATCTCCAGAATTGCTGACACTTGGGATGGGGAGAGACAGGAAACAGTGTGATGAAGGTTTTATTTTTTTGCAAATGTAGAACTTTCCCTTAGAAAGATGTTAACATAGTGGGTGTTTAAATTTCTTTAAATTGTGCAACTTGTATTCTTAAATTATGTTTCCAATTCTCAATAAAGGCTGAGATTTTATAACTGAAACTTGATACCCATTAGATGCCAATTAAACAGTAACTGCTCTTTCCCTTCTCCCTCAAATGGCCGTATTTTTAATTTTTGTGAGAAAGTGTGAGTGACAGGAAGAGGTCAGAGGACTAGAAAGCAGTGGTTAAGGAAAGCAGCAGGAAACCTTGGATAGTAGTTCTTGAGTATTTATGGATTGTGGACCACTTTTAAGATACAAAGTCAGGGCTGGGCATGGTGGCATATGTCTGTAATCCCAGCAGCTCAAGAGGCTGAGGCAGGAGGATTACAAGTTCAAAGCCAACCTCAGCAATTTAGCGAGGTCCTGAGCAATTTGGCAAGGACAAAATAAAATATAAAAAAGTCGGGGATGTGGGTCAGTGGTTAAGTACCCTTGGGTTCAATTCCTGGTACTAAAAAAAAAAAAGATACACAGTCCACCAGATCTTCTCCCTAGAGTAATGCACAGGTGCTCAGTCCAGTAGCATTTTAAAAATAAACATCAATTCAGAAAAAGACTAGATGCCTAGAAAAGTTACAGAGAATTCTTGTATACTCCATACCTAGTTCCTCCATTGCTATTGCTATCATCTTAAGGTTACCAGGTACATTTGGCAAGACTCAAATAGCATTTATAGGTCACTATTAACTACATTCATTTTTTTAGGTTTCACTAATTTTCCCATTCCAAGATCCAAACCAAGATACTAGATTGCAGTTACTTGTCATGTCTTCTAGTCTGGTGTTTGACAGTGTCTCATTCTTTTCCCTTTTTTAACTACTTTGACATCCTTGACTAATAGTGGCCAAGTATCCTTATAGAATGTGCCCCTGCCTGCGTTTGTTTTTCTTGTCATTAGTTAGCTCCATAATTTTGCATGTAATTTTGGATGTTTTACAGACTCTGGAGATCCATCTGTATGCCTCCTATTTTTGTAAATGGGAATTTAGAAAGGCATGTTAACCTTTTCTCAAGGTAAACTAAAATATAGGTTGCAACCCAATAGTGGGATATGAAATCAATATAGTGTTTTGCCACCAGCATTTTTTAATGTAGCAGGATGACTGATTGTAATGTCAACATACTGTATCAAAAAACATAGGATGTTATATGCTGTCACCAAAAAATAACTGAAGTAATACATTTTAAAATTAGCTATATTAAACCATTTCACAGTGTATATATACTTCAAAATATCATGTACATAATCACAATGCTATTTGTTCATTTAAAATTAACATCAAAGAGCCGGGCGCGGTGGCACATGCCTTTAATCCCAGCACTTGGGAGGCTGAGACAGGAGGATTGTGAGTTCAAAGCCAGCCTCAGCAACTTAGTGAGGCCTTAAGCAACTCAGTGAGACCCTGTCTCCAAATAAAATACAAAAAAATAAAATTAACATCAAGGTGTTGAATTTAGTAAGGCTAAGTATTTTAATTTTTGTTGCATTTGTGTTTGTGTATTAGGTCCTTGTATAAAATGTATGTGGTAGGTAAAGTCTTGGCCCCCATTACCTTCATGCCCACCTTCCCTGGTGCCATGCCTGTGATGTTATGTTACAGAGCAAAAAAGATTTTGCAGATTAATTAAGATTATTAAATAATCAGTTCACTTTAAAATAGATTATCCTGAATTGCCTGGGCAGGCTTAAAGCAATTCTGTGATCCCTTGAAAGCAGTTTTCTTCTGGCTGCGAATAGAAAAGGATGTCAGCTCTAAAGCATGGAAAGGATATGACCTACTGTTACTTTGCTGGCTTTGAAGATGCAGGGGGCCATGAGCCAAGAATTGTGAGCACCTTTAGAAATTGAGAATGATGGCCAGCACAGAAACAACCTCAACCCTTCAACTGTACAGAACTGGATTCTGCCAGGCATTTTAATGGTCTTGGAAATGGATTTTCGAAACTCTAAAGACTTCAAATAAGAAAGAGCCCAGGCCAGCTGACATCTTCACTTGTGCCTCATGAGACCTTGAACAGAGAATCTAGCAGCCTGTGCCAGTCTTCTGACCTGCAGAATTGTGAGACAATAGAATGTCATGTAGCTATATTTGTGATTTATTATGGCAGCAATAGAAAACTAATGTGATGTATTTTGTACTGCAAGGTTGAAAAAACGGGGGGTTAGGAGGCTTTGATTCTCATCCTGCTACTCTACTTCAGATAATCACTTGCCTTTCTGAGATTTTTTTCAGTTGAGTGAGTTAAAGTTTGTTCTATATGACTTTTATTTTATGAACTTTTTTCCCCTAGGAAAATTCACCCCTTTTTAGTGTAAAGTTCTGTGAGTTTTAATAAATGCATATAATTACCTTCACAAAAAGGATTTTCATAAAAAATTACCTTCACAAAAAGGATTTTTCATAAAAAATCCTCATGTCACTCTTTGGTATTCAACTCCTCCCACCAACTCTAGCCCTGGAACCACTAATCTACTTGTTGTCTCTAGTAGTTTTGCCTTCTCCAGAATGTCATTTCACAACGTATACATTGTGAATGTCATATAGATTGAATGTCATAAAAATTCAATCATACAGCTTATATCCTTTTGAATCTGGCTTCTTTAATTTAGCATAATGCATTGAGATTCATCCACTTGTGTGTATCAGTAGTTTGCTCCTTTTTATTCCTAAATTCATTTCATTGTATCAAATATATATGACTATATTCATTCCCCAATTGGGCATTTGGGTTATTTCCAGTTTTTGAGAGTGAATAAAGCCACCATCAACATTTGCATATTGGTTTTTGTGTGAACATTATTTTTCTTGGGTAAATATATAGGAATGAGTGGGATCTTATTGTAAAAGTATGTTTTCCAAAGTGGGTATGCCATTTTCCACCAGCAATGTTTGAGGATATCAGTTGTTTTGAATCCTTAACAACACTTGGTATTAACTTTTAGAAATTAAAAAATAAATCCACTTTAAAGGCCATTGGTATCTCACTAGTTTTAATTTACATTTTTCAGATGTGTTATACAAATATTTTCTCCCAGTCCAGCAACACAGTTTTTTTTTTTAATCCTGTGAATAATTCTTAACTGTATTCAGCTTTTTTGGAGAGAAGACTTCAAGGAGGCATCTGGGTTTCTAGGGAACTCTTTGCTCTTTCACATTTCCTTGTAAACCCTGTGATCAGAAACTCCTGTGCCCTCCTGCCTCAATGTGTCTGTCAGTCCAGGGCTGATGGATCAGAAAGGGACTGGGCTGGGAGCACTAGAGTGGAATTTTCTGGTAGCATAATGCATACTTGAGATGGGGAAAGGCACATATGGGGAAACCTGATAAAAACAATACAAACAATACAATACAAAGACCTGATATTTTAAAAAAGCAAGTCATGTCAAAAAGTAGAAAAATTTAAAATTCGTTCATGTTCTTTCTTGTGTCTGAACCAGAGATGTGACATTTCTCACTTAAGGCTAAATAGCTCTGAACATGTCAGCACTTAAAGCCCCTTTTCTTTATTTTTCTGACTATGTTCTCCATCTCATTTCATCTTGGATTTTTAGAATACTCTTTAGGGTTTTATGTTCATGTTCTTCCTCCTTTCCATGGGAATCTGGTTTTCCTGATCAGGTCTATAAAATTTAGGTGACTTGGGATCTTCAATGTAGGTGTGAATACTATATTTGATTCAGGATGCTACTGTACAAAATGAACAATTCCTTCCCAGTTTGTATCAGATAGCAAAATATTTTACTTCAATAATGAAACAAGGAATAGGGCAGATTGAAGTGCCATAAACTTTCTAAAAAAGTGGTGATAAGAAATGACAGAAGATTCTGGAATTGATAGGAAGCATATCACAAGTATTTGTTACAACCATGGAAATCTTTTTTTTTTTTTTTTTTTGGAACCAGGGATTGAACTCAGGGACACTTGGCCACTGAGCCACATCCCCAGCCCTATTTTGTATTTTATTTAGAGACAGGGTCTCACTGAGTTGCTTAGGGCCTTGCTAAGTTGCTGAGGCTGGCTTTGAACTCGTGATCCTCCTGACTCAACCTCCCAAGTCGCTTGGATTACAGGCGTGCGCCACCATGCCCGGCACAACCATGGAAATCTAACAACATTGTTATTGTAGCTTTTGTTATGGGGAGTCTTGGCTGTCAGCAATGCTTACTGAGCATCCCAGACTTTCCTATTCTAGTGTGGGTGGCCTATGGAACAAAAACTCTAAGAAATGAAGGCCAAAATGACATATTTGGGGGTGACATAGTCTGACCCCTTTACTATTCTGGCACTTTTGGTTTGCTACAATCACTGAAAGAGCTGTTGCAATTGGAAGGACGGGTCAATATGCAGGACAGTCCACCCATGGAAGAACTAGCCCCTGACAGGTGTTCTTAAAGGGTACCTCCAAATGAGGTAGGGCACGTTCATGACATGATGCAATAATATGTGTAGACATTATCACTGTTTTCATTGCCTGTGAAGTTTATCTGGAAATGGAAGAATTATTTGTCATATGAATTCCTATAAAGAAACCTTTGTAAATGACCAGAATTAAACAAATTAAGAGAAATTGAAGGGGAAGAAAAAGGAGATAAAGAAATGGCTGTTTCAAACGCTCATGGGGAAATACTGTAAATGGAGAGACATGTTTGTACATCAGACACTGAATGTCAGACACCAGCTAATGAGTGTTCATTTCTAAGAACGAGTTTTATTTATTTTTTAATAAATTTTATTTTTAGTTGTCGATGGATCTTTTTTATTTTATTTATTTATATGTGGTGCTGAGTATCTAACCCAGGGCCTCATATGCCAGGCAAACACTCTACCACTGAGTCACAACTCCAGCCCAAGAAGGTTTATTTTGATGTCCTAACAATGCCATGTTTCTTAGTCTGAGACATTCACTGGGATTATTAATGCTGCAACGAAAGACTACTGGAGAGCTTTTTACCAAAGACAGGCAACATTTTCCTGTGCTCTGTTCCCCATTTCCTAATAGAGTTCAGTATCATGAATGGAGAAAAATATGCTTTTAAAACGTGGTGTTTTCCTGATGAGCTGATAATGAGCACATTTTTACCTTATTAGAGAAGATAGAGATAGACCAGGAAACTGCAGGTCAGTGAAAGTTACAGAAATCATCTGTCCTCATCTCAGGGGTGTCACACCAGAGACATCATGAAACAAAGATCAACATTTGGCTTTTTAAATTGCACAGGTAAAAATAATGAATTCTCTAGAGCCTCTCAAAGCATCTTAAATGCATGCCATTTCAGGATGAACAACATGAAACTATTTCAGAACAATGGGCGGCTGTATTTATTACTTGTCTTCCATACTTTGAAATAGTAAAATATTTGTTGGGTGAATGCTGGATTCTTTTCTCACTGTTATTACATGGTTGCATGCTAAAAGCAATAAGTTAAATTATCTTTTCACCTAATGTCACTCTTTAATTGCTGATGACATGAACCACAGTGATTTTATGAAGCAGTTTGTAAAAGAGAAAATGCCAGCAGTGCAGAATGGGTGTCCTAACAGAGAAATACGTTAGGCATAACAGATTCAGGGAGAGAAAAAATTCCCAAGAGGTCATGGGAAAACTTCTAGCTAAGAGCTGAGCGAAAGAGAGCGAGGGAGAGAGAGAGAGAGAGAGGAGAGAGAGAGAGAGAGAGAGAGAGAGAGAGAGAGAGAGATATTTTGGCCACAAGATAGAGGCAGCCCTCAACTGGGTTGGCACTGCCACTGAGATCAGTGAAGGTGCCAACAGGTGCCAGTAAACCAGGATTCGTGCTAACAAGGACCAGTTGAGGTTTTGATGACATAAACTAATGTTTGTTAAAATAGCCTGGGGCCCAGCAAGGCCTAGAATGACCTGAATGGACTGGCCGTTAGAGGATTTGACAATGGGATCACACTGTACTAAATTTATCAAAAGGATTGGATTTCTCTAGGATTTATTTCTCACAGTTTGATAAAGCTAGAGGTATAGAATAATGGTATAGCCTGCCTTAAAGAGAAGCATCTATTAAAGTTGGTCCTGAGAACCAGGAGACCGATGAATGGATGGCCTTTATTCAGTTGAGATCAGGAAAACACTGCCTGGTATTCTGAAATATAAAAGGGAAATTTGAAGTTGTGAGAGACTGAATGTAATTCAGAGTAGAAGATACTGATAACTGATCATTCTGAAGGGCAAGTCAGTTCAGCCCTTTCTGCTGGAAGTTCTGTGACTACCTATGGGCCCTGCGATAGAGTCAAAATGTTACAGAGGGAAAAAAACAAAACAAAACAAAATAAACCCTTTCATTTCAGTTGCTCCTTACTGACTTAAAAGTCACTAATTTTGGAGGTCACAGAGCTGAGCAACACATTATTAGTACTCCGCTAAGCTTTACTATAGACGGCACCTCTGAGATGTGGGTTACGATAACTGTTGCTTCGTGCTCTCCAGGGACCTGATGACTGCTTTTCTCTCCAGTTGGGCCTCTGGATATCCAATGGATGACTGGAATGGGATGAAAACTCTTGGCATCTCTGTCTTCATGTTGTGTCTGTCTTTGTTGCCTTTACTTTTGGGTCAGATTCTCCTTAACTCTGCACATAGACCTGTTGAACATTTGAGAATTATTTTGTCTGAAACTATAATATAGGGTTAACTTAACCCAGACTTGCCTAGTCTTTCTCTCTCCCTCCTTCAGGGCTAAAGACACCTACCAGCCATCATGACCAGAAACACCGAACTACTGATAGTCGCTGTTTTATCAGTACTCAGTATTTACACTATTACGACTATGCAAAGATTGTTTGCTACCAAACCAAAGGGAATCATGAGGATTGAGCCTTCTTTCATTTTAAATTTCTCATTTTTGCCCTAGTACAATAAGCATGCTGCTTTTTCTCACCTTTTCATAACCCTCTAAGTCTGTCCAAATGCTCTAATATTTACATATCACATCTACCAGTAATATTTTCCATATGCCCAGCTATAACTGTTCCTTTTACATTCCTCAGCCAGACTGCTACAGTCTGGGTTGGTTAGACCCTAGCCTTGCTCCCTGATGTTATCTGGAAGTTTCCCTTTACTGTTGTAGAAGGCAGAATTCTAAATATTCCCTAAGATTCCCATCCACTGGCCATGCAAACACTAAGTGCTACTGTGGGGGACTTTGCAGATGTTACTAAGGTTACTAATCAACTGACCTTAAAATAGGGAGAATGTTCTGGATTGTGGAATGCAATCACATGAACCCTTAAAAGTAGTAGAGGATGAGAGAAAAGCTAGTCAGATGTGGTGGGGTGGGGGTGGGGGGTAAGCTTGGAAAATACTGACTTGCTGTTGCTAGCTTTGAGTGGGAGGGAAGGGAATCTTGAGCCAAGGACTGGGTGGCTTCTAGGAGTTGAGAGTCACTCCAAGGAAACAGGGACTTCCATCCTACAACTATAAGGAATGGAATTTTGCCAACAACCTGAGTAAGCTTGGAAGCAGATTCCTCCTTAGAACTTACAGAAAGGAACCACCCTGCAACATCTTGATTTTAGCCCTGTGAAACTCTAAACAGGAACTAACTAAACCATGCTGTGTCTGGACTTCAGGCCTGGAGAAACTATAAGAGAGTGAACTTGAGTTAAGTCACCGTATGTGCGGTAATTTGTTACTTCAGCAAGAGAAAACTAGCAGTGCTGTTGTCCCCAGCTTCACCCTCTCCTTTCCCTCATTGGAGTCTCTATTTTCTAGACCCTTCATCTTCCTTCTGGAGCATATTGTTTGTGTGGCAGTTCTCGAGCATTTTGTTCTCAGGATTCTTTAATGCTCTTAAAAATTATTGAGGACCCCAAAGAACTTTTGTCAATGTGGTTATTTCTCTCCAAAATTAGCACGTTAGGAATTGAAGTTGAGAGATCATAAAAATATTCATTAATTTATTTCAAAATAACAATAAAACACATTGTCATATATTGCCATAAGGAATATTCTTTATGAAAAACAGCAATATACATATTTTTTAAACAAAAAAGTACTGAGGGGCATTATTTTATGCTTTCGCAAATCTCTAATTTCTGACTTACGAAACACAGCTGGATGCTCATACCTTTTGCAATGTATCATTTTAGTTGATGAGTATAAATAAAATCTGCTTTCACATAGATATGTAGTTGGAAAAGTACTCACTGATTTCTGGAAGGATCTCAGGAGCCTCTTGACCACACTTGAAAACTGTTAGAGTAATAATATCCTGCTACTCCTGGTCTGGTGGCCAGTAACATCCGAATCAGGCAGGATCTTTCAAAGAAGTAGAATCAGAATGTACAGTTTTATAAGATTCTTCAGTGATTCATTTGTTCACGAATGTATGAGAGATACTTCTCTAGTAACTTCTAGGGAAGGCTACTGGGAGAGCCCATCCTGGGGTCAGTACATGTCTGAAAATATCTAATTCTAGATTCATGCTGACTTTGTAGTTTGGTTAGATGTGAGATGTTTGGTTGAAAATCATTTCAGTTTTTTAATTTCTGTTTCTCTAGAGAATAAATCAATGGTGGGGAGGAAAGACAGTTACCTTGGCAGGGTTAGGGAAGGTCCAAAACTTGCTTTTTTTCTCTCTTTTTTGAAGGTTTCTAACTGCCCAATAAGCAGACACTTATCCAGTCTCCCAATTTTCAGCCTGTTACTTTGTCCTCACCCACCCTAGGACATTGTTGCTCAGTGTCCTCTGTAGAGGGAAGTTCGCTGTTCTAGTGTTTCCCTCTCTCCATCAAAGGCACCTATTTATCTTTCCTCTGCTCCTCCCATTCTCTTTGGGTTTTTGGTTCACACTTTTATTACTTCACTTGTCTTTTTAGTGGTGTTTCAATGGTTGTGTTTGCTTAGAAATTTCTGGAATAATTTTGATTATCAGCATACCATAAAATATTCTACTCTCTATTGGTGGGGCTAAAAGAGTTTTCCATCTCTCATTTTAATTTTTTTTCTCATGGATTTTATATCAACTTGCCTAATCCCCCTACCTATTGGCATTTATATTGAGATCATATCAAATTTATAGTTTAATTTAGGAAGAATGGATCATTTTAAAATTCTTGAATTTTTTCAAGAACAAAGTATGCTTTTTCATCTATTCAATTATTCTTTTATGATTCTCAGTAGAATTTTAAAGTTTACTTCTCATAGATTTTTCTCATGTCTTGAATTTGATCTCTTTGGATGCTATTACAAATGAGATCATTTCTTCTAATACACTTTGAAATTGTTTGACATTTTACTTACCGTTGTGTCAATGAAGCCTTATGATTTTGATGTGTATAATCTCCCTCATGTCTTAAAATGTATTAACTAGATTTTGGTTTACTTTTAAAAGTAATATATGATATTATAAAAATAATGCATGATATTATAAAAAATAATTAGAGAAATAAAAGATAATGTAAGGTAAATTTCCCTCTCCTCCAGGTTCCCTAGTTCACTCCTAGACTTTATTACTAAGGATTATTTTTTGTATAGTCCTTCCAGAACATTTTCTGGCTAATACCGAGAAGTGGTATTAGTGCAGATGTGTATCTGCAACAAGATGTTGTAATAGTATTCCTTCTCCCTCTCCGGTGAGGCCCAATTGAGGGAACAATACAGTAGAAGACTGGTACTCCCAGAGCTCAGCAGCTTATGTAGGCTCAGGTAAGAAGTAAGAGCATCAGCAGTGTTAGCAGCTCCCCTTCTGGCCAATAAGAAGTGCAAGGGCCCAGAGATTTCTTGGGAGAGCATCTTGTGGGTATGCTTAGCCATCTAAGAAGGGCTTCAGGGTGATCCCCCTGAGAGCTGGTGTTTTTAGAAATAAATAGAGTATCTGTTCCTACCTAGGGAAGGAGAAAGGCTGTTTTGGAGCTGTCTGCCTGGGGACTGAGTGAAGAGAGGTTGCAGCACCCTGGACTTGAGCTACATTTTCAAAGATGCATATTTTGGGGGACCAGCTTTAGAGTCTGTCAAATGTGGGGAGCACCTAGGGTTGTTTTGGGCCCCACAAGATGGATTACCTTGTGGGACCATGTGATCTCAACAGAGTAAATATGTGGGTTTGAGGTAGAGTCTGTATGTAGCTAGCCAAGTAGCAGCTCCCATGCCAAGGGATCTACGGTCATTGGTCCCCACGGGAGAAGCTCTAAAAACACACAAACAAAAAACAAAAGCTAAAAAAAGAAAAAGAAAACCCCAAATCTACAGCAGCTCTCTGTAAAAGCAACATCCGCAAACTTTATCAGCCTGAGAGTGACCAGCTCAATTCCTCTGCCTCAGGGGTTACCATTGGGATATCCCATCCAAGTCCAGATCCTTGGCATCCTGGACAAAGAATTAAGCAAGACACACAGAAGTAACAGAGTACAGATTTGATGGTGAATATAGCACTCTGTTAGGTAGAAAGGAATGGGCTGAGAGAGAGAGAGAGGCTCAAGGCCCCAGTGTCTGGAAATTAGGGTCTTAAATCCTGAACTATGGGGCATTCTCTTCCCTGTACAGCCCTGATTGAAGACCTTACCCCATTTTTCCCATTGGTTATCTTATGATATCTGATTAGATTATTTTTCAATTCCCCCCCCCATTGGTTACTTTAGAAAACCTAATTAGAAAATTGCCCACTTTACTTCCATTTTAAAATTCGAACCTGTGGTGGGAGTTGTCATGGTGATAAGTCCTCAGTGTTGGGAGTCGTCATGGTAACGGGGTTTATTGTAAACAGGGACAGGGCTTGTCCTCCAGTGGCTTCTTTCTAATAACCTGTCACTACCATCTTGGTGCCCCTGAATTCTTACCTAACACAGCTACAGAAGACCACTCTCCTGCCAGGTCCTCTCCCCTGTATCTGTCCCCCTGCATCCAAAGGTGGGGTGGGTAGCCCAGAAACCATAGCTGGCCAGGGTTTGGGAGGTGAGCAGGGAGGAGAGAAACCAGTTTTGCCTCACTGTGCCCCTCCTTCAATAGCACCAGCCTACAGACATCTCACTCTGATCCCAAAAGATGGGTCCTTGTTGCTGATGCTGATCCAATAATGAGGAAAATGTTTTGAGAAAAAGAAAAAGGAAGTTTTATTGCTTTGCTTGTAAATGAGAATATACAGTGGGCTCCTGTCCACTGTGATTCCAACTGTGAGGGGCAACAGTGTATTTTTAAAAAGAAGATAATAAAGACTATACTCCAACTGTGCCCTGTCAGGAGTCATAATTCATTTGTAGCTTTGAGAGACAGCCATATTTTTAGATCCACAGGTGCCATCCCCGAGTCCGTACATCTTCATTCCCATGGTCTGTGAGCTAAAGGACAGACAACTCAGGCTAGGACAGGAAGAAGGTTAATCTTGCTTTCTCCCTGGTTAGGGAGGGGGAGAGGTAGAAGAGGAAGGAAAAAAAAATTGGCAGCTTTAAAATAAGCCCACAGTGTCAGAACAGTAAGGGTTATATTCAAAGCATGAGTGGATTCCTGTTACATTTTCCCCATTGTCAACATTTACCTTTTATTTCTATAGAAAAATGAGCAATGACATTTTCAGGCTATTTCCTGCTGAAAATGCATGACAAAGATGGTCTTAGAATGGAAAGATTTTACCTGTTGTCATTTTTTCCTCTTTCGAACTTTTACCAGAAAGTATGGAAAGGCGATGCCAACTATTTTGGGAACCTGGAAGATGCACACTCATGTGCAGCAGTTAATATTTGACAGATTCGTTGTGCATGCTGTTTTGCTTTTTTTTTTGGTACCAGGGATTGAACTCAGGGGCACATGACTACTGAGCCACATCCCCAGCCCTCGTTTGTATTTTACTTAGAGACAGGGTCTCACTGAGTTGCTTAGAGCCTCACTTTTGCTGAGGCTGGCTTTGAACTCATGATCCTCCTGCCTCAGCCTCCCAAGCTGCTGGGATTACAGGCATGCGCCATAGCGCCTGGCCATAATGTTTTAATCTAGCTTCTTTTGCTATAGTCACATCTTTCCCTTTTCCCCCAGATCATGAGGAAGGGTCTTAATATACTATTTCTTCCCAGGCTCAATTTATGTATTATTTTGGGGGACACCCTTATTTGGAGGAAAGCAACTGACAACACCTTATCCCACTATGGGCCTCTTTCTTGGCATAATTTCGCCACCATTTTCTTTAGGTGTGATTTTTCTGTTTTTCCTGTAGACTGGGATCTCCAGGACGTATATAACTGTCATTGTTTATCTAATGCTTTGCTCACTCTGTTGGGTCACTTTTGCAATGAAAGACAGTCCATTGTTACTCTGCATTGAGGAGGGGACCCCATATTTTGGGATCAGCTCAAGAGGACATTAGTTATTTCTTTTTTTTTTTAATTTGTTTTAATTTTTTTATTTGTTCTAATTAGTTGTACATGATAGTAGAATGCATTTATACATTTTGATAAATCACACATAAATGGAGTGTAATTTCTCATTTTTCTGAGACTCTAGTTATTTCTGAAGGTTTTTTTTTTTTTTTTTTTCCTTTCTGGTAGAATAAGTCTCAACCTACTCAGAGAAGGTATCAACCAGTATAATCAAATATCTGAAATTTCCTATGGCATGGGTCATTTGGGTAGACGATTTGTCAATCATCAAAAGGTTGTGTTTTTATATATTATGTCCCTTTTACACTAGGCAGCCTTTTAGTCTTCAGATTGTTTTGGGTGCATAAGACACGGTTTTGAGTCACTTGCTGAATAGTCTGTTGAAGATGTGGCCCTCGCAGGTGGAGCCTGATGAAGTTTACCAAGGAATCTCTCTCATATCATGAATTCTCTCCTGTAAGTGTTTTGCCAAGATCCAGACCAGCCCTTCAGCCAGGAGGATGAGTCCATTGGAATTTCATCTCTACTTGGCAGTGCTGCCCCAGGAGTGAAGTTGCATTCTCTGGCCCTGGCCATGGCCCATTTCTCATCTTCCTCAATATAAAAAGGTTTGTATTGGCCTGATGGAAGCTGAGGTGTTAGGGCCCCAATAAATGGTTTGTTCTTTGAGGCCCTTTTGGCTGTCCTGTCAGCAGCCTGATTTCTCTTGACCACATTAGTAACAATCTTCTGATGACCTGGACTGTGTATGATTACTACATGCTTCAAGTGGCCACAGTGTGCATTTAAGGGCATGTTTAATGTCCTTGTTTGTAGCTGTGAGGAGCCCTTTTTCTTTCCAGATAGTACCATGTGCACGTACTATCATAAAAGCATGTTTGATTTAATATAAATGTTTCTTTCCTTTGAACAGTCTGAGAGCACTTGTCAGAGCAATTAGCTTGGCTTTCTGGGCTGATGTTTTAGCAGGAAAGCCTCAGCTTTTAATACCTGTTGTTCTGTGACCATGGTGTATCCAGCTATCTGTTGGCCATTGTCGATGAAACTATTCCCATGGGTGAAGAGGTCCCAGTCCCACTCTGCAGTGGGCTGATCAAGCAAACCCAACCTGTGGAGTGAACATTCTCCAGGATTTCTGAGCAGCCACGTTGTATTGGTTCATTATCATCTGTTGGCAACAGATTTAAGGTTGACGCATTTTCTTTTAAAGTTGACATTTGGATCATCTAATAGGATGGCCTGATATTTCCCTATCATCCCAGCAGTCAGCTAATGGGACCAGGACTTAATGAGGAACAAACATAGTAATGGATTGTCCTAGAGTGAACTTTTCAGCCTCTTGTAGTAAATCACAAATGGCAGCCATTGCCCAGAGGCAGGGTGGGGGCATCCTTTCCCTGTGTGGTCAAATTGCTTTGATAAATGGGCTAATGGATGAGGTCTGTCTTCCAATGTCTGTAAGAGAACTGTAAGAGCTGTACCTTGTTTCTCATGCTCTTGTAGTCTGAACTCCTTAAGTCAGGCAGGCCTAGAGCAGGAACTGTCATGAGACTTTGTTTGAACTTTTTAAAGGTAGGTTGACATTCTGGGTCTAAATCATACAGGGCTTTGGCTATTTGTCCATAATTAGGGAATCCACTATGGCAGAATCCAGACATTCCCAGTAATTGTCTTTAGTTCCTGGGTTCTCTAAGGCTCAAAGTAGTCTGCTTCCCATCTGACATCAAACTTCAGATTTCTGAGGCTGCCTCTCCAGTAGGGACCAGTAGGCTGGCTGTGTGACATGGCGGCTGGGGAGCTGTGTCATTATCATTATCCCATTGCCATCAACTTTGAGTTCCCCACTGTCAGTTGTACACAGAGGCTCCTGATGGGTCTTTTTCTTACAGTAGGCTTATTGATTTTCATTGGAGTCAGACCTTCCTGTCCCTTTATTTAGGCTTCCTTGAGGATCCCTGAAACATGGGTTGGTTTTAGGTTCTGTTTCTTTCCTTCTGGGCATTATATAACTTGAAGACCATATCAACTAGTTGCCAGGAGGTTTATGTCATTTGTTCCCTCCACCTGCTGAAACTTTCTCCTTATGTCTGGGACACTGATGGATGAAGGCCACACTGACCACATAAAGATTTTCAGAGGCCTTTTTGTGGAAACCAGCAGGGCCAAGAGGCACGTGCCTTCCTACATGGGGACACTGGGAAGCTCTTGTTCTGGCTCAGTGATGCCGGTGGCAGGCAGGTCTCCATTCAAAAGTGTGGATGCAAAAGAGCTCAGTGGTGAGGTGGGGGAGCAGAAAGCACAGAGCACAGGAGGAGGCTTTCCAGGCTGTGTGAGCCTCTAGTTACAGCCAGATCTGGGGACTGGGAGTTGTCCTGAGTGCTAAGGTCACACAGGAGGCTTCTTTTTATCACTTCATGGGCATTGCCCTGATGCTTGTGGTACAGCTGCAGCCTTGCCTGGCAGTGCAGGGCCTTTAGTGTCTTGGAGCCAGATCTTAGGACTCTGGGGCAGCTGGGCTCAATCTCACAGCTGCTGTTTTTCTCTGACAGAAGAGGCTGCAGGTCTTTTGCTTTTTCTCTACTCTAACCACAGCTTTGCAAGCCGCGGCTGGATTCCCACCCCCTGCCCCATCCCACGCAGCTGTTTGTCTTGCTAGTCCCCCTGTGCATTTATATCAATGAGACACTGTCACAGCAAGAATTGTTTTCTGCTCCAGCAACAGATGTTCCCTAGCCCAATGAGGGGTTCTGTCAGATCTTTAAAAAGGAGACCATTCCCCTCCCAGTTCTAATCTAGCAGTATGATACTGAAGCCAGAATTGTGGATAGGCAGTTAGTGTAGAAATAGGGAATCTGATCAAATCCAGGAATGGAGGCCATCAGAGTCTGGGAAGTTGGAGACCGCCCTGGGAGATTGGAATGTCAGTGCCTCCAGAGCCCTTTTGATCACCAAGGTTACCTGCTTAAATGTCCCTCCCCAAAAGCTGTAGGCAGGAAGTTGCTAATTAATGCCGCCTGGCCCCTACCTGATCTCCATGTGGCCCTTCCCCCTGCCATTTGCATCTGACCTTTTTGCTGTGTCACCAGCGCCTTATGGGCAGGAAGGAGAGATAGATAAGGGTCGGAGGAAAGAGCAGAACAAAGAAGACCTTAAACTATAAAAGATGTAGGGTGCACTCACTTCTTGGGGGATTCTGGAACATCAGCCATGGCCCCCCTTCTCCCACCAGGAAGAAGTTTATATTACTACCTTTAAATAAACCTGCTTAATATGCTTGCCTTGGCGTGCTTCTCTGGTGTTATACTTCAACACCTGAGGAAGCAGAATTTGTCACCAGTAAACGTCGGTATCAATACCACATCAATTTTTGGCCTTTGACCTCCCTGACCTGCCATGGGCAAATGAAGCTGGAAGCCTGGAGAGAGGCCAAGTCCTGGGGGTTTCATTTACCCCATTCACCCATTTCTCCACAGCTCAGGTGGCTTCTCGGAATTTTTCCTCCAGCCCAGGGCTGTTGTTTCTGACCCACGTGCTGGGTCTGGGGCCAAGCTGAGAGGCAGTGCTCGGTTAGCCAGTGCTGGATTGAAAGGATTCATATTTCTTTCAACTTTTTCTTCTGGTGTTCTGCTATCCTCACGCACCAAAGGCAGTGTCTTTCTTCACATCACCAGTTTAGTTCCTGGCCATTCAGACTTCTTATCAGGTAACTGTATAACTGCCTGCACAGACAGAATTTCTTTCATTTATTTGACCTCTGACAGAGCAACTCTAACTGCAAGACTGTATAGTAATTAAGAATTCCATTCAATGGCCAGATGGTGTCACAGTAAGACATCTTCTTTTTCTTAGTCATAAACTTGTAGCTAGCTATACGCGGCATAAATCAGCCCTTCCCCAAGACTACCTTCAGGGATCAGCACAAAATTGCCTATATCTTAAAAAGCCAGTAACAAATACAAAAACATAGACGGAGGTGATCCCCAAAACCAAACCATCAGAACAGATGGGTCTGCTTTTCAGATGGAGATGAACCCCTCAGGTTCTTTACTCCCACTTAACTGTGATTCCTATACCAATGGTGCCACAGATGTCCCCACAAAGAGGGATCCTGTGAAGGGAAGCCAGCTGCATGGAATCATGGGTCTCAGCATGCACACTGGAGGAGCTTACCAGATGACCCAGGTGTCATGACTTTATTGCATTCAGTTTTCTTTTCCATAAAATAGACTAATTGGTGGAATAACCCCAAAGACCCAGGAAAGAAAGTAAGATTTTTCCAAAGCAAAAGGAACCTCAGCAGATGGTAGCTGCCAGTATGGTCTCTCCCTTTACCTTCAGGAGGAGCTCCTCCAGTTTGACCCGAGGCAGACTTACTCCATCTCCTAATCCTCCAGCAGTCAGCTGAACCACAAGTTCCAGCCTTAAAGTCTGCATTCCTTGATTCTGTGATCTGTGAGCTGGAGGACTGCCTTGGGACACAGGGGTGGGGGTGGGGTGAGGTGGGGTGGGAGTGGATGGAGCGCTTACCTGTGCAACTCATCTCCATCTGCAAAGCGTACCCATACCATCGTAGCTCAGCCTAGGTTGGGAAGAAGGTTACTTTTGCTTCCTCATGGTTAGAAAGGGGAAAAGGAAGAAGAGGAAGGGAGAAAAATGTCAGTTTTAAAATAAGCCATGGTGGCAAAGCAGCAAGGGTTATATTTAAAGCATAAAGTGGACCCTGTTATATCCTTACAACAGATAGGGAGGGGGAGAAGTTTTACACTGAACTAGACTACAGTTTTCCCTATTTGGCTGGGAAGAGTGTTACATTATTAAAATGAGGGTTTTTCTTATAACTAACTGAATGTGACTGGGGAGCTTTTCAATTCTCTGAGAGTGGGCTGGAAAAACTATAGGACCTGCCTCCATGTCATGCTGGAGCAGGGCAAGAAAAAAATCTACAGCATTAAGCAAAGGCAGTGAAAGAGAATGGACTTGCTTCTTCCTTGTACCCTATTTAAACTGATTTGGGCTGTATATGTCCCCTGCCAAGCTCTACCTTCCAAAAGTCACACATACATATATAACCTAAGAAAGAAAAAGTCTCCACAAATAGGAGCATATTGTAGCCACTGCTCTATACCTTGCTTTTTTACCTGAAAAATCTTAGAGTTTTTTTCTTACCAGAATGCACATGTGTGCATACACACACACTTATTTTTATATCTATTATACATGCATATATAAGTGTGTTACATTTTTAAAGTCTGTTGCATGCTATTCCACTGTAGGCGCAAAATGTTTATTTAACAAATCCTATGTTGAGAAATAATCGGGATTTTTTCAACCCCTACTTCTACATATAATGCTGCAATAAATATCCTTGTTGAGATTTTTGCCTGAATGTGGGAATGTATCTACAGAATTACTTTCTGGAGGTATGATTGATAAATTTACAATTATATGAATTTAAAATTTATGAGCCTCCAAAGAAATTGTACCAATCTATATTCCCACCAATGGTTCCTATAACTATGCAAACTTTGTATATTGTCAAATATGTGAATCTTTGTCAGTATGAGAAGTTAAAAAGAACAGTACTTTGGGGATTCATAAATTACAAATGAGATTGAGCATCTTTTCATGCATTTGTAAATGCTTTGTATTTCCTTTTCTATAATTTGCCCATTTATGCTATTATAGATTGATTTTGAAATTGTGTTGCTATGTTTTGAATGGGAAGTCTGCCAATGAGCCTGTGAGGTGGGGAGAGGGAGGGAAGAAAGGAGAAAGGGGAGAGAGATGGACCCAGTGACAGGATATTAGAATGTGGCCAGGAAAATTTACCTTGCTCAATTTTTAATCTGTTTTCTTTAGATTTGTGTCTAATGTCCATAGGTGAAATCCTGCTGGGCATAGATGACCTTACTGACAAGAGTGTATCACCAGCACTCTGTGCATACATGGGCCAGAACCATGTGGTCCTGAGTGATTCTCATCTGTGAAGGGCAGGGACACCATGCCAGTTATGTCTGTAACCCATCCTTCTCCCCACTGCTCTGTGCCCCTTGAAGCTGACTTCTACATCCTATACCAGGGAGCTTCCTACCCGCTGGGTGCTGGTTGCATGTAGCCAATGGGGTGCCCCTGCCCCTCTCCACTGCCCCTCCACCCCCGGAAGTAGAGGGAGGAAGGGAGGGAGGAAAGTAAAGCCAAGATGCTTCCTCTCTCCCTGTGGGATCTCCACTGGCTTCTTTGCCCCTTGACCTTGGCTCTTGGCGGAGGGCCCCCCTCTAAATTCAGACTTCCCAGTTTAGGGTTCTTTCCATCACACCCTTCCTTAGCTCGTCAAGCCTAAGGGTGATATGGAGGCCATTCCTGACTTTGGAATACTACGTATACCTTGTGAATTCTCTACTCCTTGCTC
Organism: Glaucomys volans; assembly: GCA_020662805.1. Classification (NCBI taxonomy): domain Eukaryota; kingdom Metazoa; phylum Chordata; class Mammalia; order Rodentia; family Sciuridae; genus Glaucomys; species Glaucomys volans. The sequence goes on from JAJEJO010004225.1 coordinate 96,083, forward strand.
ATACCTCTGTCAATAGCCGCTCTCTTAAATTATCCCAAGTTGTGTGTGCCATCTGTTTAGATTCTGACAACCTGGCTAGTATACACACCTTGTACCCAACAGCATCAGGTGGGACCTAGATAATGAGAATAGTGATCTATACAGCATTAAGCTCTATTCAGTTGTATTTTGATGGTAATTGTATCCAGGGCCAGGCTGAGGAAGGCGGTGGCATCTGGTGCTCCTTGGTGTGCTTTAGCCCCTGTTGACCAGCAGAGCTGAGGAGGTTTTGTAAGAGGAGCTCAGGGCCAGCAAGGATGTCTTTGGGATTGAAGGAGATGGTGGTAGCTAAAGCAGAATGGTCCTTCCTAGGGCTTGAGCAAAGCCAGCCTCAGTGGGGATCCCAGAAGTGAGGGTGTGTGTGTTGGTGGGCAACGGGATGTGGGCTGGAATGGATCAGGGAAGGGTAGAAAGATTCAGTTGCAGGAGGACTGGCACCTTTGGACTCCAGTCCAGAGCATCCTCACAAGGCTGCCTGTGCCACAGAGCAAGGGGAGTGCCCTGCTGAGCAGGACTCTGAGAAGTCACTGGAGTCAGGGAAGAGGTTGGGTTGGTTGCCAGTGGTTCAGCCTTCAGGATCTGTTCACACCCTGGGGGTGTTGGGAAGTTCCACCTGGGAAAGAGAATTTCCTTTTTGTAGTTTCTGAGAGATCTAGGGATGCTCACATGTCTTCTATATCCTTCATTCCCCTCTAACCTCAGTCAGTTTTTGGCCCCTGCCCAAAGCTGTCACGATGCTTCTCGTTCTGTTTCTCCAGGTGGCAGCTGCACTCTCTGTTGTACTGCAGCCCAAGAATCCATTATTTCTCCCTAAAGAACAGCCTCAAGCAGGTTTTAGCTATAGACTTGTTGGGAATAGGCAGAAATTACAATATAAAATGGAAATTTTATACTGGATAGTGGAGGCTATGCCTCCCAGAGATGCTTCTGGGATGCTCTTCTCCCACCTTTGTCTTCAGCCCTTCAGCACCTTTTAATAATTACTTCATTAATTAAAAGTTGTGGAAAAATAAACATAAAACCTAACATTTAACCATTTTGAAGTGCACAGTTGAGTGATACTCATTACATTTGCAATGTTGTGCAACCACCGTTACTCTCCATTTTCAGAACTCTCATCATCCCAAGCAGAAATTCTTTTCTCATTAGACATTAATTCCCCATTCCTCCCTCCCTGCAGCCCATGTTAACCACGGTCACCATTATGTAGGATCCAGTTTCCTTCTTTCTTAAGAATAAAAGCTCTCTAGATGTAGAGCCTCTCATTACTGCTGGTATTGAAGGAAACATCTTCTTTATTCAAGGCTAATGTAAAAGCAAAACAATACAGAGAGTTTTTCACATAAATCAGTGCTTGTAATCTCTGAATTGCCACATATTACAAATCTTTGACTTAAGCAGAGGAAACTGGGCACAATTTAATCATTTTGTGCATTAAATTCCAGAAGCTCCTGTTATAAATCAAGGCAGTCTAACACGATTCAAAATTGCCTCGAACTGTGCTTATGAGTTGATCTTATGTTTGCTTTTTATTATTTTGGGTCTCTTCTGCTATTTAGTTTCTCATTTGCTCTAAACTGTTGAACTAGGTAGTTAAACTTGTTCCTATGAGTGTAAAATAAGATTGATAAATCCTGAGTCGGGGATGAATCAATCACTAATCCCATAATGTTAGAGTGCACTAACTTCAACACTGTAATTTGGCTGTTGGGAGGCTTTTGTGCTTGTTTTTTCTGACTTGGTTTTTAGTTGTATACCTGGAGGGGGGGCCATCACATAATCTAGTTCTAGGCTGGGGATGTGGGCTGTCCACTGTTGAAGGGACAAGAATTGATCCTATGGGCTAATTCATGGTCTTCCTGTGGAAGTCCTGCAAGCAGATCTGTTAGCTCCACCAGGTGAGGACTTGAGTCAGAGTCACACAACTGCCCAGAAGGCCCAGGTGATAGGGAGTCCATTATCATCTCCTGCTAGAAAATTTCAAACACAGGATGTTGTGCTGCCTAGTAGAACTTTCTACAATGACAGAAAATTTCTCTAACACCAGTAATTATTCCCAATCCACCTTGATCTGGGTTGGTTACCATAAATGGATGCTTGCTAGTGTAGCCTGACACAGTTTTCATGGAACCCCACTTCTGTTAGAATCTGGCGGCTGGATCTTCACGACCCAACATCCTCTGCCCAGAGGCTCTGAAGTCAGCGAGCTGATGGGGTTCTATGTGATGGCTTCCAGCAAATTCCTGATACTCTGTTTGCAGTCCACATCCAGAACCATTTTGTCTTGTCTGACTTGTCCCCTACCACTTGCTCAGTCTCTGACCTCCCCCAGTTTTCGACTAAGGTTTTCCTTTAAGTGCACTGAGAGGGGTGCTGGCAAAACTGGACTTCATAATGTGTGCTGTGGTCTGAATGTGGTTTTCCTCCAAGGATTCATATGTGGGAGGCTTGGTTCCCACTGTGGTGTTGTTGAGGTGGTGGGATTACATAGTCTTCAGGACCTCAGCTAGTTCTCATGAGAGTGAGTTGCTGCAAAAAAAGACTGGCTCCTCCCTTCTCTCTGGCTTCTGTGCCTTGCAGTCTCTTCCTCTTACCACCAGTGGATGCCATCCATCATGAAGTCCTCTCCAGAGCTGAACAGATGCTGGACCTGTGTTTTAGGACCTCCCGAACTATGGGCTAAATAAATCTCATACAGATTAATGCAACACATAAACTAAAAGTACCAAATAAAAGAATGTCTGAGGATAAGTCATTTGTCCCAAGGTGCATGAGGTGATTTTCCAGGCATTTCTGGCTTTTAATTTGACTCCCATTATACAGAAATAATAGTTGGAATAATAACAATAATATGCACAAAAACAACCAGGCCTGCTGGACAGACACAAAGAGATAATATGGGTGAAATCATTTTGCACAGTTAGAAATGTTATGCAGGACGTATAGCCATCAAATTCTTACTTTTCTTTTGGGAAGACCAATCATAAATGTTACTCATTTTATCCATACTCTCTTGCTTTTTATTTTCTCTTTCTTCTGGGCCAAGTAAAAGGTAGCTGATCAAAACATGCTTTGGATTAAATAAACTTCCCTCTCAGAGCCTCCCTGTTGTATTCTTTTGTCTGATTCATGTTCAGAAATAGCTTTCTAACTGGTTTGAAGAAACCACCTCAAAATGGTAGAATAAAAATTGAGGTTTTGAAGTCACAAAGCTTTGTTCCCCCTGTTGGCTGTTTCCTTAAATAACTTCCAAGCGAGAGTTATGAATCTGATGACAAGAATGGCTCAGTAAACCATTCATCAGAGTGATCAAGGACTTGGGGCACTCAGGGTGATTTTAAATATCATTCATGGTTCCAGTCAAGAGATTTTGGAAGGAGAATCTTATAGAAATTATATACTGAATATTGCCAGGAATGCCCTTTGAAATCCAGACAATTTTCTTTCTTCATATTTTACAGCATAGAGCAAGAATTATTTTAGGGGAGCAGACTCTGAGGGTGCAGAATATAAATACAGAGAATTTTCCATAACCCATTCATTTTGGTGGACTTGGAAGTGTAGAGTGACAGTTAAACATGAAAGCCCTTCTAGGTCTTTTATTTCCTGTGGTATGCTAAATGGATGAATGTATTTCTGAGAATATTTACACAAGTACTGCCGTGGTTTAGATATTAGGTGTCCCCCAAAAGCTCAAGTGTGAGACAATGCAAGAAAGTTTAGCTTTGGAAGTTTAGAGACTGGGTTATGAGAGTTTTAACCTAATCAGTGCATGAATCCCCTGGTAGGGATTAACTGGGTGGAACCTATAGGCAGATAGGGTGTGGCTAAAGGCTGTGGGTCCCTGAGGGCATGCCTTTCGGGTACATATTTTGTCCTTGTTAAGTGGGAGCTCTCTCTCTGCTTCCTGGAACCAAGTCCTGAGCTGTATTCCTCTGCCATACCCTTCCACCATGATGTGCTACCTCATCTCAGGCCACTAGCAATGGAATTGGCCATTGATGTACTGAGACCTCTGAAACTGTGAGACCCAAAGAAACTTTTCTTCTTCTAAAACTGTTCTTGTCGGGTCTTGCGGTCACAGTAGTGAAAAAGTTGACTAACTACAATAAACTGGTATTCCTTTTCAAATGACAAAACCCTCAAATGATTAAAATCTTCTCAAAATGTAAATTGTATTTGAGGGACTGGAGTTATAGCTCAGCCCAGCATGTGCGGGGCACTGGGTTCAATTCTCAGCACTGCATATAAATAAATAAAATAAAGGTCTATCAGCAACTAAAAATCTTTTTAAAAAAACATAAATTGTACTTGAAAGTTTTGTTTGAATAATTTTTCTGTATACTGTCATTCTCTATAGATTGTATCTTGAATATCCCTCCAAAAGCCCATGTATCAAAGCTTAGTCCTCAGCTTGGTGCTTTGGGGAAGTGGTGGAACCTTTAAGAGCAGGTTGGTCTTCTGGTCATTGAGGGCATGCCCTTGAAGGAGATATTGAGATCCCACCCCTATTCTTCATCTCTCTTTCTTTGGTTCCTAGCCACCATAAGGTAAGCAGTGTGCTTCACCATGCATTCCTGCCAAGATGCACAGCCTTGGGATAGGCCCCAAGGCAACAGGGTCAATCAACTATGGACTGAAACCTTCAGAACTTGTGAGCCAAATAAACTGTTTCTCTTTATAAACTGATTATCTAAAGAATTTGATAGACTAATGGAAAGCTGACTGCCATTACATTCAAGAGGACAGAAGTGGGGGTGAGAGGAAGGAAGGAATCTAGATGCTCAAGTTAGGGCCCCAAAAGTTCATTAATGTCTGTGTTTGGTGTTTGCTATGTGTACCAGAAATTCAGAGGAAACCAAAAAAAACAAATTCACCGGAGATTGTGGCTATAGATATTCCATATCCCTGCAGGAGGGGGCACCTGGGATATATCCTATTCATGGTGAGTTGGGCCACAAAGATGAACAGCAGGGAGGCTGTTCCCCACTGCTGTGGTCCTTGGTTTACCCCCTCCTCTGCCTTGGTTCACCCATGGCTTCCTCTGGCTGGTGGTTTGTGTCTGGGTCATCTTCTATTTCATTTCAAGCTTCTATAACCAGCATTGCCTAAGTTTCCTATTAGAATCCACCCTCTGTACCCCGCACCAATGACTCCAGATAAACATGCTACCTAGAGGGGGATATGGTTTCAGATTATATAGTATATGAATGGAAACAACTACGCCTGGTAATTAAAAATCGTATGTGTAGGGGCTGAGTTATGGCTCAGTGGCAAAGCACTTGCGTGGCATGTGTGAGGCCCGGGGTTCAATCCTCAGCACCACATATAAATAAATAAAATGAAAGATCCATTGACAACTAAAAAATAAGAGAAAAAAATTATATCTATGATTTGACCACAAGAAGACTCAATGTGTCTAGCACAGTTGAAGTTATTTCCTGCAAAGAGCAATTTGATCCAAGTCAGACTTCATCTTACTTTTCTAATTTTTCAATAGAGAGATACTTGAAGTAAAAAAACATCCTTTGTAATGAAGAAATACATATAATTACAGCATTTCTCTGAGTTTTCTGAGCTGCTTTAGCAAATTAATTGAACTCAAGGAGAGGGGGTTGTTGGAGCCTGGATGTGTGACACTTTGGACAAAAGCACAGTTCATAATCCTGGGACTAGATTGGCATCTGAAATGGGGGTATCTCTTAGGACTGAGCCTTTAACACGTGGAGTCTATGTTATTTCAAGGTGGATAATGTCAGAGCTCAATTGAGTTATATAATAGTCAGTTAGTGTCCAGTGGGCAACACAATCCCAGAAATATTGTGTTGAGTGATCTGCAAGTAGGAAAAATGATTTGGTTTGAATAAATTAATATAGATCATAAGAAGATATGTGTACAACACTTGCAAATTTACATATCACATAATATATAATGAAACTTTTATAATAAAACAAAGCAGTCTAAGGTATTTTTCCAAGAAAATTGAATGAATATTTGTGAATAAAATTATATGGGCACGGTTAACATTTAATTCATTTTCCAATACACTTAAGATGTGTTTTCTGCCTAGAAAAAAAAAAAAGAGAGAGAAGTATAAACGAAGGAATGTGCAACTTCTAATGAGAAAAGGATCAATTTTGCCTATGAGGATTAGGGACCCCTAGAGAGGAAGTAACCTCTGAGGTGCCCTTGAGGGAGGAATAGCCTTCCAACGGTTGTAAAAATAGTTAGTCTTGACTGTAGCATTCATAACTACTTATGTTTGTCTCTAGGCCTGTGCTCTACCACTGAGCCACATCCCCAGTCCACACACGGTATTCTACTTAATTGGAACAATAACAGGAAGGTTGAGGAGATATTATTATCATTCCTTTTTCAGGTAAAATTGATGCCTAGAGAATTTGATGACTGGAAGGTGATCCATTTATTTGGTTAGTTGGGGAATGGGGAGAGGGACATAGATGTGGATGTGGGACCATGTCTTCTATCTCCAGATACTGTGAGAGCCCTTTTCTGTCTCTTTCTTTGAAGAAGCTAACCAGAGGCACATTTCAGGAGTTTGCAAAATAATTAGCTCAGTGAGCATCAAGGTTTTTAAAATGTGGTCCCCAGATCAGCAGCATCAACATCCCTTGAGAACTTTTAGAAACATAAAAGCTCAGGTCCCATTCCAGACCTGCTGAGTCAGAAATGCTGATGATTGGTGGTGGTGGGGTGGTGATAGCTCTTTGTGTTTTAACCATCCTGAAAGAATTCCGATAGAGTTTTAAGTGTGAGAATCACTGGCAATGAGAATCTGAATAACACAATTTTTGTATTTTTTCCAACTAAAACAAATGATAAAAAAATATGAATTGACTCTTAAAAAACACCTCACCTAGTCTTTATAGCATCTACGTGTACAGTCATTGTGCTTTCCTTTTCATTGTCTGAGGATTTTTATTGAACACGGTGATGTGTTCTAGGGCTGGAACAAATTTGGTATGAAAGCTTCACAAACTTTCTCATGGAGAAAACACAAAAACATCCTGAATCACAGGGAACAGGGAACCTAGTGTGCCCAAAGTCAAGTTCTTCCAGAACTGAAATGTGAATACCTTGCTTCAAAACACAAAAGAATGAATTTCTGTGAAGGGTTATCCAAAAGTGCGTCCAACTTTAAGAACTTCTGATCAACTCCTGAGAACATGCAGTTTCCAAAGAAATTGAGTTGAAAAATGGGAGAGATCCTAGTGCCATGGCACTTTATTCTTTTGACTAGTTTGTGAGAAGGAGCAAGAGGGATGAGGGTATTCTGTTACCATGACAACTTGGCCCTGGCTGGCTGATGACACTGTGGAGCTGACAAAGCTTGGCTTCCTAATTTCTAGATGAGAAAAAATGGGGCTGTTGATTGGGTAGAAATAAATGTTCTTTTATTCCCTTACAGTTCTGCCATGTTGCCTGATTTAAAAAATAATTCATTAAACTAAATATATGTGCAGTGATGACTTCGACCTACAGCACATCTATTTGTGCACTTCCCCCACCTGGAAGGCACTGCTCTTCCCAAGCCTAGTTTCTATTCACCCTTCTCTGTATAGCTGCAAACCCATTTCTGCAGGGAGAGAGCCCTCATTGACTGGTCCTCCCAAACTGCAGTACTGAAAGTCTCGGGCCACTCATTCTGTTCCACTTTGTGACCTTATGCACATACACTGTCTCTTTTGAATGGAAAAAGTCAAGGATTTTTACTTCCTTGTGCCTTCAGGGTCTAAATAGAAAAGCTGCCCATAGTCTTCTTTTACCCTCTTTAAAAATAAAAACAACTTTTTTTTTTTTTTTTTTTTTTTTTTTACTGAGTACTTATTGTGCACTACACCAGAGCTTTTTAAGTCGTGGTGGAAGAGCAGCAGCATCAATTGCCTGGGAACTTCCTAAAAATGCAGAATTTGGGACCTCATCCTTGACCTGCTCAATCAGAAACTCTATGTGGTGGGCCCAGGAATCTCTTTGTAACAAGCCCTTTAGATGATCTTTGCACAGCAAGTTTGAGAATCTCTGTACTGTACATGTGCACATGCTTCATGTTATTTTCTTATTTAATTTTCACAACTACTTTTAATCTAAGAAGTATTATATCCCCAGAACAGAAGGGGAAACTGAGGCACAGAGTGTGAGTAAAGTGCTCAAGGTCTCTGTGGTGCATTGTTTCCAAAGACGTTGGCAATAATTCTTCCTGTTTTTCAATGTGACTGTCACTTCTATGAAGAGGTAGAGCTTATTTCTCTCCTGAACTGATCTGGCCTATG
>JAJEJO010004226.1:0-35622 GCA_020662805.1 Glaucomys volans
GCGCACCCTTCTCCCTGTATCCTCACTATGAATTATCATTATTGTGTTCTTGATGAATGCCATTCGACTGGTGAGAGACAAAATCTCAGTGTAGTTTTGATTTGTATCTCCCTAATTACTAAGAATATTGAACGCTTTTTTTCATAAATTTGTTGGGCATTTGTATATTTTTTTTTGAAAAATGCCTTTTGAGTTACTTGCCCATTTATTAAGTGGATTGTTATTTTTTGGTGCTCAGGTTTTTGAGGTGATTGCTTCCTTTGCTGTGCAGAATCTTCTTAGTCTAACGCCATGACACTTGTTGGCTGCGGGTTTTATGTCTTGAGGTTTTAGAATCTTATGAAGCAGGTTGGTGCCAGTCAGTATGTTGGAGGGTTGTCTTTTGTTTTCTTCTAGCAGTTTCTCTCTTTCTGGTCTCAGAATCTTGGCCTTGCATCCACTTTGAGATGATTTTGGTGCAGATTGAAAGGCAGGGATCCAGTTTCATGATTTGACTTGGCTATTTGGTTTTCCAGCACTATTTGTTAAATAGTCCTCCAGCTTGGGCTTTTGGCATCTTTTCCAAGGATCGTCCGTGTCCATGTGGATTCATGTCTGTCTGCTACTCTGTTCCATTGTTTTTCATATCTGCTTTGATGCCACGGCCAGACTTTTGGTTGTGCTACTTCTGTCCTATCACTCGAGATCAGGTGTTGTCCCCATACTCACTCTCGTTGCCTGCCTTGCTTGGCTATTCTTGATCTTTTATTCTTTCATGTAAAATTTAGAACTGCATTTCTACCTCTGTGAAGAATGTTATTGGTGTTTTGATGGGGCTTGCATTGAATCTGTAGGTTGCTTTCTATAATATGGCCATTTTGAAGATATTCATTTTATCTGTCCAAGAAAATGATTGGTCTTTTCATTTCTAAGGTCTTCAATTTTTTCCTTCATTGCTTTGCAATTTTCATTGTAGAGGTCTATCATCTCCTTAGCTATATTTATTCCCAAGTGTTTTATTTATTTTTTGAGGCTATATGGAATAGTTTTCTTAATTTCTTTCTCTGAATTCATTATTGGCATATAGGAAGTATTACTGATTTTCATATGTTAATTAGGTATTTTGCAACTTTATTGAATTTGTTTATCACATATTGTTATGGTTTGGATGTGAGGTGTCCCCCGAAAGCTCACAAGTGAGACAATGCAGGAAGTTTCAGAGGAGAAATGATTGGGTTGTAAGCGTAACCCAATCAGTGAATTAATTCCTGGTGGAATTAATTGAAGTGGTAGGGTGTGGCTGGAGGAGGTGGGAATTGGGGTGTGGCTTTGGGGTATGTATTTTGTATGTGAAGAGTGGAGTCTCTCTTTCTCTCTCTCTCTCTGCTTCCTGATGATGTGATCTGCTTCCCTCTGCCATGCTTTTTTGTGATGAGGTTCTGCCTCACATCAAGCCCTGAGGAATGGAGCTGGTCTTCCATGAACTAAGACCTCTAAAACCATGAGCCCTCAAATAAACTTTTCTTTCTTTAAAATTGTTCTGGTCAAATCATTTAGTCACAGCAGTGAAACAGCTGAGTAGAAAGGAAATATACATCTTCTAGTGAAGTTTCTAAGGTCCCTAAAGAATAAAACATGCCGGGTGTGGTGGCGCACGCCTGTAATCCCAGCACTTGGCTAGGAGGCAGGAGGATCCTGAGTTCAAAGCCAGACTCAGCAACTTGGTGAGGCCTTAAGCAATTCAGTGACATCCTGTCTCTAAACAAAATACAAAATAGGGCTGGGGATGTGGCGCAGTGGTGGAGTGCCCCTGAGTTCAACCCCAAAAAACAAAAAAAAAAAAAAAAAAAAAAAAAAAGAATAGAACATGCCACACTCAGATAGTTTGACTTCTTCTTTCCCTGTTTGTATCCCTTCAATTTCCTCCTTTTATCTGATTGCTCTGGCTAAAGTGTCAAAGACTATATATAATATGTGTGGTGAGACTGAACATCCTGGTCTTGTTCCTATTTTAGGGAAAATGCTTTCAGTTTTCACATATTCAGTATAATGTTTGCTATCAGTTTGTCATATATAGCTTTATGTTATTTAGATGTCTTCCTTAAACCTACTTTCTTCACTGCTTTTAAATTGAATGGATGTGGGATTTTGTCAAAGGCTTCCGTATGTCTCTTTGGTTTTGGTTTCAGGGTGATACTGGCTTCATAGAATGAGTTTGAGAGTGTCCTTCCTTTTCTATTTCATGAAATAATTTGAAGACGATTGATGTTAGTTCTTCTTTAAAGATTCAGTAGAACTCAGACGATCATGTATCTGATCCTGAAATTTTTGTTGTTGTTGTTGCTTCATTTTTATTGATATTTCAATCTAGTTCCTCAATACTGGTTTCTTTAAGTTCTGCATATTCACTTGGTTCAATTTGCGTAGATCGTAAATATCTAGAAATTTGTCAATAACTCCTACATTTTCTAATATATTGGGAAATAAATTTTCAAAATAGTCCCTAATTATTTTTTGGACTTTACTAATTTTTGTTGATTTGTATCCACTCTTTTGCATTTTGTTAGTTTGGTTAAAAGATTATCAATCTTTTTTATCTTTTCAATGGACCAACTCTTCGTTGTATTGATCTATTTTATTTTCTATGTCATTGATTTGAGCTCCAATCTTAATGATTTCTTATATTCTGCTGGTTTTGAAGTTAGTTTTTTCCTGCTTTATAAGGGTCTTGAGACTTAGTGAAGCAGATACTAGCTACTCTAGTAGCATTAGAATGTTTATGTGGGATATTTCTGGTTTTTCTCTTTTCTTTTGTGATATAGGTACTTAAGCTATAAGCTTTCCTCTTAGAACTGCCTTCATAGTGTCTCGGAGATTTTGATGTGTTGGATAATTGTTCTGATTTGATTCCAAGAATTTAAAAATTTCTTCTCTCATTTCTTCTGCTCTCCATTTCTCATTTAAAATATTATTAGTCAATCTCCATGTGTTTATATGGTTTCTATATTTTTCTTTCTGTTTATTTCTAATTTCATTCCATTTTGACATAAGATGCATTAGACTATATCAATTTTTAAAATATTTTCTATGAATTAGTTTGTGACCTAGAATACAGTCTATTTTGGAAAAGTTCCATGGAGCTGCTGAGAAAAAAGTGAATTTATCTGTTTTGGATTATGGATTCTATAAATGGTTATTAGTTAGTATTATTTTGGTCAGTAGTATTCATTATATTTTTGTGTAAATGATCTTTCTATTAATGAGAGGAGTGTATTGAAATAACCTAGTGTTATTTTATTGTGATATAGCTGGGATCTAATGCCAAGAAGTGTTTTGTTTTATGCTATTAGGTACACCAATATTTGGGGAATAAATATTTAGTCTTGTTTTATATTCATATGGGATTATTTCCTTTACCAGTAGTGACTTTCTTTGTCTCTTCTGAGTTTTTGAAGTCTTCTTTGGCAGACATAAGAATAGCTAGTCCTACTTGTGTTTTGACTCCATTTGCATTGAATATCTTTTTATATTTATTTCTATTTTTAAAATTTTCAACCTGTGGATGTCTTTTCCTATGGAATGAGTCTCTTCAAATAACATATGGTTAAATTTTTTTTTAAAAATTCCATTCTGCCAATCTATGTCTTAATTGGAGAGTTCAGGCCATTTATATGCACTTTTATTATGGATAGATGTTTGTTATTTCCTGCAATTTTCATTTATTTCCCGCTTTTAATTTGGTCTTAATTCTCACTTACTAAATTGGTCTTTCAAAGGGCTTTACCCATTTTAGAGTTCTGGGGTTTGTGTTTGAATTTTTCTGTATGTAGTATACATGTAAATATTTTTGTAATGCTGGCTTCATGGTCATGAATTCTATTACATTATCATTATTGTGTGAAGTTTTTATTTTTCCTTCAATTCTGAGAGATTTCTTTGCTGATTATAGAAGTCTTGACTGGTAATTGTTTTCATTAGAGCTTGAAATATCTCATTCCAAATCTTCCTTGATTTTAGAGTCTGAGCTTCAGTCAGAAGTGAGTCTTATTGGATTACCTGATATTTTCCCCATATGGCCTTTAATGTTCCTTCTTCAGTCTCTATTTTAGGCATTGTGATTAACATGTATTGGGGAGAGTTTCTATTTGGGTTCATATAGGCCTTTGCATGCTAATGATCATCTCATTTCACAGGTTTGGAAATTTTTCTCCTACTATCTCACTAAAAAGTTTCTTAATGTCTTCATCCTATATTTCCATGCTCTTCTATCTTGACGACTCTAAATGTGGTCTCTGCATTTTGTGCCAGAATGCTTAAATGTTCTGATCATGATATTTTCACCTTATTTTGCATCCTGTGGGTTCAGGTTCCCATGCTGTTTCTGAGACTTGAAGTTCTGTCCTCTACAAAATCTCACTGGCTGTAGTATATTTGTTTAAGTGCATTTGCTTGTAGAACATTGGTTGTAGAAAGTTGGTTCACTAAATTTTTTAATTTATTCATTGTGTCTTTCATTTCCAGGAGATCTGATTGGTTTCTTTTAAAAATCTCAACCTCTTTATTGAAATGACCTTTGGGGTCTTGCATTTGTTATCTTGATTAGTTCCTTAGGTCTTCCTTTAGTTCATTTAACATTTTAGAAATAAGTCTTTTGTAATCTTTCTCTGTAATTGCATCTACTACCATATCTATTGGTTCCTTTTTCATGGAATTGTAAATTTGCCTGTTTCCTTTTGTTTTCAGACATCTTGGACTTGCAAATCTCTTGAGATTTACTATTCTTCCTCTTTTCTGAGTGTCCTTTGATGTTCAGTTATCTTTTTTAGAGAGTCCCATGTTGGTGGTATCTTCTAGTGTCAATACCTAAAATCAGAATAATCCAAGTATTAATTTCAACTTCCAAAGCTTACTGCCAACGAACTTCTGATTTTATTCACCCTGGAGAGCTTCTGAAACACTATGGGTCCCTCTGCAGTATCATCTTGGGAGCTGTCTGTTTTACCGTGTGAGTGCTTGCATAGGGGTTAAACCTGAAGTCTCCCTCTTGCAGTTCCTATGTGGTCCTGGCCATTGGTTTGAAAATTTTTTCTCTCCCTTATTCTTTGTGTTAAAGTATGGTTGGAGCTTGATTGTGGCTAGTTCTAGGACAGAGAGAAGTTTGCTGTCACTTGGCTGAATTGTGGATGTAACTCATCAGCAGAACTTCTACCCTGTAGAGGGTAGTGTCCTGACCACTTCCCAGTCCCTCTTATAAAGGGCGGAATAGGCAATAGCAAGAACAGCAGCAACCAACGTAATCTTAAAATAAATGCCCCATGCCTACCATGCCCACAACACTCACTACCACACAAAAGGAATGGGGAGTCAGTTTAACATCGACAACAGCAAACAGCCTGAACCAGATCCAGCCTGGACAGCAGGTGTCAGCTCTGCGGTCCTCAGAACTAAGGAGGAGTGGGCGGGAATGCAGCAGATGACAGGCCCTGAAGTGAGGAGGAAGTGAGGTAGCAGGAGGAAGAGGAGTGGAGGAGAGGCAGGAGAGAGCTAGCAGGTGACCGCTACTAAGAGGAAAGAGAAAGAAATGGAGGTGATGAAATGAAGAAAGAGAGGAAGAGGGAAGAAGAGAGTCTGGCTACTAGAGGGGGAAGCAAGAGAAGAAGGAGAATAGAGAGGAATGAAAACGAAGGTAAAACAACAATCACACCAAAACAAACCCACGGAAGACCCTGGGCTCCCATGCTGAAGCTAAAGAGCAAACAGGTGGAGGAAAATGGCGAAGACGGAGGGAGACTGTATGTTGTGTGGTCACACATGTGCCGAACATCCTGTGTGCGAGTGTGCGTCCTGTGCACGTGTGTGCGGCCCGTGCAGAGTCAGGGCAGCAGGAACACACGCGCAGAGCGAAGCCCAGGAGAGTGTCCTAAGGAAACACTCGGTTGGAGCCCACTGAGGAGGCCCAGGTGCTGCCCGGGTGGGTGGCCACGGCCGTGCTGGCATGTCCCACTCTGCCTTGCTTTGGGCCTTGCTCCCTTTGGATCAAGGTGGGGGGGTGTTAAATCCGCCCTCTGGGTTTCCCTCCAAGCTGCCAGCTGGAGTGGCCTGGGGTGAGGGTGGACCTGGTACCTCCTCCCGGCCTCCCGTCTGGCCAGATGCAGTGAGCGCACTGGGAATGCTGGCAGCTCGGGTTTGCACAGACGACATCAGTGCACTCCTGGAGAGGGGCTAAACATGAAAGGAAATTGTAGGATAATTTACAGTACACTCACTGCAAGCCATCAGTCCAGTCCAGAGCCCGCAGTCCCTCCTTGCTGGGGGTGGAGTTTTGACCTTAGATCTCCTTTTTAGAACTTTTAGATCTAAAATGCCACCTTCTCTTTCTATATCATTTTAGTTTTTGTTCTTGCTTTGGTGTTGGTTTAGTCTTTAGATTTAGTTCAACAATGAGTTGCTCAGTTCTATAACTTTTGGGAACTTTGGCAGGCTCAAGAATGATAGGTAGCTACTAACCCTGAGAAGTCTGCGACCTGGGAGGAGACAGATGCTTGCAAATAATTGCAGCAGAATGTGGCAGATCCAGAGAAAGAGAGCGAGGCCAGCGCTCAGCATCTGAGGGTCCGTGAAGCTCCTCAGACCTGATGCCTGCAGCAGTGGGGGGCAGGAGCTCAGCGGCTCCCCAGAGAGAGGCGTGGCAACAGAGCCCCCAGACCTCCCTGAGGACACACCATGCCCAACAGAGTTGGGAAACACACTCGAGGAACCCCAGGCTCCCAAAATTGTTTGTCCTGCTTGGCACTTTAAAAACCATTTTTTATGGTTTTCTTCTTCAGACATTGTGTATGATCAGCTCAGCTTTCTCTGTGGCCATTGTTAATATTTTGTTATGCAACTATGGAAGGAAGAACATCTGAACTGGTAATGTATATATAGAATCAAATTTGTACAAGTTAAGAACTGTATAAATATAGCAGATGAGGAAGGAGAAATGATGCATATGGAGTCGACATAACATGTCCATCATAATTTTGACATTTTTCATGTGAAAGTTTGGACCTGGAATGTGGTTCAGGACTCAGGTGGATGTGGCCCACAGCAGCGCCTGGCTTGGGGACCCCAGCTTCACTGCCCCCTGTGGCTGTCCACATGGAAGCTGGAAGGATGCCCTTTCAACCCAGAGAAAGTGTGCAATGGCCAGCACCCGTGATGCACCCTGATGATTAAGGGACCGTGGGGATTTGGGCATGCTGGAGAATAAATCCAAAAGGCACTCGCCAGGAACTCCGAGGGCGTCTGCCCTGCTCTGGGTTGGGTTGGTACAGGAGGTGAGCTTCTCTGCTGCAAGCTGCAGGTGCACGTTCTGAGTGTTCGCCTTGGCCTCTTGTCCACGACTTCTCTCCTGCACAGCGTTCTCCCTCCTGGGGACTGCACTCTCTCCAGGCCACAGGCCAACTTCTGTGTGATGCTTAACTTTTACTTCAAGCCCAGGACTGCATCCCTTTGTCGTGGTGCTGCTCGATGATCTGACTGATGGCCACTCACCTGGCCAGACACATCCCTCCACATCAGTGCTGGGGTCGTGCACCCCAATCTTGCACGTCAGAAGAAACCCGGCACGGGCTTCCCACTCTGGAGATCCCAGGCTTTATGCACAGACAGACACTCTGACTTGAGTTCCAGAAAAACAGTCTCCAGAGGAAATAAAACGATTTCTACCGTTCAGCTAGCTCAGTGCGGCTCCAGACGATATCAACTTGAGAGCAGCTCCTGTGGCTTCTCAACCCATTAGCACATACTCAGGAGAATTCCTCCCCTCTAGAGCAAGCCATGTGGATGTGTTATACCTTAAACAATGTGGTCCTCGATATTCAGAATCAGTGGCTTGTAAAAGAGAACATAGAGTCCATTTTGAGTGCTCTGAAGCTTTGTGTAGTAAAATTGATGTTTCACTGTTTACGTATTAGAGATTTTGTGGCATCTCAATGAACTGAGCATGTGTGCTCCCCTGATTCCTATGGTGAGCTCCTGCCCCAGTGTGATGTGAGAGATGGGCCTTTCGGGGGTGCAGGGTCATGGGTGTGCAGACTTCCTGCTATTACTGCCCCTATGAGAGGGACCACAGAGAGCTCTCTTGCTCCCTTTCTGACACATGAGGACATAGGGGACGTCATCCTTCTATGACTCCAATGTCCGGTTGGCATTCTGTGGACACCTACCACACTGGCACCTCGACCTGGATTTCCATCTCCAGTGTGGAGAGAGGCGTCTTCCGTGGAAGCCACCCGTTTACGCAGCTCCAACTTAGGTAAGTATCAGGTGATTAAAGCGGTTAGGGTTATTAGGAAATGTGTCATTCATGCATGTCTGGTTCTTGCTGATTGCAAATCTGAAAGCTGCCAGACTTTAACAGTAAAATAGAAGACAACAGCTGTGTGCTTATAAACAATACTCTACTATCAATCAATTTGTTCTTACACAGAAATACTAATCCGTCATTCTGAGATCAGTTTGGAACCTGAGGTGGGTTGGGCAGCACGGGGCACTGTCAGCTGACTCTGCATGTGACATTTGCACGTGGGATGTTTTGCTAAGTCAAATGTTTGATTTTGGCAGGACTGTGGGACTTACCTTCCATGCTCGCCTTTTCCATCAATGCACAGTTTACCACTACACTCTCCAGGCTCCCTTCGTGCTTGGACTCCTGGGTCTAATTACCAGGAGACTTTGTTCTGGGGGCAGACGTCAGACACCCTGCACTGCCAGCCTGGCTTCACCGGAGTCTGTTCAGGAGACCTAGCATCTCCGGGTCTTCCCTGGTGCCCTCACTCTCCCTCCCTCCAGGTATAATTGCAACCTTTGTCCCTCCAGCTCCTCTGGGCCATTCTGTGACCACTGTCATCAGGACAGTCTGAAGAGGCCAATGATGAAGACCATGGGTGTTCAGACACAAGGACCCTCCTGCATTCTGTCTCCTCCAAATCCATACAGACGTCGCAGGATGGAGGCTCTTTCCTCCACGATGGTAGGAAGCAACCCGGGATCGTAAGAGCAGGCAGGCATGTTTTGAGAACCCTGTTCTGGGGCATGAACATAAGGTCCCTGGGATGGTTTTATGGGCACAGAGCTTTGCAATGTGTTTGTGTTTCTAACTCTTAAATAGGAATCAATCTATTGACAACTTTAAATTCCCACAGTTAAACGGGCTTTCAGACTTTATTAGAATAAGTGCTGTTTCCAGTTTGATTTGGATTGTATAAGCAGCACTCTGTCTTCGTGGTATTACTCATTGGTTCCAAAGTCCTGGAAGGAAAAAAAGTGCTTTCTATTTTTTTTTTTTTCTGTGTAGAGAGAGAGGTTAGAAAATTAGAAGTGCAACTAAGTACTTTGTTAATCAATAACAGTTTTGAAGAGCAATATTAAAATAATTTGTGTAATTGCTATGACCTAGCCGGGACACACTCACAGGGGCTGACTCACTCAGGCTGCCTGGGGGACTCCGATGCTGCCTCTCAGTTCCCTGTCACGGGAGGAGCAGGTTGGAGCCTGCAGCTGACCGCCCTGCATCAGGGAGGCACAGGCTCTCCCTCCGGGCACATGTGGCCCTCCGTTCCTCTACGCCTTTATTTTTTCAAAACAAATAAACGTGCTTTAATATATCGCATTATTTTAAAAATTAGAATGTTGGAATTTGGGGTTACACAGACTTAAAAGAACAGATAATCTTTAGATTTCCCTTCTCAGAGGATAAAAGAGGGGTCATGAGTTCATGTTTGCTTAAAATGACAGAAACAAGGAGTGCACTAATGGATTCCGGACATGAAGGGACCTCATGAGCACCCAGGGCCAGGGTGGAAGCCTATCACCATCTCGTCTCATCGCTGTCCTTTTTATGTATTGTAAAAATCAATTTTCTCAGAATGAAGGTGTCCGCCTCCTCCAGTGGGTCTGCGGCTGTCAGTCCTGCAGCGGAGCCTCGGATGGGCTGGGCTGACCGAGCCCCTGCTCCTGCCCCACAGCCGCTGCTCCAGTCATCCAGGCGCTCTGCCTGCAGCACCTGCCTGGTCCTGTCCTGTCTACCTGTGTGACGTGGCACAGAGAGGCCGCTCAGCGTGAGGGCCGGGGCTCTTCCTGCAAGCACCCACCTCATTCATCTGTAAGATCGGCTCACCTGCTTCCTCCAGGAGGAAATGTACGCAGTCACATCCAGCGAAGCTCCTCCTTCCAGCCTCCCAGGCTGTTTCTCTGGGACGAGGAGAATCTCATTCTCAACCAGGAAGGCGTTGGTCCTACACAGACTGAGCTCCTGCCGGGCAGTATGGGCCAGTCCTGCCTGCGTGTGCCTTCCCGCAGGGACAGTCAGGACGCCACAGTCTTTTCTCTATTCGTCCCCTATTGGATCCCCCACACCTGCTGAAGTGCACACCCTAGAACCCCTGTCCAGAAGGCGGGCGATGCAGAGGGAGGAGGCACCCTGCTTTCTTCCAGGCTGTGCAGGACGTCTGGGAGCTGGCAGTGGCTGCTCAGTGTCCGTGAGTCCCTCACCTACAACCTCTCTGCACTGACCAGGTGGCACTGTGAGGAGACAGGTGTGGAGGTGCACGCTGGCCCAAGAGTGTCCTCGACAGAATCAAGGCCCGGTGTGCTCTGAGTCCCCATGCCCAGTGACATGGGCTTCTGCTCTTCCATTTCCTTCTTTGTTTATTTTCTCTCCTCTTGTCCTCCAGGTCTTTTGCTTTTATTCTTGACCCTGAAGTCACCCTGCAAGACCAGCCTCATTTCCAGAAGATTCTGTTCCTTCTCCCATTCCTCCAATGCTCAATCATCTTCTCACTTGATTTCAAGGGTCCTGTCTGCACTTCAAGGACTTACTGACCTTCGTGAAGTCACGTTCCCAAAAAATCTGCTTACATGTTTTTGTCGCATGGCCTGAAGAGCAATTCTCTGGACCATCTCTGGCACCCTGCATGTGATGCGGCCCAGAGGGCAAAGCACTGGTACGGGAAGGCTTTTATACCAACTGAGAAACCCAGTGGGAAAGAGGCAGAGGGCGGGAGGCCCATCAGAGCCGTGGGATCGTCTATGATCCAGTTTCTCCCCAGCATTCTCCAGAAGGCTCTCCAGTGGCAGGCAGAGTCGGTCATCATCCTCTAGACTTCAGGAGGGTGGCTGGGAACCACAGAGCCAGGATAAAGGACAAGAAAAGACAGCTGGCTGTTTCACCAATGTAGAGAAAGTCATTGGAGCCCCTCATTTCCTTTCCAGTTGTTTTAA
This sequence comes from Glaucomys volans, assembly GCA_020662805.1. NCBI lineage: Eukaryota > Metazoa > Chordata > Mammalia > Rodentia > Sciuridae > Glaucomys > Glaucomys volans. The sequence goes on from JAJEJO010004226.1 coordinate 11,245, forward strand.
GGGTGCATTGGTATATAATAATGCCTCCTGATGTATTCAGCTCCTTTTGAAAGAAAGCCTTGGGGTCTTGCCGGAGTCTTGCAGGTAGAAAAAGATGCCCATAAGTCTAGGATGACATAAGTTTCCCTAATAGCAGGGCGCGAATCTCTATCCCCCTAGGCTTTAATTTCCACACCTGGGAAAGGGTCGTGGAATTAACTAATGAATATGTAAAGCTCTTTATAGTTCTAACTAAATTGTCTTGGGGGGCAAGTTCTCAGGATCTGTTGTCATGTTAGGCTTTCAGGTGCGGCCTTAGGAGTGGGTATAGGTGGAGACGATCAGATACTCTAGGATGTGTAGACACACACGCCAAGACTGCGATGTCACTTGTATGAACGTGTTTATCTAATGAGCTATGTTAACTGATGCTGAGGATTTTGCATTTCTATGATTCACAGCTTCTGGCCTTGCTTTCCCACGAGGTTAGAGTTGAATTCATGGCTCAACTCTTGGTACCAGTATAAGAACTGGCAGGTCCCTTAGGTCTACCAAACTGAGCCCAGCATTATTTTCTTCACCTTAATTTTCTATTCATTTTACCTCATTTATTTTGGCAAGTGCTCAGCTCTCTAAATTTCCTTTTGAAAATGAGTCATATCCATGTAAATAAATAACTGATGACTAGACATGTCAAATCCTAAATAAGCAATGCAGTTACGTATTTAAAAATGAGAATGGACAGTGCTTCCTCATGCAACAAGTGCCTTCTGTAGGCACTTTTTAAGAAATCTGAAGTCTTAACAATGCTATCTTTTGCTTGTTTCATGGCAAGTGTAAGTCCACACTGCATCAATAGGCAGTATCTGCAGATTCTCCAAAATGAAGGTCAAAAAGAGGACCCAGTCCATGCTTCCCTTTCTGCAGCTCGGGGCATGCGAGTCCTGCTGGAGAAGTCCTGCATTGCTGGAGCCCCCTGACTGAACCAGCTGAGGCAGACAGCCTTGCTTCCTCGGAAACCACTGTCTCCTCAGCCACGAGCTCACGTGCACACTGCTGGGTTCCTCTTGTTACGACCTCCTGAGTGTGAATCGACAGCTTCCCACTTCAGACCAGGTCACTGCCAGGCTGTGGGTCCTCCCTACTGAGAGGCACCAGCAAACACAGAATGTCCATTAGAAGGAACAGCTGTCTGGCTGGGCCCTGGAGCTTCTCAATAATGGAAATGGGGCTGGTATAGGGATTGGCACCAGAATTCACAGCAATGTGTTAAGGAGTCGCAAGCTAGCTCTCACGGCAGATTTAGGCCTTTAGAAATTGCCTTTTACGTTAGCTGTAATGGGCAGAAGAGTATTTATAGGAAAATGGGGAGTTCCTTCTCTTCCCCAAAATAATTGGGAATTGCCACAGATAATGAAATATCCTAAAAAGCATAATAAAGAGTAAAAAAGAAACACATTATTAAACGTCTTTATGACCTAATAGATTTCAAAAGAGAAAGCAGAGATTTAACCTTGCTTTCTCACTCTACAAATCCATGTGTCACAGGTAGATACAAGTGAAATTTTAAATGCACACGTGGAGCCCCAGATACCGCATTCTTCACTTCAAATTGGCACTCAGTTAAATGAGACTGAGGCGTTTACAGAGTAAACATCTGCTGGAAAGGGCCGCAGCAAGCAAACAGGTTTTATTTGAAGTATTAATTGTAACAAAGTAACTCATGGGGCAGAGATGTTTGCACACCTGACACTCAGTGGCTTCCGATCCCGATTTTGAGGGACGCTATTTAGAGACAGTTTGTGCTCTGGCTTGCTGAAGCACCTGAACTGACATTCTGGGCAGCAGAAGAGGAATCTGAAGAGCAGCGCACAGGTGAGGGCTGGGAGTGTCGGGAACCTGTGCCACGTGGGAAGGCCTTCGGAGAAAGTGCCCGGGTGGGACGCACAGCAGCACTGTCAGGAGGGAGAGCGAGCCACCTTGGAAAACGCAGCCTGGGCAGACGGAGAGGGCCAGGAGCCTGTCCCACGGGCGCACAGGACACCCGCCGGCCCAGCGGGGCGCTCGGTTCAGAGCTCCAGGGCCTCGTCCGCAACACGCTTCAAACCCAGAAAGAGGAGAACAGGAGCAACCAGCGCAGGCTCGGGGAAGGTCCGGGAGAAGGCGGAGAGCTCGCTCGGTGCTGAGGTTTCAACAGCTCGAGCCTCCCGGACGCCTCTCTAACGTATTATTAAATCGCATAATCAGTGCATGTTCTTCCTGTGAGACCTGGAGGTCGCTGCCCGAGAGAACACGGGCTGGTCATTCCATGCGTGTGCGTGTGCGTGTGCGTGTCAAGGTGAAGAAGGAGCTTTGCATTGCCCCTGAGAGCGCCCCAGCTGAAGCCCTAGGCCATTCCTGCCTCGACTCTCTCTATTTGGTTTTGATCCATTACTGCATTCACTCACTCTGGCTGCATTTCCAAATTCCTCTTATTCCCCGTCCTTTGCTTGTCCTTGAAGATTGACCTCTAAATACTCTACACCCTCCCCTCACACAGCTCTGAGGAGGACTAGAAGCATAGGTACACAGGACTAAAACATCTCAGTTGTCGCAGGAGCAACTTCTCACATGCACTAGGTCCTTTGGGAACCTCGAGGGAAGGGTTCACGCCAGCCTCCTGCATGGGTGATGTTTACGGATTTGTGAAAGAGCAGCTTGGTGCAATGGCAAGAGCCGGCATGTTGTGGTCAGCCACTGTGTTTAAACCTACTTAGGAACCATGACATTTAGGGAGAAAATCTGTCTGCACCTCTCTTGTCTGTCGAATGCAGACGCTGGCACAGGTCTCCCAGAGCACATGGTAAGCCACCACCAGGTGCTGCAGAGTAGGAATACTAGTTAATATTTTAGTAGAGAAAGTTAACAGGTAGATGCTGCCAGAGAACATTTTAAACAGGTAACAGACTGTGCCTGGGCGAGGGGAGAGCATGGTGCCCAAGACAGCAGGTACTGTGGTGTGGCAGAGAGCATGCCACACTCTATGGGTCGGGGGACGTGGAGTGATGGTAGGCAGCCAGGAGGTGAGGGATTGCACACCACAGTGGGGAATGAAAATCGTCATGGTGACAGGAAGCCCATGTGGGATTTTGGAAGAGAGTGGCACAGTTGGTTTTACTGGTGAGAAATAAGAGGAGTCCAGTGGTACATTGGTGGAGTCCAGTGTAGAGAAGCTGGTATGCTGAAAGTGGCCTGGGGAGTCAGAGGTCATGGGAGATGGGGGGGGGTCCATGTCAGGGAAGGACAGTGAATGCGGAGACTGACCGTGGGGAGTGTTGCCGGAGGAGAGCAAGGAACCACTTGCAGTGCCCATGCCTGAGGTCAAGGGCAAGGGGAGGGACGAAGGCAGGCTGATCTGCCCGCACGTGCAGCACAGGTCCCTCAGGCAGCATAGGGAGGGTCCAGGGTGTTGGTGACTAGGGAGTGTCCGTGGTCTTAAGACCATTGGACCATGCAATTGGAGTGCAGTCCAATCAGATTTTCTGTTTCCATGATATGCTTCTTATACAACCAAGGAGACCTATGTTTGAAGGACTCATCACTAAACCCCTCAGGGGCCCTTGTGCAATTGTAAGCTGAGCAGTCTGGCCAGACCGCTGTGGTCCAAGGCGGCCTCTGATAACAGCAGGCAGGGGCTGTCAGCAGCCTCAGAACACCTGATGCTCCTGGGCACGGTGACGCATGCTGTCATCCCTGACTTGGGTGGCCGAGGCAGGAGAATCTCAAGTTCAAGGCCAATCTGGGATACTTAGCAAGACTCAGTTTCAAAATAAAATTTAAAAGTGAGCTGGGGTGTGTCTCAGTGGTAGAGCAATCCCCAGGACCACAAAAGAAAACCGAACCTTGAACTCTCCTGTTCTTCTTGTCCCTCTGCCACTTACTTACGAAAGGCCTGTATCACTAAGCCAGATTTTATTTTGGTGCGGTAGGCCAGTTCTTGTCAGTGGTGTGGAAGACAGTGCCATGTCACCAACGGTGAATGACAGTGAACAGTCAGCTAGGCCCACTCGCTCTCCTGGCAGAGGAGGATCTCAAGCTAAATGCTGGGCTCAGGCTGGGCTCAGGCTGGGCTCAGGCTGGGCTCAGGCTGGGCTCAGGCTGCCCTTGCTAAATGCTGGGCACAGCTGCCTCCAGGTCGATTCCTATGCACAAACTGTGAACCACAAGCCCTGGTTCCCATCCATACCACTTGGAAACCAATGTCTTATTGTGGGCCATGAATCTGATTTCTTGATATGAAATAGCTCATAAAAGAATTCACATTTCACTTTGGACTCCTTGGGATGTTCGGGTTGAGGTCAAGGACTGGGTCAAAGTGGAGACAAGATAGGTGTGTTGACTGACATCTTCACATTATTTCATCTTCTCTGATGTACTGACTTCATTTTCAAAAGCACTAGAAATTCATGGGCATAAGGAATGAATCTGTGATCAGTTACCAACAGGTTGATTCTTTAAAGCCCCTGACAGTTGAGAGCTTCAGAGAATCATGGTGTGGACCAAGGTGGGGCAGGAAGGTCTACACTGCACGGAGCCACTTCACCGCAGATGGTTTTCACTAGGCCAATGGAGCTGCTCTCTGAGGATGAGACTGTCCTAACTGAGATGCTTCTGTGTTTTCAAGGTTGGTGAGACTGGAAATCTGCTCCCGAAAATAAAAATACAATCACTAGAAATAAAATATTTTGAGCAGGCGTTCATTTCTCATTTGAAAATATGGAACCGAAACAATCATTTATTTCCACCAACAGGGAACTATGGTTGCTAGTTGTGTGTAGATTAAATGGTGTTTCTAAGAGATTCATGCAGTATCTTTGATTAAAGTTTCAGAAACTTTTATCAATGGCAGAATTAAATCTTTTTTCTTGCACATTTATGTGTTTAGAAATCATTTTGCTCGAGAGTGACAAATGTGCCCTTGATGGAAATCTGGTCCCAACACAATCATCACACAACTTACGAGATGTTGAATGGGACCCAGACTAGGGAGGTAATAGGCAAGGCAAAAAATACAATCACCTCTTTGTGGTTCTGTCAGTCATGTATATCAACTTTAAGGAAGAAATAAAAATAGAAATATTTGAAATCGTCAGTTATTATTTCAAACATTTATTGGAATTCTGATTGGAATTTCAGGACATAAATTGTTGTAGAACAAATACATGTTTTATTACATTTTGTTGGATTTTCTTTGCTGAAAGGAGGGAGACATCTCTTACTGGTGGGGGACCACGGTGGTGTGGTGTCCGATGGTGGCAGTCTTCATGGATAGACTGACTCCCCTTCTCCATCACAAAGGACCATAACCCCTTAGCAAGAAGCCAGTGCCCCCAGAGCACGTTTGGATATATCTGGAGACATTTTTGACTGTCTCAACTCGAGACTGGGGGCAGGGGTCCAACCAGGATGACGAGATGGAGGCTGAGTTGCTACTTAACAACTTTCCATGATCAGGCGAGCCTGCAGCAAAGGACACCCAGCCACGTATCCTGTCTTTTAAGTGGATTACTACACGGGGTTAATATCTCAGACCTGTCTGCATTACAGTGTAAACCTAGAGTGCAGGCACATGATAACAGGAGAGAAATATGCTCCAGCTTAATAGGGCCAGATTAAACAAGAACTTCCATCTGGCGTCCATGCTGGGGCCTGCAGAACCCTTAAAGAACGTATTCATCATGGCTCGTGCGGTATCTAGCATGAGAGCTCCGGCTGAGTGTTTATTGAGTTTGGCACTCGCACTCGTTTTTGTTGGATGTTTGCATATGATTTTATTAATTCAACTTTTACCATATTCCAATATTTTTGGTTAACATGGGACTTTAAAATTAGTGGGCCATCTGCTTTAGATGTTGCAGGATATTTGCTGCCAAAGATTCGAAAAGATGCAAAGCATGAGATGCGCATATTGTCTCAGTAAAATAAATAAAATAATTAAAATGTTGCATTTATTATTGTCCAAATGAATTTTCAAGACTCTCACTTTCAATTTTTGCTAACAAGCCCTTATGAACATTTAAATAAATCAACACAAAGTACATGTTGAGATGCAGTTTTCTGCAGAGGAAGGTTTGTATGTCTCCTTTTACGTATACTAATTCTTCCACCTTAAGAAGACATTGCACTTAACGTGGATTTTAACAATGTGGGCTTCAGAATATTTTTAATTTCCTGGAACAATTATTAGTGAAGGAATAATGTGCACATGTGTTTAGATTACCTACATGTATCGGAGATTTCTTAGTGTTTAAAATAGGAGGATTTGATGATTGTGAGGTGGGCATGCACCAGGCGTGAACACAGGGCATCTCATGGAGCTGTCTTAGGTTAAAAAAATCCAGCATCCTTATGTACAATCTATCAAAATGTATAAAAGCATTCTACCGTCATGTAAAACTAATTAGAACAAATAAAATTTAAAAATTAAAAAACAATCCAACATCCTCAGAAAGGGCTCTCCCCAAGCAGAACCCCTGTGCAATTTTAATGGAAGACACTATTCTGAATTTATTCCCCTAAAAATTCATGTTTGTATTTGGAGTTGGGATTGAGTCTGAAAGTTGGCTTTGTGACCACGTTTAAATCTGCAGGTGCGTCATCTTGAGCACTAGTGTGTGTTTAAGTTTAAGATGCTGTGACTCAGTGGCATAGACCAGGTACCATGACTGCGTTTGCTCATTACGTGTGCTCTTCTGCAGACCTGCTGTGTGAACCTGACAGCCTCACAGCTGCACCGTTCCCATGAGGAGTGGCTCCTGCTCTCCCACAGAGTGGAGATAGAACAACAGAGCTCCAGTGGCCCGAGGGGAAGCACTTACACGCTCTTCATAAGCCAGCATCTGATCCTCAGTGGCCTCAGTGCACCTCAGTGCCTTTGCATCTGCTTCTTCCTTTGCCTGGGTCCTGACTCTCCGATATACATGTGGTTACTTTTTCATTGAATCTACTGTTCACATGTTACTTCCGTGGAGATGTCCCTAAATAAGCTTCTTAAACAGCACCCTCCTTGCAGCTCCATCTGCCTCACTCTTTGTTGTCCTCTGTTACATTTATTTTCTCCAACATTATTATGCATGTACTTGCTTATTCTTATGTTTTCTTCACTGCACATGTGTGAGCTCCCTAGGAGTACATATCAAGTCCTGCTAGCTGTTATATCCCTGGAGACTCTAGTGTATCTGGTGCCAAATAAATGCTGAATAAAAAAATGCATTGAACGAATTAGCTATAGCAAGAATTTTCACAAAATGCTATAGGTATAACCAGTAACAATTGTCATCTAAATGCACCCTCCACTTACACAAGCCTGGCATGCTATGGGAATGTCTGCTTTAAAGCCTCCAGGGACCCACTGTGCTGTTAGAATCCCCAACTTACACACCAGAAAACTGATACCAGTCAAGTAATCCACCCACCATGAATGCCAATGTTCTCGTCTGGAACTCAAGATCTTAGCCACTTATGCAATTCCCCCTCCTGGTGGGGAGGGTGACCATCAGAGTAGAGATTATCTGTATTATCAAAATGCCAAAGGTAATAACCCTGTGTTTCCTTCTACAATGGCTGTTGAAGGGTTCTGTGCAAAGACCTGTGATTGACAGTGACAGAGAGCCATGGTTTAATGTGCCCTGTCTCCACTGAAGGTAAGTAGCTGGTTGTCATCACCAATGAGCTCTGTAATGAGGCCCCCTGGGAGCAAACGCGACAGAACCCAGCACAGGGAGTTTATTGGGCGTCAGAATGGTCAGGTAAGTGTCTTGCTTCTTCCTCGCTGAACTTCCACCCCAACCTACCAAATCTGAGTCTCTGCAGGTGGGGCCACGAGGTGCTTGCTAAATGTTGGGTAAAGGGGTGGGGTGTGATGGCACTGGCCTTCAATCCCAGGGATTTGGGAGGCTGAGGCAGGAGGATCTCAAGTTCAAAGTCAGTCTTAGCAACTTAGTGAAGCCCTAACCAACTTGATGAGAACCTGTCTCAAAATACAAAGGACTAGAAATGTGACTCAGTGATAAATTACCCCTGGGTTAAATCCCCATCACCAAGAAAATATAAGGTAGGGTGCAGGTGAAATCTGGAGAGTTTTGCTGACAGAGGTCCAGCAAGTATGTGACTTTTATCATAATTCTTGAATAAGACACTTTAGTACCTTGCTTATTATTTTCCAAACGACATTGGGTGATCAGTATCACAGATGCAACCCATCCTCTGTATAATGTCATGTATTAGCATGCTCTCAGAAGGCTGTTGAACCCCGCTGGGTGTTTATGCTGTTAACTGCTCCCAGTTCTTGCTGCCTTCCCACACCCAGCAGCAGGAGTCGTTCAGAAACCTCTGGCCAGTGCCAGTCCCACAAACAGGCTTAATCAGCTGACGTTTGTTTCCATAGCATGGTTCAGACTGAAGAGAGTGATGCTTAAGACATACTGATATATTTTTACTAACATAACCAGAAATACTCATTTGATTCCTTATTAAACGTTCTTTTAAGAATACACTGATGTAATCAGATTATTAACTGCTGCCCTCTGTGCTTTCTGAGATTGGAGAACTACAGTTTCCTGCACTGTGTGTCTGGTTCACTCAGCAAGACCTCAGGTCCCTCTGCTCCAGGGTCTGTTTCCCCTCTTCTTATTCCAACCAGTGATGCACTCTCACAGTGAAGTTAGAAGGCCATGGAGCAAGCCTGGGACCACCAGCAGAATTGGAAGAACAGCTTAAAACATGCTGAGTGATTGCCATGGGAACGGGGCAGGTCACAGGTGGGTCCAGTCCTTCTGGTTCACAGTGGACCACAATGCAGGGCGGTCCTCAAACCCGCTTCTACACACGGCCCTGATCCAGTCCTCCCAATGCTCTCCTGACACGTGAAAGGGTTTCAGTGACATTTGCCCATCTTCGTGAATGGCACATAGAAAAGGGACTTGAATGTAGTTTAGATAGATTGAGAGGCAGACAGACAGAAAGATTCTTTTTTCCTTCTTCCTATAAATTCCCACAGTTCTTGGAAATTTTCTTTTCATTCAACAGTCAACTCTATCAATTTCTGACATAGCTCACTTTGTCAAAGAAGTTAGAACATTGCATAGTAATCTAACATAGGCCTACTTTTTAGGAGATGAATCTAATTTTTTTATTTTACAAAAGCATTTCCGTTAGAAAAAACAATAAAGCATCAGACAACATGAGCTTATATTGTTCTACTATTACCCCAAATCATTTCAAATGCTTTTGTGGCTGTTGGTAGCTGTGGACCCACTTGAGGTTAGACAGAGCGAGGGCAGGGAGTTTCTGCACTTGGCCGACTTCGACTCTCACGGTGTCAGTACACCTTGGGGAATCAGCTGAGGGAAGAAAGAAGATGCCATTCTAGGAGTTACCTAAATTTCTTTAGCTGCACTTAAATTAGAAGGCGTGGGTAACGAGTGGGTCAGAATCCAGAGTGGGCATTGCGGGTGGGCTTCAGGAGGTCCTGAGGCACAGCTGCCTCCTTGGTGACTAAAGTGGAATTGACCAGCTTTGCTCTGCAGCCGTGGGTCCCCCATGGCACGAAGCAAGGGTGGGCAAGGCGGTTGTGTGCCTGCTAGAACCGCAGCCTGACCCCAGCCCTCAGTGCTGCTCCTGGTGCTCCTCGCCACATGCCTGACCCGGAAGGGGAAGGAGAGAGGCGCGCATGTGCTCAGAAAGAGAATCCCTGATGAAGCCGTCAGGGTGGTCACTCTGCTGCATTGCGCTGGCCCGTCCATCGTAAGGACTCTGTGGCCACACAGGAAGTGTCCTGGAGCACCCCGCCACAGAGCTGCGTGGTACAGCAGCTCTCTCCCGAAGGGGGCTCTTCGGGAGTAACTACCACTCTTTTTCATGACCTTGGATTTTAATTGGAAAGAATGAAAGACAATGGTAGATACTCAGAGTTGAATGTTTGAGAAACACTGTCTTGAAAATGGGCTTGAAAGTCTGCCATTTGGAGGGACAGAACAGAATTGTGGTTGTCCATGAACATGTGAGCTTTCAACCCACAGACATTTGCATAACTTGCATCAATGATGATTAAGAACAGTGTAAACGCTCATTCAAAATGCACCGTGTGCCGAGTTCATTGACATGTTTCAGAAGCACACGGCAACCAAACCTGTAATGATGACGGCTGAGTTTTGATATAAATTAAACAGGCTATCCACGATTACCTGAAAGGCTATTAAAATACCCTTGCCTCTCCAGTACATATTAGTGTGAGTCCAGATTTTCTTTTTTTTATTTGTTTTTTAATTTTTTTTTGGAACCAGGGATTGAACTCAGGGACACTCGGCCACTGAGCCACACCCCCCAGGCCTATTTTGTATTTTATTTAGAGACAGGGTCTCACTGAGTTGCTTAGGGCCTCGCTAAGTTGCTGAGGCTGGCTTTGAACTCAGAATCCTCCTGCCTCAGCCTCCCGAGTCGCTTGGGAGTGGGCCACCACACCCGGCTCAGATTTTCTTTATACGTGTAAGACAGACATGTGTAAGACAGAAAGACTAATGGAGAGGGGGATATGGAGTCCAACTGCCATCAATTAACCCAGACAACTGTGGCGATTTGCAGAACCAGAACAATATATTTAGAATATATTCTGACACATTTGGAAACTGGTGATTATTTTAGAAATATGTGTCCTTTCACTAAAGTAACACAAATATATGTCTCTTGAATTCCCCTGGTGTTTCATAATAAATGGCTTTCATACTATTCCTGTGACACAGAATTGCTTTGGGGGCCTCAGCCACCCAGAAAGAAAGAGAGATAGAGTCAGAGACACAGAGGAGCCGGGATCTCACTCCACCTATCAGAAGGAGTTGTTCGGCTTTTTGTGCTGTTGAGAGTTTTTCACACCCTTAAGAAAATCAGACAGATGTTGCCGTACAGAATCGCTTCTCCTTGATAAAAATCCACGGACGCCCTTGCCACGGGCGGGCCTGGTGCTTTGTGAGCAGACTCAGCACACTAGCATTTTCCGTGTACCGTAACCACGAGGAAGCCTGGAGCGGCTAAAACAAGAACATGAAAATGAGTGGCTCCTACCTGAATGTCCACAGATGAATGGCTAAAGAAAATGCCACACACACACACACACACACACACACACACTCAGAAATATTACAGAAGAAGAACCCTGGCCTTTGTAGCACAGAGGAGCCTGGCAAACGCGCTCAGTGAAGTGAGCCAGATACAAAGGACACGTGCCGAGTGATGTCGCCTACCCGAGGGATTCAGTGGAGTGAGACTTGTAGGAGCCCAGAGCAGAGGAGTGGTCGCCACGGCCTGCAGTGGTGGGTGCAGAAAGGCAGGCATGCCACTCAAAGGGCACGTGGTTTAGTTTGTCAAGAGGAGTCAGCGCCGGGGTCTCCTGTGCAGTGATGTGATGCGGGGACACCCGGCACTGTGCTGTGGATTTGGCGTTTGCTGAGAGTGTGGGTCTTGAGTGTCTCCATCACAAGGAAGAAGAAAGAAAGACAAGGTGAGCTGTGTGAGGGGGTAGCCGTGTCACTACCTCACGTGGTGATCCCTCCACGGTGCATGTGGGCATCAAAACGAGAGAGCCGTGCTCCTGTATCTACAAGAGTTTATGTGTCAATCAACTTCGATAAAGCTGGGAGAATGAAGCTTCACGAGGTGATGTGAGCACACCTGGGGCCGGATCCCGAGGACTCCATTCTGCATGCATTTGGAGCATTGATTGAGAGTTGCTTTTACCTTCAGATTAACCTAAAGGGTACGCTTAAGACACGAAACACCATCCGTCAAACATCAAAGGCTTCTGTCCTTGTGACGTGCAAATGGACAGCAGCCAAAGGGGCCAACCCAGAGTCTGAGCAGGTGTTTTGACAACACTCATCATCTTGCAGAAAGGGGAGTCTTCAGATCACTGGATACTTCTCCAGGGACACTACCTGACACCAAGATGTCATGTGTTGAATGACTTCTGGCATCCAGATGGCCTCCTTGCAAAGGCAAGAGAAATACCTGCTGGGTTGTCCTGCCTCCACGCAGCCTCTTAGTTGAATAGCTCTCGATGACTGTGGCTGCCTTTCCCATTTTCCCCCTGCACAGGTCAAATGGTACAGTGGTGGGATTGTGTCTTGCTAACAGATGGAGCTGGGTCCTAATCCCTCCTCCCACTACGAACCAGAAACATAACTGAACTCCTTATGCTTCAGTTGCTTCAGTTAAAAATAGTAAAATACACCCGTCTTTCTGAGATGCTGTTGGGATCATCAAGTTCACCCCACTCACGCCACGCTGGAATCTCTCATAAAACGGTGGGTTTGTGACACAGAAGACCTAGAGAATTTCTGTTCCCTCTCTTGAATTTCTCCATCTTCATCCGAATACCAAAGGCTATAATTTAAGTGAGCTGACTTCATCTCCAGCACACCAGATGCGCTGGGTGAAGAGATGACCTCTTCAGGAGTGGGGCACGCCGAGGTCACATCCGCTCTGAGAGTGTGGCCAAGGAGGAGTGCGGTGGAGAGTCAGGACGGGGACTCCAACAGAGAACCATGCCAGCTCTGAGGTTCCAGCCCCCAAGACCTGGCTGCCACGGAGGGCCAGGTGCTGTGAAGGGATGAGTAACGAGGGGTGTGGGAGGACCATTGGGCTCCCCGGGTCTGGTCCCCTCCCCTTTCCAGCCCATGGCAGACCATGCTGTGCTGCGGCCTTCCAGCCACGGCTGCTCCAGCCGGCAGACTGTGTGGAGAGGGTGTGCGGTGGTTAAAGGCCCCGCAACAGCAGCGCTTGCCAACGACATATTCTGGTACCCTGAGATGGCGACTAGGGACACCGTGGGTTCTTAGGGGCAGGGCAGTCCAGAGACCCCACCACATGGCATGAGACAAATTTATCAGAGGACTGAGCTTTTGTGTGTTAAGCCACCAGAATTCAGTGAGGGAGGGTGCAGCAGTCTAAATTAGCCAGACTGAGACACCCAGGGACGTGGGACGGGCGTCGGTGAGCAGCACGGCACAGGCTGGGCTTGCTGGGAGCTGGAAGAGGAGGACCAAGCTTCTGCTTTAGGCAGACGGATGATAAAATCTTTCCAGGAAATGAGTAATTACCTCCTGAAAAGTTACCAAACAATTTGAATTGGTAGAAAAGAGAGCTTGGTGAGTGGGTGTTTCTGCTGGGGCGATGCATGCAGCGGGGGAGGGGACCAGGTCAGGGGGCCTGGGCTGGAGTCCCGGCGTGTCCCCATCCACATTCAAGGACTTGGTGAGGTTCTTAACTTCTCCACTGCAGGTTCTCCTTCACATGAGAACTGTACCTTCAACAGCTGGGGTCACAGTGAAGATTCAAATAAATGCATGCAAATACTTGGCGACAGACACACTACAGTATGAGAGACGTTTCAGAATTACAAGTTCCTGGCTCCATCTCTGTCCCACAGAAGGAAGGCCAGGAACCCTGAGGAGCTCTTTGTCAGTGATTTCCTACTTTTTTAAAACAAAGCTTGGCTATTCCAAAGATTACTGTCTGACATCAGCACAGGTAGAGTGATCTTGGCATGTGAACTGAGTGCTTCCTTCTACCAGCAAGGACTTTGACCAAGAAGGTTAAATCTTTCTAGATATGTCCACCTAACGCTCTCTTGAGCTTCCTGTTTTGTGAATTTCTACATAGCAGGTGGCCCTGGGAACTTGGGTTCTCCTTCCCTTGGGGTGAAGTGCTCCTGCTCCTGGATTTCACAGCATTTGAAAGACTGAAGTCACACCCAGATGCCACCAGTCCCTGCTGGGGTGGGGACTGCTCCCTGATCCATCACAGCATTGGGTAAAGACTCACTCCTCGTTCAGGCAACAGAGAGCAGAGGAAGACAAGGCTGGTAACACCACACAGGGACCTTAGGGAAGGAGCTTTGAGGGTAGAGGAGGACGCACCACGTGAAGCCAGAGAGTCCACTTCAGCAGTAGCCAGGAGGAGGAAAGACCAGGAACCCAACTACGAGTGACTGACCAGCTCAGCATCAAGGGTGAAAAGATAGGCAGGCGGCGTCTGTGGTGCATCCAGGATCCAAGGGAGAGGGGACGACCCAAGAGCTGGCACCTTGCTGATTGACGACTTTAGTGAGGATCATCAGGGACAACTTTTACCTTAACCAAAACACTTAGCAAACAAAACGTACTGTCAGTAGTCAGAACTACAAGGGTGAACTCTCATTTCCTATGTTCCGGGTGCAATACGCAGTAGTTAAGTTTCTGAAGGGAGGAGGAGGGCGATGGCATTAACTTAGGTGATCTACGCCGCTCTGCACGTCAAGGAGAGGTGGTGCTGCTGCCAGCACGTGTTGCATGGTATGGCCGGAATTCACTCCCAGAAAACTTGCCTGAAACCTCATGCAATGCATCTGTTAAGAGCTAAAATAACCTTCCAGTCCGATTATTAAGCACTTACTATGGCCTTGATCACTTACAGAGATAGCAACAATAATGATGATGAGGATGATTAAGTCTTAGTTGATGGGATGTGGCCCTGTCCAAGGGTGATTTTGATAAGATCATATCCATTACTAGATAAAGGATGGAGGATAGGAAGGTGCTAGGAAGCCAGCGAAGAGACTTGGATTCTCGCACAAGGATTGGGAGAATAAAAATAGCAGAGTATTTGTGGACTGAATGAGGGAAGGAGATGAATCTGAGAGAGAGAATGACATAATTCTTGTAGAACAGGAGTCCTGGAACCCAATGGGAGGTTTTTACTTGAACTGAGCTAGAAATTAGGGTTTCGGGAGCATTTCGGGAGGCTGCAGGGCAGGGTGAGGGAGGCGACGCAAGGCTTCTGCATCCTCAGGCTGCAGAAGGGGTCTGGTGGGCTTTGTGTGAGCACAGGGAACAAAGCAGCCAGCTCACGGATCAGGCACACATGCTGGGCGGGCACACATGCAATGTCTGAGACTTTTTTTTTTTTTTTTTGAGTAGCTGTAGTTAACGACTCTTCTGATTTAATATGAGCTGTTAAAAAGAATCACTGCATTTCAACCAAATTATCATACCACTAAAAATGTTCGTCAGCCTGTCAGGCTGTGCTGCGGTTTGAACCTTCAATGATTTAACTTTCATGCAGTATTAGATTTTTCTATCACAAAAGTGAAAATAAATAACTGGAATGCAGACCCAACCTTCTTTCTGTTCTCGTCAGGGAGCTGTGGAAGGGTCCAGGCCCCCGTGCCCCTCGACTCGTGTGAACAGCCTTGCCTGAGAATATTGGCTGAGAAAACCAAGCATTTTGCACTAGCAGATGGAGTGTGTGGCCATTTTTGAAGAGGAACAAATGTATGAATTTAATTAGAAGGGATCTGACAGCTCCTTTGCTTGGATTGCATAATTTTGGAGACAATTGGGGGAAAGCGCATGTTTTCTTCTTGCAAATACTGTTGCACCATTTTCTTATTTTTTCTCCTGATTTTCTATGTGCCCTCTTCAGTTTAGGAACTCATAAATGATATTTATGCAACTTTTCCTTCCAGATTTGTGGTGAAAACTGGTTATTCCGGTGACTCTTTTAACAGGAGACCCACTTGGCATGTTGCACTTAATTTATGGCCAGCTGAGCGCCAACAGCAGCCTGCCTTTGAGACCACGTGCCTCGCACCACCCTCAGCAGCTCATCAAGGACTTTGTGGAGCCAAGAAAATGCAATATTTTCAGAGGCAGGTCCCAGGGCATTGCATTATTTTTTCAGGGAATATTTTAGAGACACAATCCTTGGTCTTGCAATATGTTAAAGGAAGAACTAAGGACAAAGAAATATCCTTAATCTCATTCTAACTCTCAATACTAAACAGGGAAGTTCCACCAAGAGTCAATGGGAATAGAGCCTTTCCAGAAGCTTTGACAGACAGACAGCAGCCTCTCCTGATGTGCGCCGTTGGTAAAGAAACCCAGGCACAGTGCACCTCAAGCGAAGTGTTTCGGACTCTCTCGCCTTTTCCTGGAGACCGCAGCAGCCCTCTCCCCTACCCTGAGGTTGATCGGGCTCAGTCACAAGTGCAGGAAAGTGGACGCAGTCCAGCTGGACGGCCACCACACCGCTGACCCCACTCTGGATGGCGTGCTGTTTAGCTACAGGGTGTCAGCCAGCGCGTACATGGCCACTCCACTGCAGTGGCTCAGCTCTGTGCCAGGACAAGAACTCATAACGGGCCCCCACTTCCAGGACTGGGGCTCCCCAAAGGCCCCAGAGCACCTGCTCCTAAGACAACGGCACCCATACCTCACCCAACAGCTTCTGCTGCTCTCTGACCGGCTGGGCTTTTCATCTGCCTGCTGGACCCTGGGCCTCTCTGGGACTGAGTGACCCACAGAGTCAGTACCGATGGTGGAGAGCAAGCAGGTGCTCCTTGGGGCTGAGTTTCCAACTTCTTCTCCATCAAGGAAAGTGATCAGGGACCTGGCCCGCCCCGAGTGAGGCCTGGAGCAGAGGTGGCGGAACCGGGCTGTCCGCCTGCTGCACAAGTCTGTGTCCAGGGGTCACCGCGTGCCAGGCCCTTGTTCAACATGCAGAGCCTTGGTGGATCCTGCTCTGCTAAGACAGTTTAGCAAGGACTCTTGCAATAAACTCGCACGGCAGTGAGTGTATGTGCTCGGGACTCTGAGGAAGAAAACAACTGCTCCTGGCATGGAGAGCTGAGTGGTTGAGAGACATTCAGTGGTAGTAGCTTTTAAAAGAAGACCTGAAGGGATCAAAGCAGCCGGCCAGGAGAACAGAGATCCGGAACATTCCAGACTCTAGGCACTGAATGTGCAGAGCCCTCAGGACAGAAAGTGAGTCCATTTCTGAAGACCTGAAGGGCGGAATCCTTGGAGTTACTTGGGAGACTGCAAACAGGAGTGCCAGGGATTCTAAGACCAGGTCACCGCCTCGGTCCTGGAGGGTCTTCTGTGTGGAAAATGCTCTGGAGGGCAAGTGGGTTTTGTTGAGCTGAGGAGGGATGTGGTCTAGTTTGAATCTTAGAGGAGTGCTCTGCTGGCTCTACTGGATTTGGAAGGCAGTCTGAAGGACCACCTGTTATGGTATGGGAGAAGATGAGGCTTTGAATTAGTTTGGTGGCAATGATCCCAAGAGGAACTGAAGGGTCCAGGAGACCCAGCAGCACTGAGACCCCCAGGGTGTGTGGAAGTGGAGGAGAGAGGTCAGTAATGACCCCAAGTTGTCATCAAATTAGCAGCAAATGATTTGACATGGGGGCTGATGGCAGAGCAAGGAAGGCTGGAGGAGACACTTCCTCAGGGGTAACGTAGGTGTGCGAGCAGGGTAGAGCTTTGAATCAGCTCTGGACCTTTCCATTCTGAACATCAGTAAGCTGGCCATGTCCAGCTGGATGTGGACCCTGGAGCTGGATTTTGAGCAGGTATGAAACGTACCTTTAAGAATTTTCTGTACCCATTTTAGTCATCTGAAATAGAAGAAAAACTGAAAAAGGTTAGGATAAAGCTCTGAGGAAGGCTTTGAATCTGCTGCTCCAGACTTCTCCAGAAAAACTGCAAGAGGAAAACGTTTAAAAAGGACAAGAAGAGAAAACCTAAAGAGTAGATGGTCATAAGATCCAAAATCTCCTGGAAAGGAATCAGTAATGGCATCTAAAGCTCCCACGGGGACCAACAACAGGATGCAGAGGCGGGGACTGAAACCTCTGCCACTGAACTGACCCACTTGCCACTGTCTGGGGCTTTGTTTGTTTCTTTGTTTGTTTGTTTTGCCTTGTTGCCATTTTGTTTTCTTCCATAGTTTTATCAAGGTAAAATTGAAGTACAATAAAATGCACATATGCAATTTGATCAGCTTTGACAGTGTGCAACCAATACAAACAATATAAAAAACTTTCCATTGTTTACAATTTAAAATGGTGCACACTGTTTCCTGCATGATTTGTTACATTAGAATTCAATTGCCATAGATATATAGAGCCCCTCCCCTACCTGTCAACTATTTCAAAATTAAATGGCACACTTATCAACATCTCAGAGGTCAAGGAAGGAAGCACAAGAAGAGTAAATAAAAAGTGCTTTGAACTCAGGTATAATAAAAGCTTAGAATATCAGGATCTCTGGGATGAAATAGCACTCAGATGATCATTTATCACTTAAAGTACTTATACCAGAAAGAATCTAGAATAACAATCAAATTATTTTCAGATCGTGTAGTAGGGAGGAAAAGATAAAATAGAGAAGAAATAATGCAGCTTAAATTTGATAAAAAATAAACAAGTCTAATCATGAAAAAGGCAAGAACACAAAAATTAATAACAATGGAAAGGAAGCTATCAAAATAGCCCTAGAGATGTTAAAAATACACTAAGGTAATATTACAATTGTATGTCACCCTATGTGATAGCTTACCTAACATGGACTATAATACAGAAGTATTCGTGTGCTGCTGAGATGAAGGAGTTCAGTCATTGAGGGATGAAGTATTCTATACATGTGTGTTAGGTCTAAATTATCAGTTGCATTTCTTTACTTCTGTGGTCTCTTTAATTAGCTTTTGTTTGGAGGATCTATCCAGTGGTGACAGAAGCATGTTAACATTATGCCATTTTTTGGTGTTGTGGTCTTTTTGATTCTTGAAGTTGAAATGTGTTTGTTTGAGGTAGGTAGATGCTCTGTTGTTTGGGGCATAAATATTTATGGTTGTTATGTCTTGTTGATGTCGAATTCCACTAAGCAGTGTGATATGGCCTTCTTTGTCCCTTCTGACTAACTTTGGATGCACCCCTTTAACTGATGTGAGGATAGGAACCCCTGCTTGTTCACAAGATCCACATGAGTGATATGGTCTTTCCCACCCTTTCATCTTCAGTCTGCGGATGTCATTACCTACAAGGTGAGTCTCTTGGAGACAGCATACTATTTTGACTGAAGAGTTAGGCCATTAATGTTCAAGGTTATTATTGAGCTATGATTTGTATCCCAGGTCATTGGGTTTGTTTCTAGATTTAATTTGAACTAGTTTCTCCTTTGATTCACTATTCCTTTAGTGTAGCTCTTCCCTTTGCTGGTTTTCACTTTTTTTTTCATTTCATCTTTATGGAATATTTTGTTGAGAATGTTTTGTAGTGTAGGTTTTCTGTTTGTGAATTCTTTTAACTTTTGTTTATCTTGGAGATTATTTATTTCATCTTTAAATATGAAGCTTAATTTTGCTGGATATAGGATTCTTGGTTGGCATCCATTTTCTTTCAGGGCATGGTATATGCTATTCCAGGACCTCCTCGGTTTGAGGGTCTGGATTGAGAAATCAGCTGAGATCTGGATTGGTTTCCCCCTATACATACTCTGATATTTTTCTCTCACAGCCTTTAGAATTCTATCCTTATTCTGCATCTTAGGTACTTTCATTATAATCTGCCTTGATGGGGTCTACTGCAATTTTGTACATTTGGTACCTGTGAGCCTCTTGTATTTGATTTTCCTTTCCATTATTTAGATTTGGGAAATTTTCTGATATTATTTCATTGAAAAGATTATGCATTTCTCTGGTTTGTATCTCTGTGCCTTCATCTATCCCAATAAATTTTAAATTTTGTCTTTTCAGGTTATCCCATAGTTCTTGAAGTTCTGCTCATGGTATCTTAGCATCTTTTCTCCATGGTCAACTTTGTTTTCAAGATCATACATTTTTCCTTCATTGCCCTAGGTTTTGTTTTCCAAGTGGTCTAATATGTTGGTAATGCTTTCTATTGAATTTTTAATTGGGTGAATTGTTTTCTTCATTTTGAGGATTTTTTTCTTTTTTTCCCCCCAAATCTATCTTGCTATATTGAAGTGATCTTTCATCTCCTGTATTTTATCTCTGGTTTCATTCCTTATATTGTCCTTTACTTTGCAGATCAGTTTAACCATGTACCTTCTACAGTCCTTCTCTGACATTTCTTCCACTGTGGTGTCTATGAATTCTATTATTGGAGTATCTTGCTTGGGGCAATTTGTTCCCTTGTTTTTTTCATGTTGTTTGTGTGTCTATCCATCTAACAGAATGAATCTGAGGCAGTAGAGTTTTTATCCTGTGAATGGATGGTGGCACTGAAAGTATCCAGTACCTCACTCTTTAGGGAGAGACAAATAATAACAATCAAATAGTTCCTATTATGATGTCTACAATGGTGTTTATCACAAAAAACAGAAATGATATGAGCAGTTACTGCTTACAATAAAAACAGCAAGTTTGCAAAAGGGTTTATAATTTGAAATGGTGGACAGGGAGAGGACAGAAGTGACACAGGGTGTGAAGTTATGAGGAAGGAGGAGAGAAGAAGAAGTAAAAAATTAAAGGAAAAGTCAAAGCAAGAACAATAGAGATTGGCTGTTAGAAGAAAAAACAGAATCAAGGGACACAGGAGAAAAATATATACATATAAAGTAAAAATTAAAAAAAAACAAAGAATATGAAACAAAATATACTAATCTAACATCCTAGTTCACAAAAAACCTAATCCATGAAAAATAAGTGGCTTCAAAATTCTAGAAATGAGAAAAGACAAATATGAATATGTTTAAATTGCCCATGAACCAAAAAGATCACAATTAACAAATAAAAAGAATTTTAAAAATATCCTGATGAAAAATTAAAGAATTCTTTCCATTGGCGTTCAAAAGACTCTCAGCTTCTCCTCTCAGCAGTTTTGGGTAGGGTCTTCTGGAGTGTCATGCTCCACCCTCTGGATTGCTGGAGTGGGAGGTGATCCCGTAGGCAGAATTCCCGGAGGCAGGGTTTAGGCTTAGATGGGCTCCAGGCTCTTCACTGAATGCCAATTAGTCTGGAGATTTTAAATCATTGTATCTTCAATGCCCACTACTCGCGGGTCCATGCTGGGAGACTGTACCCCAGGGATCTCCCCTGGGTTCCACTCATGTGGAGGGGGACCTAATTCTTAGTCATCACCTTCAGACCCCACATTTCCTGGTCTTGGGCTCAGTCTCCAATCAAGCTCTCCTGCCCCCACCCTTCCATGTTCCCAGCCAGATATGCCTCTCGCAGCTGGTCCTGCAAGCAGTCCCATTAGAGGGGGAGGGGTAGAGCTGGGTGGTATTCTAAGACCAGTTCTCCCCTGTGTAAACTTCTCTCCATGTTTGATTTTTCTCCTGGTCACTTAAGCACACTCTATGTCGTGCAGTGTGTGTTTACAGGCCTGTGTTTTGGGCCAAACTTGGGTTTGCCAGGAATCAGCCCCCTCAGCTGCCAGCCCCCATACAGCAGCTCCAAAATGATTCCTTCCTGTGCTCTCCACATGCTGCCTGGAGAGATGGAGGCTTCTTTTCCTGCACATGGATGTTGTTCAGCACATTGTTCAGGTTTGCTGGACAATGTCCTTGATCTCTAAATGCCCTGTGTGCAGACATGGCTTGGGCTTCCCCAAACTGCATGTTCCTCCTGACCCCTCCACCATGCTCATGGAGGGGCCCTCTGGCTGGTGCTCCTGGCCTGGCCGTGGCCGTGTTACTGGGAATTTCTTCCTTATTTTATTACATCCAATATCCCAAATCCCTGATCTGTTTTGAATGTCCAGTTCTAAATTCCTGTAAAGTTCCCCAACTTTTTCTGTCCACCCACCTTGCTGAGAAGCTGCCTGTCTGCTTTCTTGGTTTCACTCCACGGAACAGCCAGGAAAGCGACCTCTATTCCACCATCTTGAGAACTTTGGCTTTCTTGTGTCCGGTGGCTTTGATAAAGGCTTGCTCATTAGCACAGGCTGGAGTGGAGCGAAGGAAAGGGAAAGAAGGAGGAAAGAATTGACTACTCGAGAAGCATAGCAACAACGAGGACAAGAGTCGAGAAACAGGAAGTTGAAACGTGGGTGAGGGGAAGAGAGGACCAGTCCCTGCTGCTGTGCTGGGGGCTCAGGAGAGTTGCCTGGGGACTCTAGCCTGCGCACAGCAGCCCAGCAGCAGGAGCCTGCCGGAGGCCCAGGGCTCAGAGGAAGGAGAGGGAGTCCAGAATGCACAGGGATGGCAGCTCCACCCTCCTGGAAAAGGCACACTCCGACCAGAAGAAGGGAGCATTGGTGAGTCACTGGGTGCCTGGGTGGGCCTGAGACATGGAGCAAGGCTTCCAAAACTGTCACCACCACAGCAGCACTGCTGCTTCCCTCCCTGAGTTCTGTGCTCTGAAGTATTTTTAGTGCAGCACTTATTTAGCTATTTAATGACCTGATTTTCAAAGACTTACAGATCAGCAGTCGGCGCCCAGGAGCACATTAATGATGAAGTAATGCATGCTTACACCCTGGGTCACTCTGGGTAGTCACTGTCCACAGGTCAGTTACACAGAGGGCATTGGGCAACTCAGAAGGAGTTGGAAGATGGGATGAACATGGAAGGAGAAGGAAAGACTGCAGGCAGCCCTGACAGCTGCCACCTCACCTGGGCTCCTCAGGGTTGAAGCAGCTCTTCCCAGGGCTCCAGGGGGGTTGCTGTGAAGGGTGTGCAGCCCAGGAGAGCTATTTCCCCATGGGTGTGCTCACTTTTGGAGGGAAGCCTGAGTTCAATGACTGGTTAATATTAGTGGCATAATTTCTAAGTCCTCTTCACCCAAATTTGGGACAATTCTGGGGCTCTGTCCCCAGGTTCAGAGCTCCAGGTGGTCAGCTGAGGCTGTTCTCATGATTGGCACCTGCAGTCCAGATTGTCACTCTGCAACTGGAAATACCCCTCCCACCAGCACGGCTAATGCAAGAGCACTCTCAAATAAGTGCACCTTAGGGAATCTACCAGCTGGGTAGAGAGGTGTCCCCACTCCAACACACTGTTGTCCTAAGCTCTGGTGGGTCTCAGTGTGATCTTCCTGGAGACAGGGTCCTTGAAGATGTCATGACTTTGTGGTGAAAGATTCATGCTGAGCCCGCAGGCAACGTGGCGCATCTTTCTAAGAAGGAGACGTCCTGTGAGTGTGGAGACGCCGTCGGGAGAGCACACGGGGCACACGCAATGCAGAGACAGACATGGTGGCAGTCGAGGATGCCACTGAGCAGGGCCACCGCCGAGAGCCAGGGCAAGAAGGAAGGTGTGGTCGGTCTCAGGGGAGCACAGTCCTCCCAACTACTTTATCCTGGACTCTGTCCTCCAGAACTGGCAGAGAATAAAGTCATGTTGTTCAAAGCCACACAGTTTGGGGATCTCTCCTGGCAGCCAAGGGAGCTCAGACACTCTTACATCAGTGGACACCAATGGCGGCCCTAGAAAGCAAATGCTGACGCTGGGTTCTAAGGCTGAACCACTGGCTGGACAGTTGGTGGTGGGGGTGCACAAGTGGACGGCACCGTCAGGTTCACTCAAGACAAAGGAGGACGATGTCTCAGTGGGAAGGAATGAATCGGCAGGTTGAAATGACCAGGTGTTTGGTAGACTTGGGGCAGACGGTCATCATTATCTCAGATGTGAGTTCTTTGTGACCCAAGCTTTATACACAATATTTAAAGAATTCCTTTCAGGTCCATCTGTGATGTGGCTGAAAAGGCATGTGCTGCAACGTACTATCCCTGACACATGAGACCTCCATTGCTTAGCTGTGACTTCAAAGCCACTTCTAACCCAAAGTGTGGAAATTTTTAATTCTGGCATCTATTATGAGGCAAATTGTTTTTATGCTAAAATGGATAAAGCATAAACGTTTTTGATGACTACTGTGAGTTGAATTGTACTCAGTATTGTAGTATAAATACAATCTAGTGAGAGTGAGTGCATCATGTTCAAAGCCATCTTTAGCAGGTGTTGACATCAAGCAAGAGTCGTGTCTCTATAAAAATAAATAGCAGGAAAGAATTACATCAAATTAATATATAACAGTATTGAAATACAAGAAAAAAAACACACTTAATTATATTGTTTTGTACCACAATATCTTATAATATGGACCAAAGAATAATAGGATTTGGGACATGCTTTCATTCACATTCTAGGATACTTGATTGCTACTGCAAGTTCAAAAATTAGCAGATTTTCAATGAAAACCATAAAAACTATTAAAACAATGCAAAGAAGCCATAATTTCTCCATCAGATGACAAAGCTGCTCTGCACATGCTACTATGCAGTGCTCGGTAGCATCTTTCTAATTTAAAGAACAAGGTAGACAGTCTTGTGCGGCAGGCTTGCTCTTCATTCAGGGTGTGTTGGTGTGAAGTGCACTTACACACGGGCTGGATTCTGGGGGTCAGTGGTGCTTATGCCATCACGGCCTTGGCACATTCTAGAAGGTATGAGGAAAGGAGGCTCATCGGGTCCAGGCGTCAAGGCAGCAGAAAGCTGGACTGTGTGGTGAGGGCCTCCCGGCAGCACCACGAGAGGTGGAAAGGCAGCGCTCTGTGCAGGAGGCCCAGCAGGCCAGGTGCCCTGTG
>JAJEJO010004226.1:35632-48478 GCA_020662805.1 Glaucomys volans
GTGCCCTGTGCAGGAGGCCCAGCAGGCCAGGTGCCCTGTGAGAGGGGCCCAGCAGGCCAGGTGCCCTGTGCAGAAGGGCCCAGCAGGCCAGGTGCCTGGGCTCATGGCTGCCCCTCCCCTGAGAACTGGCTTATTCCTGTGAAAGCTGCCCAAGTCCCTTCTGAGTGTGGGACCTCCCTGACCTACCACCTTCCTGAAGCCCCTAGCCTAAAAGATCCCCCATTTCTCAATATCATCGTATTTGGGTCCAAGCTTCCAGCACAGGAACCTTTGAGGACATGTGATAACCAAATCACAGCGATCCCCACACCTGGGTATTTTACCTCGTTTTATTTTATTGCGATGATAAGCACTGAAGCATGAAACACATTTCTACGTGTAACCTTGGGTATTTCCTGGGTGCTTCCTTGGAACACGAGCACATCACTGGAGGCACGTGAGACGTCTGTGACTGCCGTCCTGCTGAGCAGTGAAGCGTGGCGCTGGGCTGTGCAGCGTGGAGGTAGCAGAAGGGCAGACGAGGTCAACAACCGTGCCCGAGGCTCTGCAGAGGTGTGTTCATTGCCCCTAAATTGCAGAAATGCCTAAAAGTTTGTCTTAATCTTTGCCAATTTGATGAAGGGCAATAATTTGGAAATGTATATTGGAAATATTTTACTGTGCAAGGAAGAGGTGGACATAATGCCACAATGAAAAAGCATTTGCCTTGATAATAGTATTGAGTTAATGAATATTGTATCATATTTCAACAACGGGCCCGTGCATTCATTACGGGGCTCTCTGCTGTCACTGCCTTCCAGGGGACAAGGGTTGATGGGTATGGCAATGGGATATTCAGTATGATTTCCCTGAAGCATGTGCTTAGTGCATTATTCAAGAAAGTTTGAGTAGCAGGCATGAAAAAGTTGGTTAAGTATTGACTGACATGTAATGTAAGATATTAGTAAACTGTGAAATAGGACAATTAGCAGACCAGTGAAGCTAAATGCCATCATGACCTGATCACAGTGAAATGCATTGCCCTCATGGCAATTTTGTATGAAGGTGCTATTGAATGATTTGTATGTCTCTGACAGTCCAGAGTAAACTTTAATAGTTTCATTAAAGCACGTTGGTGTGTTTATTTTGGGTGGACCACACTTGGTTATAATATCTCATTTATAGAATTCCATACCCTTAAAAATCAGAGCTTGGTGTGCCTTGTGGTTGCCCTCAGAGGATGGGTCGTCTCCCCACCTGAAACTGGCTCAGATGTCATGACTTGTCCCACACCCAGTGAGAGAGGACAGAGGTCCCCTGCTCACTCGCCAGCCTTCCAGAAGAGCAGGCCAGGCTCTCAGCCTGACCCAGAGGTTTGTAGAACAGAATCTCTTTTCTGTTTGTTTTTTCTGTCCTGCTCAGGGACCAGGATGAAGGTGTCTTTGAAGGGGCCAACGAGGCACCTTACCTTCAAAAAGAAATCTTTAGGCTGTGTGGAAACCATCTGTCACCTCTCACTTCTTAGAATTCCTTAGGTGATTAAGGATTCCTTGGAACTCTCAGGGCACACCCTGGAAGGTTAGCTGACTGGGGTGGGCAGCAGCAGCACTTGCCCCACGTTGCTCCTAAGGTGTTAGCGGACTGGCAGGTGTCGTCTGATGGGGCATGTCATCTGTCCTGCATGGGGCACCACCTGGCCCTGAAGAGCCTCCAGGCCCTGACTCCGCACCACACTTCTAATTGCTCTGGACCCGGGTGCCAACTCCAGACGCCTTCAATGATCCGTGGACTGCGAAGTTCAGACTTTGCTCCACGCCCCTCATCCACAAATCTATTACTAATTTTCACTTGATTAAGACAAAAATGTCTTTTTAGTGAGGGAGCTGATTTATTTCCTAGAGACAAAACCATGAGAACTGTGAAGCAAGTCAAGTTAGCTGAGGGAAAATTTAATTTCCAGAGCTGGGGGCTGGGGAGAGCCCATCACCTACCTTTGAAGGACATCGTTTCCATCTCTCCCGGCACTCCAAGAAAATGTGGAAGTCTACTTGGGTTCTGATTCGGGTTTGCTCCCCTGGGTCCATCACAGGACGTCACAAGTGTTCACAAGCCCTCCCTCAACCAAACCCCAGTAGCTGGAGAAGCATAGAACTATCCCCTCTGTAGGAAACAAACCCCATCCATGCTGAGAACGCTTTCTATTGTTTTGAGGCAAGATGTCAAGGCAGAAGTCTGAGAGCATTTCTCTAGAGACAGGTGCAGGAGTCCCACCAAGACAGACATGGTGGAAACTCCAATCCGAGCAGAAGCTCCTTTGCCTAAATCCTGTTTTGTCCTATGCTTTTGCCTAGTATGGTCCAAAGTGAGGTCACAAATATCGTAATTGGGAGCCAGTGAGGAAAGCACTGGTGGAAGAGGACGATTCCCTCCCATTTGCCCTGGACAGGTCTCTGGCAGGCTGTCCAGGTCCTGTGCCGGGCAAGGGCCTTGTAGCAGGAGAGCCCTGTGGCCCAGGACCCCAGGCTCCTCAGAAAGATCCCGAGCGTCATCTTCAGGAAGCTGCAAAGCTGTGCGAGGAACGCAGGTAGCCACCTGGCAGTGCACTAAACAGGGAAAAGGAAGCAGGAAATCCGCCCGTCTTTATCTAGAGGTGCTGTGACCTACCGCTCCTGCCACTGCGTCACCAAGTTATGATTCAGTTTGGAAAGGCAAGGCTCGCTGCGTCCCGGAGACTGCCACCTACTCTGGTGCTGACAAGCCAGAGCTGAGTGGTGCTGTGGAGAGGCTGCCAGCAGTGGGTGTGAAACGTGGAGCACACGCAGCCGGCCTGCAGGAGCTCACTCGCGTGTGGCCACCGCCCAGCCTGCGGGCGGCTGCCCGGGGAGGGAGCTAGCTGTGCCGACCTGCCTGTCTTTCACCAGGACCCCAGCAGGGCGGGCAGGGAGAAGCCTTGTTCCCTTGCACACGTGTTTTCCGAAGTGCTCAGGGTGCACTGAGCAAGTTCTACTCTATTCCCTTGAAAATGTGGGCTTGCAGGTGATCTGCCCGATGTTTGTTCAGATAATGGACCCAAACTTTCCTAAGGGCGATCTCAGCTTTTGCCTCTTGCATGTAAGGATTTTACTATTTCTTTCTTTCTTTATTTATTCATTAATTTAGTAACTTCTAACTGTCTTGCCCCTGAGGAGCTCATTAAAATGAGAAATAGGCATAGCGCACTCCTGGCTCGGCTTGGTTTGGCACTTTTCTGTACCTGGTGCAGCTCCAGTTCTTCCGCATGCCTCTGAGATCCTAGAGGACCCTGCGAGCGCTGGGCAATCATAAAACAATAAAGCAAGTGTTTGCCTTGAGGTCACTGAGCAGGCCGATTGCTCTTCTTTTTACCTTGAATGCTGAGCTGACCTGCCCAAGGATGGCCCTTCAGAATGTGGGAGGGCGGCAGTTAAAGAAGTGATAAATCTGGAGTCCCACACAGCAGAGGGGCTCCGTGATTTTAAAGTTATATACAACCTAAAGCCACGTGCCGTGGACCAAGGTGAGCTGTGCAGATGAGAATCGGAGACGGAGAGTCCGGCACAGACTGAGGCAGGCCGTCTCATGGCGCAGAGCATCCAGAGGGCCTGCGGGAAGAAGTAGCGCTGTATTCACCGTGGCAGCTTGAGTCCCAGGCTGACCTTTGCCCTGCTCTAAGGGGTGAGGGGGTCAGCTGGAGGGAAGGGGCAGGTGGCGGGGACCAGAGCAGCAGATGCTGTTGTCTCACCAGGGCACAGACTTCCCATCTGGGTGAAGAATCACCAGGCAGGGAGCAGGAAGGTAGCCAGGGAGGGTCCTGGTCATTAGGAACAAGTGACCATTTCCGTTTCCTGACTGCAACCGCCAGTGTGTCCGGGGCCCTCTGCGCCAAACCAGTAAGGACGATTTAGAATTCAGTGCTGGATGGAGCAGATGTTCGTGGACGTCAGACCTGGGTTCAGCGGGTTTAGGGCTGCAGGTCAGCGATGTGGCTTCAGTGCCAGGTTCAATCACCCCTTCAGGGTAAGGAGCTCCTCGGGGTCAGGCGAGCACATTCAGGACTGGCCGCTGGTCCTGCCCAGCAAGGCCTGGACGGGAGTGAAATAAAGGGGTAGGAAGTGCAGCCGGAAGGGCATGGCCGAGAGAGTTCACACCCCCTGCACTGGGCTTCATTGGGGACTTCCTGCTCCTGGTCACACTGATCCGAGGGCTTCCCAGACAAGAGCAGGAGCCATTGCACAGAGCTGACTTCCGTTTGAAACACCTTGGGCCTCATGCACCTTGCCCGGCTCCATGTTTGCAGTACACAGCCCTGTGCAGACTCGGGTGTCGGTGCTGCAACGTGTCCTGGGAGGTCAGCCCTGCGCTGACTGGGCTCTGCGGCCAGCACTCATCCACAGCCAGGCTGTCCGTTACTAGCACTTTCTCTGCTGTTTTCTCCATGCTCAGGAGACCATTATGCTGCCTGGGGACTGCGGCACGCTCCCTCCTTTATTCTTAAGGAGAGGGACGGCCTGGTGTACCTTGTAACTAAGAGGACACTCAAGAAATCTGGGCCCCGGAGCTCAGGGGAACTCCAGGGCGTGGTACAGGGGTGGGACTGGACTGCCCTGAGCTGCATGTGATTTTGCACACGTCCCTGGAGGCTAGCTGGCCCAGCACTGGGCCCCAGACCTGACACTGGTTGCGGGGAAGGGGCTGCTACCACAATAACAGCAGGATGCACGTGCAATCCAGAGCTGCCCCGGCCAGCGGGACGGAGGTGCGCCCTCCCACCACTGCAGCCACGTCGTTCACCTGCAGACCTGCGCCTCCACCTGCTACTCGCTTCCCATGGTGATTCCAGGTACGATTTCATGCAGAGTAAAAGTCCTTACGGGGACAGGATGAGCTGGAAGATCAGGAATGCAGTGGTCTAGAGAGGAAATGGTCGCATGGCCGTGAGCTCTGGCATCTCTTCAGCACTGTGGCTTAGAGCAGAACAGAAGCCCAAGGTCATATGGGAGCTAATTGGTCCAACCCAAGGAGGGGTGACTATGAGGAAGTGACCCAATGTGACACGTGGGTCACCTGTGGAGAGTGAAAAACAGGCAGCATCCACTGTGAGCGAGCAAGAGAGAAAGCAAGACAGAGCAACAGAGACAGACAGAGGAAGGAGAGAGACGGGGGAGATGGTCCCGAGGCCCAGAGCGGCTGGGCTGGGCTCACCCAGGCTGCGGCCTGTGGCTTATTTCCCTGGGGTCTTCTCTCCTCTCTCTTTTCCTGAGGCAGGGTCTCCTCTGCTGCCCGCTCAGTGTGCGCCCCCCTCTGCACAGCTGGGCAGAGTGGAAGGCCAACCTCCAGAGACGCCAGCCTTCTGTGAGCAGAGGACGCTTCTCCCTGTTGAGTCTGCCCCTAGAGCTCCCAGAGGCCCTTTCCCTGTGTGAGTAGGGATCAGCCCCACAGGAGACGGGGTGTGACAAGAGGCCTGACTGCCCACAAAGGACAAGGATGTGCCCCCGTGCTCGGTGCCCCTGGCTTCCCTCACCTGGGTGTCCATGCTGCTGTCCATGCTTCCTGGACTGCCCTCTGCCACCCCTCACTGTTGCCACTTCGGACCCCACATCTGCCGCTCACATTCAGGTCGCTAGGCAGCTTGTTGTGCAGGGACTTCAAAATCCAAATGAGAGGCTTCTGCCCACATTTCCTTCAACTGGAAATGGCTTTGGGATAGGCCCGGGGAAGCCAGTGGGAAACAAGTGTTTGGAGGGTGAGAAGCAGCCTCCAGGGGTCCTCACGCTGGAGCTCAGGGGAACTCCAGGGCGTGGTACAGGGGTGGGACTTCCTGAGACCTCCCTTACAACAGCCCTGGTCTGTACCATTGGTGGCAGCCAGTGGTGGTGACAATGGCAACCAGGAACTCAGATTTGCAGAGCTCTGACTGAGTACCAGGGATGGTGGCCAGCACTTTGCATCTAGTGTTCCATTCCATGTCCCAGTAGGCCTGCTGTCACCCACCTGCTGGGGAGGAAGCAGGTGGCTGCGCTCCACAGCAAGTGACTAAGCAGAATGAAACAGGACCATGTCCCCTAGGTGACCCAGGTGATGCCGGAGTGAAGCAGGGGCTGTGCAAGAGCCAAAGATGAGAAGCTGGAGAAGAGGGCGGCAGGACTGGCACCCCTTGGTCCTCTCTGTCCTCCATTCAAGGTGAACTGGGCATTGTGGAATTGCTTCCTTGACTATCCCACCTTAAATTTACCCTCTACCTTAAATTGTGGAACCGGAGCCTGTCGGAGGGTCCACTGAAGTCATCCCATCCACATTTCCCAGAACAGGCCACACGGAACCTAACGGGAAGGAGAACACGTGTCTCTTACGTTCACTGCGAACGGTCAGCATGTCACCTGGTCAGGTTAGTGCCCATCCTCCTGCGTGTTGCGGGATGAGGCTGTGGCATCGCCGTAGACCCAGGAGGAAGCGCAGGGCGAGGCTGCAGGGTGTTCTCAGGTGAGCCACGAAGCCGGGGCAGAACCAGCCCTGACCAGAGACAGGGTGACCAGCACCAAGGAAAGCCTTGCTTCTCCTGCCAGAGCTCCTGGGGAACGTTTAAAAGACACACTCGGAGTTTGCAGGACTTCACGTATTACAGAGAGAGGTTTTTCAGTGCACTGTGAACGTGGTGCTGTGAACGCGTACATAATTAGAATCTCTTCTCTGTTTCCTCATTAGCAGATGCTCCGCTCATTCCTTCTTAATATCGAGGTTAAACAGAACTTGACTAAACACTCAAACCTCCACATACTCAGGGTTAAATGTAACATATGCTTTATTTGTGAGCCCTAATTATACTTCGAATCATTTGCCTGATACATCATAACTCCTAAATACACGGTGAGAAGGAGGAATTGGAAATTTAACAATTTTTGAATGAATCAAAATCCAATTAGATAATCATCTGATTTATATGCTAAATCTGCAGAGTGAAGCACAATGCAGAAAAATGAGCTGTAATTGTTTTGGGAAATGTTCCAGAGAAACCAGAGAGATGAGATGTGCCGTAAATTATCACGACTTCCCTTTCCTGTTGTTCCTGTAGGTTTTGTCCCCGCAGCATCGATCGCCCTGGGACCAGTCCTCAGCGACGTGAGCACACGCTGCCTTGCCTGGTGACGTCTGCAAACACCTGATTCTGACCCTTTGCACCAATGAGTAACCAGAGAACTACCAATCGCACGTTCTGGGCTTTTCTCTAGACGCTCTGGATTTGTGAGGGTTGCTGCTGGTGCGGTCGGTCCTTCCCTGTGTGGGTGGAGAGCCTCCTCATTAGCAGAGGGCGGAGGTCGCTAGGTACATGCTGCCTTCTGTTTTGTTAACAAACAGGACCTGCTGTGCAGACCCGCAGATCAGAGGGTTCAGCGTTCACACCCTTAGTCTGACTCAGTGCCTCAAACTCAGAGGACGACTCCGGTAACTCACTAGCAATGCACCGTGGAAACCTCCTGAGAGCACTTAAAATCAGTAGCGTTATTGGTTCCCCCTCCATGCAAGGAAAAAGTGGATTGAATTTATAGACTTTTCTTAGGAAAATGGCAGACCAGGCCAAAGGCTGACCAGGGCAGCCCGACCTGGATTCGATCTGTTCAGGACAGCACAGACCTTGAATGCACTCATCCATGCCAGAGGCTGCCTGTCAGGGAGAAGGAGCTTCCCAAGGTCCAGAGTCCTCCACCAGGGAACCCCAGAGACCTACAAGAGATCTCTTCAGTTGGTTCTATTTCAGCTTCTTTTCACTCCGTAGCCATTTTCTCCATGCTTTTAAAATTCCTATGTATTAGCCTGCATGGTGGCTCACGCCTGTAATGTCAGTGGCTCAGTAGGCTGAGGCAGGAGGATCTCAACTTCAAAGCCAGCCTCAGCAATGTAGGGAGGCCCTAAGCAACTCAGCCAGACCCTGTCTCAAAATAAAAGGGCTAGGGATGTGGCTTGGTGGTTAAGCACCCCTGGGCTTAATTCCTGGCAACAATAACAAAAAAATGTGTGTGTGTGTGTGTGTGTGTGTGTGTGTGTGTTATTCTTTCAAAGAACTTCAGGATAAGCATATATTGCTCAACCCACTTAACAGTCAATGTGTCCACCGCGCTGTGCAGTTTGAGCTCCTCTGGTTTACAGGCAGTGGCACTGCTTCTTTGAAACAGTTCTTCTCCAGAACTCTGAGAGCTGGCCTGCCCCACATTGTAGGTTTTATTACAGATCCTTCCCAACCACAGCGAGCTTTCCCATCTACGTTACTTTAACTGGTGGAAAACTGAATAAAGCAGTAACCATCCAAAATACCCTCTGGAGTCTTTCCATAACGTAAGCACAGAAGGTTTCACGAAGCCTGTATTTATTTACTTATTTTTTGCTGTGCTGGGGCTTGAACCGGGGCCTCCACCACTTGAGCCCCACCCCAGTCAACAGGGCCGCGTTTCTTTAGATCCATGTGAGAGGTGCAAAGACCCAAGCGAGGTGCAATCTGGCGAGCATGGTCACGCACAGGGATATGGGGGCCTTTCTTGGTCAACCCTAAGAACTGACCCAACGCTTTAGAGAGAGAATGACAATAGATAGCAAGAATAATTTATGGTTTTAAATAGAAATTGTAGTAATAGAAGCTTCTCAAAGTTAATGGTTTTGTATAAATATATCCAGGGCAAGTGATGTCCCAGTACCTTAAACAATAAGATTTGTAAGATGACACATACATCCAAAATGCTCTTGCAGAATCCACACAGAAGCAGAGAAATTAAGACATACTGTTCCAAGAATAGAGTGGATAGGCCATTACAATTTAATCATGTAAAATACATATATTACAGAGTCTGTACATATATATACATGTATATATTAACATATATACATTTATATATATACTGTGTATACATACATGTATATCAATCATGAAATCTAACAGAATGAAATTCTTTTTATTGGTAAGATTTCAAACATTTTTAAAAATAATATCTTATTCATTTTCAGTGAAGTTCATTAATTTTAAGATGAGTGATGTTAAAACACTGATATTTTGCTGTTAAACCTTATTATGAAACAAATAACTTTAAAAACACCTTTTTAACAATCTTGACAGCATTGGCTTTAAATTATAACTTGGCATTAGGATTGCTCCAAAATTGGAAAATTTATTCTTGCAAAAAATGGTCTGAAGAAGGGCAACGGCTTGTGGGGAAGATGCAGTTGGAGACCTGGGAGGCTGGAGAGCAGGGAGCCTGTCACCTACTGCAAGGCTCCTGGCCAGGACCTGGCCCTCCCTGCATTCCCATGGGAAAAGGTGGGCCCTGGGGCCTGTACCCAGTCCTCCCTGGAAGTCAGCTTGGTGAATGGGCTTCAGGAGTGCTTGAGTCTCAAGCCCAGCAGGACCCAGGGCTCCGAGTCCCCAGGGTCTGTCAAGGCTTGCGCTCCTTGGAGGGAGGCCACTTGAGCAGTGGAAATGAGGCCAGTGTGTCAGGGAGCTAATTAGCGTTGTCTTTTTATGAGAATCAGAAAATGTGGATCAGTGGTTGTGAGCAAGATGAAACCAGATGAGTGAGAGTAGGCTGGAGGAGGGACCCTCCTGAGGGGGGTCCCCTTAAGCCTGGCATGCTCATTGCCAGGGGAGGGAGAGTTTCTTTAGCTGCTCCCCTGCACTCACTAAGGGGGCCTCATGAGTGTCACAGGGCCATCAGGCCAGGGCCCACATGGGCACAGGATGAATTTCACCAAATGAATGGCTTCTCTTCCACCAGGAGGAGACAGGACCCTCCCCTGCGTGCCGAGGCACTCTCGCTCCAGTCGGAGGGAAAGGGGTCTCAACTTGCCCCACACAGGGACCAAATCCAGCCCTTGGTGATTTCCATCAGCTGTCAGGAGCAGGCAGATACTTCTGCAGGACCGGGCAGGAAATTAGGCTATTAAATTACAGCCTTTCTCCAGAGGCCGCGGCGGTCCCTCCCCTTCCCCAGACGGTCTATCACAGCCAGTCATTGCAGCCATTTATCTTGCCAAACTTAAAATACCTTCTGCAGAACTAATTTTTCCCTCAGCACTTGAGGTCTTTGTACTCTCTGTCTTGCTTCCCTGATCTTGTATGGATCTAAGATTAATTTGCACTAGCGAGGAGTTCAACAACAAAATCAATTTCAATTGGGTCAGACGGGGTCACTCCGGGCCCAGCAGTGTGAGGAAAGAAATAGATTATCATCATCCTGGGAGCACAATGCTAAGGTTCAGCATGAGGGGAGAGAAGAGGCGCACTCCCATAAAAGCAATAAATAATTCTTTCCAAACTGTCAGAAACAAAGAGGAATTGGCTTGTTTTGTACCAGGTTTCAAAAACTACACATAGGCAGGCAAACTATTTTCTTGAAAGGAGGCAGGAAAAATTAGCAGATGCATTTTGGTGCATCTTTGGTAACACTGCCTGAGACATGTGCATCTGTCACCGCCCTGGCTGCTGACGGCTCCTGTTCCCAGCATGCACATGTCTGCAGGAACAGTCTCCAGCACTCCTTGCAGCCCAGCTCGGGCGCCGAGCACAGCTCCCAAACAAAGACAAGCGGTGGTCACACTCACCACTCTGTCACTGGAGGGTGCTGGCAGTAGAAAAGGAATCCTGAGAGTGAACTGAAGGCAAGGTGGGAACATCATTTGTTTGGGGCATTTTACTTGCTCACTGAGGTTTAAAAAGAAAAGAATAGAGAATAGCAAAGTTTCTTTCATTTGTTTTTTAAAACTTGCAAAACCTGGAACGGATCTCAATTTAATTGTCATGAAAAGGTACCTCTTCCCCTGCTTAGTTGGAATGTATTCGTGGTTACTGGCCATGTGGAAATGCTTCACAGGGGACACTGGGAGGGACCAAAATGGGAATCAACATGGGTCTTGTTCTCAATAAGCTAAGGTCAGAATGACCTCACAGGTGAGGAATTTGATGTCAATAAAGTAGGTGTACTTTAATTAAAAATATAAAAATCCATTCGCAATTGTGAGTGGTTACCATAGGCAGCTGTGAGCACTATGGTATTTAACTGCCACAAGCAAACTGAAGGACTGTCATGTGGCCTGGCTTTAATCGTGCAGATAAAAACTGATTCTAGGTAATTTAAACAAAAATGGATGAGTTCTCCCTGTTGGTCCTCAGAAGAACGGATTGAAAACAGCTCTGGACTGAAGTATCAACATGACCTCCGTCATCACCTGGAGCTGGTGGCCCTGATCACCTGGAGCTGGTGGCCCCTAATCACCTGGAGCTGGTGGCCCTGCAGAAGACCAGGGGAGAAGTCACTACTGGGAGAGGTCCACATGCCTGACAGCTCCCAGAGCCCAGGGGAGGATGAGAAAGAGCCTCACGCTTCACCCCTCAGGGCAGGGGTTCAAGCCCAAATGCCACGTAACTCGGTGGACAGAACTGGAAGGGC
This sequence comes from Glaucomys volans, assembly GCA_020662805.1. Classification (NCBI taxonomy): domain Eukaryota; kingdom Metazoa; phylum Chordata; class Mammalia; order Rodentia; family Sciuridae; genus Glaucomys; species Glaucomys volans. Next base: position 47,056 of record JAJEJO010004226.1, read on the forward strand.
ATCAAGATCTCAGCTTCAATCATGTCCCAAACGGACAATATTTAGCTCCTGAGCCTCTGCCCCCCAGTAGGGCTGCACCAGCTCCAGCATCTCCGCCCCATGTTATCAACTCATTTCTAACAGAAGAGATCAAACTTAGGAAGGGTCTCATATAGAAACATGCATTAGAAAGCATGTTTAGCATGTTCAGTAGGCTAGGAGTCAGGTGTGTCCCCCAAACATGGAACCAGCCCATGACGCTGCGTGGTCTGCACACTGAACAACTAGAAAATAAAGCACAGAAGAGAGAGAGAATAGAATTTTGGGTTAAAGGACGGGAAGGTGCCAGTTCTGGTGGGGAGAGGGGTCTGAGGGCTGCGTCATGGGGGGTTTCTTGAGGAGGCCAGCCATGCCTTCTTTGAGAGGCAACATGATGTTCACACAGAGGCCTTTGACCCTCCGAGGAGGAAACTGAGTAAAGGTACAAAGGCAAATTTACTAGGATGGGCTGCAGGTTTGTGCACGAGGGGTAAAAGAGGACGGTGGAAGGAGGAGTGTGAGGAGGTGCTTCCTGGAGGGTGGACCACCCAGCTCACTGCTGCGGAAGGCGCCTCAGGCCTTCACCGTGGTTCCGCGGTCATGACCTCCCGTCTGGGTTAAAGTGGAGCCGCTGAGAGCCACGCACGCGTGTTGAACTGCACGCCACTTGATGCTGTTAGAACAAGGAGACACCAGAAGCCAGCGCTGCCCGAGTGGTTAATGCACGATGCGGGAGAGCCGTGTGCCGTTCACGGTGGTCATGCTGTGGGGGACACAACACTGCGATGTCTCCAGAGGGTCACCTCATGAGAGCACCTAAGTTCAAATGTGCCTGCTTACCTGAACTCCTCACGTGTGCTTAGCAACGCCACTAAACCACCCACAGGTGCAGCGTGTGCACATGTGTGCAGACCGTGTCCTCGGTGTGACATCATGCCTGCTGCCTGGGTACAGTCCTGAGGGCATTCGACAGCATGCATCACAGTATTTACACTGTGCTTCTCTGGGAGATATGTTTATTATAATTTCAATGTATTTTTGCATTTGTAATTTTTTTAAAATCGTATGCTGCAGTTAATCTGAAAATATTACAAAAAATTAAAAAAAATTTAAAATTGTCTTTCAAAGTGAAAGGATTTCCCCTTTCAATGTGACATAAGAAAGAACAACTGGTGCAGCTCGCTCTTGGGAAGAGCCAGCCCACGGGGCAGCTGTCCTATTTCTCTGTTCACGTACAGAGACCGTCAGGACTGTCTGTGTAGCCCCAAACCTTGCTTCCTTGAAACTTATCTTTCTAGTTGGTGAAGAGATCTTAGTATTTCTGCCCTAAAACAAATATGATAAAAGCATCTCCAAATCACTGTGGTGACTTGCTTCAGCTCACCACACACTGGGTTCCCCCGCT